>BGNK01000343.1:143241-189274 GCA_003297005.1 Symbiodinium sp. clade A Y106 | reverse complement strand
GGGGCTGGCTGAGGGCTTGTATAGGCTCCAACTCAGCGGAAAAGGCGCTGCGGGCCAGCAGCCCGCACCGGGTTTTTTTTCAGGGTTGGGAATCTAGGTTTAAGAAATCTGGGCCTAGCTAGGGTCTAATTTCTTATTTGGAATGATTTCTTATTATATGCGTTGCCCGTAGTGGCAATAGTCAACAGCATGAACTGTTGCTATTATAGTATTAACAGTAGAAATATTGTTTGCACGAATATTGGTAATGAAATTATGAGTAACAACAGATTAATCTTGACAACCTTTTCTAGAACTATTGAGGTCAATACTGTGAAGGAGGTGCTCAGAAACCCGTGTCGCACATCGAGTTATTCATAGGGACGCTTATACTTCCTTAAATAGGCCTTATTAGGTCCTTGCTATGGGCATTAAGGTCCCCTACTTAGAGGATCATGGGACTTAGTAAGTGGGGTTATAAATAAGGTAACTATACTTATAGCTGCTTATAACCCCAATTAAGGTACTTATAACCTTACTTACTAAGTCCCATGATCCTCCAAGTACCCCCTAAACCCTAAACCCTAACCGGGTCCCTATGAGTTATGATCCGGGCTCGGGCGAGAGCCCGCAGTCCACGCAGATCCCGAGGAGGCTCGAGCAGAGTAGTTGGGCCTCGAAGCCATGGTCTACTATAGGGGCGTTAATAATTACCTATGCTATTTTGGGGGGTTCCTTATTTAGTGATAGTATAATGGGCCCCTGTATTACCTGCCCTCAAATCACCTACTTTTTTGAATGATGTGTACAAAGAAAACATAATGTGTAACCCGAAAAGGTAGGTGTTGCAGGGTCCAGGTAGGGTTTATTGTTCAGGGGTCTGTCTCGGAAGTATTTTGTCGTTTTTGATACACACCGGATTATTCAATATACTATGTCTAGTCAATGTTGGTTCCAAGGGGCTGGGGCAAGAGACGCAAACTGCAGGTCGCAAGATTTGAGAGCTAGATTTGGGATTGTCTTTGGAGAAGTTCTGCGCAGCGAAGCCTACTCCAGCTGCTTGAGTGACTACACCTATCGGTTTTTGTCAGATATAAGACACCCCGATCACCGCCAGGAACGCTGTCATCACAACAACGAGTCAGTACTATGAGTTCATGGCTATCGTTGCAAGTGCTAGGGATAGCAACCTTACAGCAAAATGCCTTCGGTAGTCATACGTAGTCCCACCCGGGGACTGTGCCATTGTTGCTGTCCTAGTCGTCCGGTGGCTGGCTTTTGATGATGTTGACTCGATATGCACAGTAGCATTATTGCCGCTGCGGTCGGTGCTGGTCTTGTTGTCATTGTTGCCGCTAGCTTTTCTGGTGTTCGTCGTCGTTGTTGCCCGGCGTTTGTCTTTTTGCTGCTCTTTGTCCTTACAGATCTTTCTTCTTGTTTTTTGTTAGTACCATTATTACTAGTATAGATATTATTCATGTTATTGTTGTTGAACCCCCCTTGGGGCTTCAACGGAAGTAAAACTCTGGCAATGCCGATATCCTCGTTTGTAAGGCAATACGTCTCCACGTTCCCCCGAACCTTTATCCGACGCCTGCATCCTTTAGGGTTTAGGGTTTAGGGTTTAGGGAAAGGAGTCTATAAGGGATCTATAGTAGGGCTTAGTGTAAGGGCTTCTTAGTAGCTGAGTTGGTAACCTTTAACCTTTTATGGGGTTAATGTAATCCTACCATTATTGAAAGGTTAACCGTTTTTGGGCTAAGGTACTCAGCCGCTAAGATAAAGACTAAACTCCTCAACCCTCGAACTCTGAATCCCGAAAGCCCCAGCTACGAAAAGAGCCCTAAACTCCCTAAACCCTAAACCGGAAGCCCAAATCCCTAACCTCCCTAAACCCTAAACCCAAATCCCTATGTAAACCCTAAACCCAAATCCTCAGACCAGGAAGTGTATGCAACCCGGGAGTCTCTCGGAATCTGCGACGGTTCGGCTCAGCCCGAAGTTGGCGAGCCAGTTATGCTCATGTCGGGGCTTACTGGACGCAACAGGAGGGGGTTTAGGGCTTAGGGGTTTGGGGGGTTGGGGCTTGGGGTTTAGGGATTACGGTTTAGAGGGTTTAGGGCTTGGAGCTTACAGCTCAGGGTTTTTAGGACCCTGACCCCCGCGAATTCAATCAGTACTGGGATTGTCAGCTGCGTTGCCTGAAACGTGTGTTTCGTGGCTGGACATTTCATGATTAGGGTTCAGGGTTTAGGGTTTATCGACAGGGCTGCTACGGTTGCTGATATGAATCCTGCATTACCCACAAGAAGGAATATGCCATAGTTCCCATAGTTTAGTGTCCTTAAGGCAATGCAGGATTTATATCATCAACAGTAGTAAGGGTTCCGATTCGGGCATTTGATTTTTAGAGGCGATGGGTTGAGTAGCATGCAACTTTGAAAGAGGGCCCTGGCCCAAAACACCGTCCGGCATGGCTCCGACAAGATCAGCCGACGTTGTGATGCGAGACTTAGAAAAGATGCAAGAGGTTGGGGTTCCCGTAGATAAGGGTTTAGGGTTGAGGTTTAGGGGTTATGTTATGGTTTAGGATAACGTGATTAACGGGTCTAGGACCTGTATTAGCAGCCAGTAGAATGGTTTCCTTCAGTAGAGCCTTCGCAATGAGCAGTGCGACTATAGGGGCGTGAATAATTAGAATAAGGTTTGCGGGAATATTATACACTAGTGATAGTAAGGAACCCCGTAAACCCTATTCTAATTATTAAGGCCCCTACATTACGTGCTAGCATTGGGGTCATCGTATGACCACATTCGACGAATAAAGAGGGTCCTGTGCTGGCTGATGCCTTGAACACTCGGATCCCTAATATGAGTGAAGATTTGGGCCTGTTGTCGGAGTAGTTCTCAACAAGTTAAGTAAGACATGCGTCGTATGTAGACTGTCGTAAAGCGTTTGGAAACCAAAGCCAGAGCCTGAAAGCCAGCCCGCAAGTGTCCTAGGGTTTAGGGACTTAGGATTTAGGGTTTTTGGGTTTAGGGTTATGGGGGATACTTCCCCAAAGCATAATAGTAAGTCCTAATATAGACACCCTAGATTCTACGACATAGGGACTATGGCTATGGACCCTTTGGGAGCCAACGTTGAGGCTATATCGGGGTACCGGCTTCAGCTTCAATGTTTACGCTTTCGCATTCATTGATCATGGAATTTATGAAACCACGCCGGTCTACTTAGGGTTTACCTGGGGATCCAAAAACCTACTGTTTTAGGGATTAGACTTAGACCCTCTAATTAAGGGGTCATAACCTAGTGTTTTGTAGGGTTTGGGGATACAGGTAGGGTCTACTCAATCCTGTGCTTGTTGGGCAGAAGGTTTTGGCCGAAGAGGTCGAAAGCCGAAGCTACCTTTCAGATCGCAGCGGGCTTGAAACCCATTTGCCGCTCTGTGACGGCGTTGTTACATACCAGGCAAATAGGGAATTCTTTCGGGCAAAAATGAGCACATGGCTTCCTTTCTAGGTCCTTTTACTGCGTGTCGCAGCGGCTTTGCTGGACTGAGAGAGAAGAGGCTTAATATAGGGGCCTAAATAATTACCAATACTGTGTTGCGGGTTCCTTATTCTAATAATAGTATACCGGGCCCCAAAACTCTATTCTAGTTATGAAGGCCCCTATATTTACTAACCCTGAGCCCTCAGAGTACTTATGGCCGGCGGCCAGCACAATATGAAAATAGCTTGCAGTGTAGGTAGGAGCAGCACTTGAAGCTGCAACAGTAGCAGCACCCTCGAGAGTCTGCATGTGCCTTCTTGTTGTTGTGCATTTTCTTCCCTACGCTAGACCCCAAATAACGCAAACTGAGCCCTCCAACCCTCAAACCTCTAACCCTTACACTTCTTAGCTATTAGGGTTTAGGGTTTTGGGTTTTTAGGGTTTAGGGGTTTAGGGGTCCAAACCTCAACCGTGAAGCCTTAAACCCCTGTACAATAAATTCTCATCTCCATCTCGGGCTCACTGCCACTCCTGTTCCAGTTGCTTCCCTTTCTCTCTCCAGCGACCCAGCGCGAGCGTCATGACCAGGACACCGGCCCAAAACTAACCCCCCAAAACGCAAACAGCCTCGCCCCTTTCAAAAACAACACGTGACTTGAAACAACGATCCTGGGGACCCCTTCAATCCTAAACAGCAAAGGTCCTCAGAACCCTGCGCCCTGAAGCCCTGAGCCGTGAATCTTTTCCTTGGAAGCCTAGGTTCCTGAGTAGCACCCTTTTGCCCTTCTTTGTAGAAGGGTCCCCGAATTCAAACCAAATAGTAGGAAGAAGGGTACCCTTGTTAGAAAGGGCCTACTCAGAAACCTAGTATAGCAGCCTCTAAACCCTAAACCCCAAGCCCTAAACCCTTATAGTACCCTTATAGATCCCTTCAAAGGGAACCTAGGGCATTAATATAGGGGCCTTAATAATTAGAATTTGAAGCTTTTCCGGAAGGATCGTCGCCCGAGTTCGTTTCAGCTTCCTGGAGTTCTTCGAAGAGGCTGACGACGGAGCTGCTTCACCCTCAAGGACAGCGCTTTGGGGGTCGATAGTATAGGGGCCTAAACAATTACCTATGTTTACTTTTTTGGGGGGGTTCTTATAAAAGATACAGTATAGTGGCCCCAAAACTCTATTCTAATTACAAAGGCCTCTATATAGTATTTGGTTGTTGTTTCTATAGAGGTCCGAATAATCGACACGGGTCTTCCCTGTTAGTTCTGCACTGGAAGTCCTACATCACTCAGACTCACTAACCAACCTCTAAGGACCCTAAAACCCGAAGCCTCAAACCCTCAACTCTAAACCCCAAGTGTCAACCCGCAGAATTGCCCGAATCCGACCTCCAAAAGTCCACAGCTTGACATCCTGAAACCTGTTGCTGAGGCTCCGCCTGAAGGTTCATGGCCGTTCGTGGCTGGTTAAAATGTGAGAGTTTCTGGGTTCAGGTTTCAGGGACTTAGATTTTTTGGGGGTTCGGGCGGTTTAGGCACCGGTCAAGCTACCCTACTTAACGCCCGACTTAAAACTACCCACAAACTTTTGATTCCCCCCAGAGCCTTGTGAACTGTTTGCAAGATCCTTTGCAAGACTATGAAAAGAGCTAGTAAAGCGTCACGTGTACTTGAAGGATCAAAGGGGTCCAGTATTTAGGTTACTAAACCGCCGTCGCTCGACTCACATGTGTACTATCTGCGGAATAAGCCCCCTCAGGCTCTGGAAATAATAAACCCCAAACCCTCAACCCATACCCTGTTCCCAAGTGTTCCGGTCCCTTTATTCTACATCTTGCACAAAAAATCCAACTCTAAGGACCCTTAGGCAAAAAGTCGCAACTCCTTAAAGCCGCTGTACATCTCCAAGACGACCCCAAACGCTCAACCCTATATTATACCCCATACGCGAAACCATTATATACCAAAGAATCTTCCAGCAGGACTCGGGCTTTCAGTGCACCGCCACTCCGATCTGCGACTTTGCTTTCTTGCGCGGAGGTACCCGGACTTCTGGAGTAGGCTTGAGAGCTTTATGGGATGAGAGTTTAGGGTTTGAGGGTTATGGGTTGAGGGTGTTGGGTTTGAGGAGTTGGGGGTTTAAGGTTGAGGATTTAAGGGTTGAGGGTTTAGAGGGTTCGAGGGTTATGGGTTGAGGGTGTTGGGTTTGAGGATTTGGGGGTTTAGGGTTGAGGATTTATGGGACGAGGGTTTAGGGTTTGAGGGTTATGGGTTGAGGGTGTTGGGTTTGAGGATTTGGGTGTTTAGGGCTGAGGATTTATGGGACGAGGGTTGAGGTTTTGAGGGTTATGGGTTGAGGGTTTAATATGTTGTGAGGGTTTAGGGTTTGAGGGTTATGGGTTGAGGGTGTTGCGTTTGGGGGTTTAGGGGGCCCTGGTGTATGGAAAGTAGGATAGCCTCTCGTTTGTAATCGTTGCCATCATGCGGTGTTGGTACAAATGATGTTCGAGATAGTGGCTTCCCCAAACCCTAAGCATAAGTCCACCTCATCGTTAGAATCTTCTGCGTCAGCAGCATTATCAACCGTATCATTGAGGCCCCCATCGCTACAACCCTCATTGTGGGGTTGCCATCCAAGCATTAGTGTAAGCATACAAATATATGTTGCAATGATGAGCAATAGAGAAGTAAACATGTAGACATACATGCATACATGCATACATATTAAGTACATACATACCTATACACATACAAACATACATACATACATACCTATAGATATATACACACGCAGCCACATGTGCGTAAGTTCTGAAATTGAAACACCTGAAAACTACACGGCCCACGTTAGTGTAGAGTTCTTTGTAAAAAAAGAGCTCACAGGAGCAGCGTCAAATCTAGAACCCATTGAATGGGAGTTTCCGAAAATAAGGAGTACCTTATTTCGGGGTCCTTTATAATAAGGATCCGCTTTTGTTTAGGGTGCTATATTAGGATCCCCTATTTTCGGAAACTCCTGAATCTTTCAGCCTATCAATCTACTGGCAGAACTTGTTCTTCTAAAAGGCCGGGGCACACGGACGAAACTGATGTAGCGATAGGGTTCCTTAAAGGGATCTATAGGGCTTCCTTAAAGGGATCTTTCGGGTTTAGGGTTTAGGGCCTACTAGGAGGATCATTGGACTTAGCAAGTAAGATTATACGTACCTTAACTGGGGTTATAAGCAATTCTATAAGTGCAGTTACCTGCTTTATACCCCTACTTAGTAAGTCCCGTGATCTCCCAAGTGCTGGTGAAGGGCGGTGCTCAGAAGCACCGCAAGTTAAGCACAGACCACAGGGATCCCCCTTTGCTCCCCGGAATTGCAGCGCGATCCATGCCAGGAGCCCCTGCTGCTAGATCCCGCGAAGGAGTCAAAGGAGTCGACTGAGCCGGCATTTTGGTGACCGAATGGCAGCGTTTTTTCAAAGTTTGGTTTTGGGGTTTAGGCGGTTTCGAGTTTGAAGCGACCTGTTAGGTTTTGATATCGTTGCTTCTGGAGCTGGGTTGCTTTTTCCATGACAGCTCGTCGGAAGGATGCTGTAAAGCTAGACCCAGCTAGACCCCAAACTGGACGTGTGCTGGGGCTGGGCATGTAAAGTTCGGCATTTATGCTGATCACTGTTAGTTGGAAGTACGTCTTTGTGCCTTGTAAATATCAGCAACAGCAAAAGCAGCACGTGCCCCACACACAAAAAACAAACTGCACCCACAGCATGTTCTGTGTTGCTGTTGGTGCTTCTTTGCTGTTGTTGCATGTGTGTGTGTGGGGGGGGGGCGCGGGTGCATGTGTGTGTTTGTGTCTGTTTGTGTTGCTGTTGGTCCCGAGGGGGGTGGGTGGGTGTGAGGGGGTGTGTTTCGTTTTGCAATTGCTGCGAGAAAAATTCTAATGGTATTAACACAAAAATATTCAAGAACAAAACCACCCGCCACTGCACCAACCCCCCTCCCACGCTATCTCGTGCGCCTACCACTGCTGCTGCTGCTGCTGCTGACTTCATCATGGTGATGCAGGTAGTAGTTGTAATTCAACCAAAGGTATGCAATCGTGGTAGCGAAGGGCATCCGTTCTTCTGCGCTCGCCCTTGCATCCGCTATCACACCTCCGGCACCTGCCAGCTTGGCGGCTTGACAGCAGTTTTGGGGGAGTACCTGTGGCACCAACCCATCACCTGCTACTTTCAGGCTTGTACTACCTTACATCACAACATACCATGTCGTATGGTCTGTCGCTACAGGTGGGGAATTGACTGAAGGGCTTGGGATTTTGGACCAGAGATCACGTTTTTTTGTTAAGCATCAAGGCGCTTTAGGGTTTAAAGTTTCTTGTTGGTTGTAAACTCAACTTTTCAACTTTTGGGCCTCTTATAAGGTAGTCGATTCTGAAAGTTTCAACTTTTACCAGTGAGGTTTAGGGACAAGGTTAATGTAGGACTCCCAGCTGTAGGGGGAAGGGACCCTAGCAGCACAGGGTTTTCTCTGATTCTCTGGGATGTTACAATATTTGTCTTAGAGGTGCTTAGAATATGGATCTTGTTTTGAACTGATTGGTGTTCAGGGGGGGTGTTTCACCTCAGTTTAGATCTTTGTTGCGGCTAAAGTGTTCAGGTTTTCGGGTTTGGGGTTTGGGGTATATTCTGCAATCAGAAACCCGACAGCCCGAATTTTCCCGATGGTTCAGGTTCCGACTGCGGTTTCTGCCATCACGTGCACGAACCCGAAATCAAGCTGGACAAGAGGCACCGTGCGGCTGTGCGCCTAGGCTCAAAACCGGTCATGGCCCTTTAAATGGCCTTGGTCTAAACCCTAAACCCTAAACCTAAACGCTACAAACGCAAGGTGGGCTCATGGTTAAAGGTATTTCACCCGTGGAGCTTGGGGAGCTCTCTATTAAACTGAACCGGTATCCTTACGGCTGATGGACAAAATCCTGCATGACCCTAAGGACCCTAAGCTATGGGAATTATGGTATATTCCTTATAATGGGTAGTGCAGGATTTTGTCCATCAATAACCGTATGTCTCAGTGTTGAGTTGTTCGGGAATCTAGGCCTACACTAAACTTGCAGTGCTTAGGCACACGATGCCCTTGTCGGAGCTGTTCGAGATCATGTGGCCCTTGCTTGAGCGTCGTGCCCGAGATGCCGGCGTTTCGGAGGCTGACATCCAAGAGATGTATCAGGTCCCTTGCCTTAGTGTACTTAGACATTGTGTAATCGTGTCTTGTTTGGGTTTTAAATTAAACTTCAAGGTATTGTTTGAAATTTGAAACCATTATGTTTATTATGGTGCTCAGGAATCTGAGACGGTTTAGGACTTGGTGTGTCCTATACTTAAAAACACTTATAATGGAACTGAGCCATACCCTCAAGCATGGAACTCAGCCATGCATTATGAATCCTGTATCCTAGACCCGATCCTAGATCCCACTCCCTGAATCATAACCCCGTACATGACCTAAACTCTATAAGCACTTAACCCTAATAGTCCAAGTACCTAATTATCATATACTTCCCCATAGTAACCTAGATAACTATTACCCTAAAACCGAGTACCCAATTATTGGGTCCTTTGGACCCTTAGGGTAACATGATCCTTAAGGTCCTCAACAACGAAAGCCGGCCTTCTGTCAATGCGCGCACGATGACGGGTCGGGCCAAGCAGAACTTCCGGCAGATGCTTCGGTCGCTTTTATTACAATAGCTAACCGCTTTGACCTTTTGTCTAGGTTCCTGAGTATTTTCCTTTTGCCTTTTTTTTGGGGGTTCTCTTATGAAAACCTAATAGCAAGAAAATGGGTACACTTATTTTAACTTGGCTACTCAGGAACCTAGTTGTGGTACTATAGCTCCTATACAATCCCATAAGTTTTAACCTTTGCTGCTTCACTCAAGACACTGGGCAATTGAGGTTAACCAACAAGAAGGTGTCGATGTTGCTGTCGATGATCGCAGGACGATGCTCCGCGGATGGTCAAGAGCAGCTCCTGGACGTGCTTCGTCGCTTGCGCAGTCGCGACTAAAATCGCCTGCAGAACAGGTGTTCTTGCAGCGCCTATGTTCGGAACGAACTTGGAATGCTGCAAGCTACTGAAAGATGGCTGTAGGGCAGCTCCTCACCTCTCTTGCAGTGGTCGGAAAGTCAGACAGAGTCCCTTTCCAGCAGTGGTCTATGGGAGAGAAGCCGGACGGAGTCCTGCTCATAGCCTGTCCTGGAATCTGGCTTGACCTTAGCAGATCCAGGCCGCGTTACTCCCAGACAAGTTTTCTTTCCATTTCTTTCCGGCGCGAAGCGTCTGAAGCAAGCCCGCACCAGGCTCAAACCAGGGCTTGGGCGCCTTCTGCCGTCTGGCTGGCCTAGCCTCGAAACCGAGGAAGTTCCCCTGTTTAAATATGGGACGTCCGGCCTTTACTTCAGCTGCAGGGCATGGAGCCTCTTGGGCTTTCTGAGGTCTGGGTTTAAGCCTGAACACCAACCCCCCAACTGAATCTTCATCACGTTTACTAGTGACAGGCACCTTACGTACATACCGTGATACCGAAACCCTGAACCACTTGATTAGTGGCCTATATACATCAAGGGCCAGAGAAATGAGTATACAACACAACTGCGTGCAAGCCGTTACTAGTACAGCAGCCCCAAGCAGGAATCGGTATTCTCTTTGCACTAAACCCTGACGTCAAAAAGCCCTAGACCCCAAACCGAAAACCCGACAACTTGGTGGGTTTTAGGAGCGGTGGTTTCCGGTCCCAGCAGGGGGTGATGATGGTTTATAGAGGTTTGGGTTGTAGTACCATTTTTGCCGGGTGCGGCTTGGGTTCGGACGAGCGTTGGACGTGCTGAAGACATGAAATGTTAGGGTTTTCGCGGGGTTTAGGGCTATCTGGGATTCAGAAGCTTATTATCGTATTGCAGAGGCTTAAACTCGACGACCTTCTCATCGACGGAATTCGACACCGAGTGTCTCCCACCGAGTCACAGGGTTTCTGCCTGGCAATCGGGGCGTGCTGCCTGAAACTTGTGCACAGTCCAAAACGATCACCATGGGAGTGTCATAAAGTCAGGGACCCGATCCTTGTTCTACTGACCCCTAAACAACAAACCTAACCCTAATCCTCGTTTCCTAGCCCTGAAAGTGTCCGACCGGGCGCTGAAACCCTGAAGGGACATCTGGGAGTCGCGTGTGCATGCCCGCCCAATAATATAAAACAAACATTTACAAGCAGCTCCTGTCGGAAGCAGTTCCCACGCGGCCACTGCGGGGTCTGAGAAAAATGACGATCCATGCTTTGGTATGCACAATACGGGTCTTACAATTAGAGGGTTTTTGTCTTGGTGGGTTGTTGTCCAAAACTCCAACAATAACAAAGATGGATGCTTGCAAAGAGAAGTAAGACCAGATCCAAAGAGGTAGAATTAAGTCCTTAGAATAAAGCTCAGCACCCTAAAACCCCGAAACCCTAAACCGCCCTAAACCCTAAATCGTAAACCCTACCCCGAAACCCTAAACCCTAAATTAGAGGTTTCAGGGTTCCCGCGTCCTGAAGCCGAATCTGGCGGCTTGTGGACCCGAAAACCGGAAACCCTAAACCTTGTAAGCCCTACCTGAAGCCCCCCAAAGGTAGGTAAAACAGTGGCCCAATGTACCTACAACAGGCAACTATTCTTCATATTCTCGGGGTCCAGGTAAACCAAAGAAGTCTTTCGTCAGACGATGGCTTTGACAAAGCCTAATAGTAGTCGATCCCACCCTCAACCCCAAAATCCTCAAGCCTCAACAGTGGGAGCCGTGAAAGCGATATGGAGCCTTCCAAGACTTGGTACCGTATTAAATTTAAGGTTTTCGCGTTTTAAAAAACTCTGAGGGAAGGTTTAGGACCTGGGGCTACGAGTAGGGAGCTTTTGGATCAGCAACCGACAGTGCGGATGACTCGCGGGGAGAGACGGTGACACCGGCTCCGGAAACACCTGGAGCTTGCCCGGATGGCGGTCTTTTTCCCAAGGTTTCTTAGGGATACATGCTATAGGGTTATGCCATAGAGCTTACGAAGCCTTCTGGCATTCAATCTTGCACTGCTATTTGGCCCCATCCGTCCTTCCGCTTTGCTGCGGCGTTGCGTAAAGAGTAGATTCTGCCGCCGCGGCATGGTTTCTCTCACAGCTGGGTTCTCGGGCATTGGTGTCCACCTGGTTGCGAGCCTTCCTAGAAGGCCTCTTCCCAAAGAGTCCTATAGGTCTAGTTATGGGGGATACTTCCCCAAATCATAATGGTAATTCCTGCTACATTCTACAATAGGCACTTAGGACCCTAGGGGCTTCGCTACGAGATTTCCACGCCGTTCCAGGCGATGCGCCTGTGGGAGGTATCCTTGGGGGACCAAGCTAGCCCACCAAAGACTTTCTGGCAGAAGCACCAAAATCCTAAAGCTTGCAGTACATCTCAAGCCCCACACCCTCTTAAACCCAGAGGTCCCTAAACCCAAGCCCAAAACCCAAGCACCCTCCTTTCGTGGCTCGTTCCTCCTTGAGACTTGCTCCCAGCATCCGCGGCTCCGAGAGAAGCCCAACGTCTCCTTTCTCAGCTCTTCCTTAGGGTTCCTTAGGGTTCAGGCTTTAATAATTAGATTAGGGTTTTGGGAGCTCCTTGTTTTAATAATCAGAGTATAAGATACCCCCAAAACCCTATTCTAATCATTCAGGCCCCTACATTAGGGTTGAAGCTTGAGGCTTTATGGGGTATAGGGTATTGGGCTTAGGCTTTGTAGGGTATAGGGTTGAGGGTTTAAAGTTGAGGGTGCTTGGCCCTATATCAGGGTCCAAGTACCAATAGTCATACACCCCCTAAATACCAACCGACTGCATGACTGCTATCCCGAACCCAACCTACTTACTGCCAATGCTTACGCTCAAGCCGCGTACACAAAGCCTCAACACTTACACACAAACTTAAACCCTTGCAACCGAAGGTGCTTAACCTGAATCCTTAAACCCTGTAAAAAATAGGAGTATGTAGAGCTCTTGCAGACTGGGTTAAAAAAATATTTAAGATGTCTGTGGAACCCTCCAAGACTCATCTGAGAACGGAGCCACATGAATTCTTGGAATTAACCGAGTGCCGCCACGCAAGCAAGTCCAACTGTCCGGGCTGGTGGGCCTTTTCCGTTTAGAGCTTAGAGTTTACAGGTAGGTTCTATAAAGCATGTTCCAGATTTCAGACGCCGTTTTGTTAAGGTCGCTATGGTAAGGACATCAACGAGAATTTCGGTGGATTCTATGGCACTCTCATCCAGCTTGACGATTGTTTGCTGAGGTCGAAGACATTATCACCAGGAAGCTCATGCAGGTTGCCAATAATGTTTTCCGACTCCCTGTGCTTTAGAGTTTCAGTTTGGTTGCTGCCATAATTGCTGAGCCTCCGGACCTTCGGTGCTATCACCCTGAATACGAAACTCTGGTAGCAACCCTCCAAGTGCTGTTTTTAGGAACCCTTACAGGAACCCAAGGCGGTTCAGGCCCCAAACCGATTACTTACTGTGAGTAGTAGTGTCCAGAGAGTTAATGCCTGCGGGGCCTCGGGGCTTGGATCTAATGCACTAAAAACTCTGAACCGTATTTTGGTTAAGGGTTTGGTACATCTTTTGTGTGTTTGTTCTGTTTTCTGTCTCGCGGCTGTAGGGTTGAAAGTTTGCAGCAGGGGCTAAGTAGGGTTTGCCATATACTTGTACGTCGGGAATGAAAGTTCTGTGCTTAGTTTAGGACGAGTTTGGTTCATGAAGTTAGGTCTGAGGTATGGTTCACGATTTGAATTGGGATCTACGCTTTGTGTGTCCGGGTCTGCAGGCTGAAGCACACGCCTAGAATTGAGATATCTCCTCTCTTGGCACATGCAGTGCTCCTGTGGCACGGCAGATCCAAGTGCCCACATGGTTTGACCGAAGCAGGTTGGAAGCAAAAATCTCTGAACCTGTGCCCTAATTCGGGAACCCTAAACCCTAAGCCCTACAGTCGAAGCCCAAAAGTTGGAAACCCAACAGCCTCAGTCCTTAAGAGTACACTGTAGTGAATCCGAGCACTAATTCACCTTAATCCGGTTTCCAACTTTTTGGGGTCTGCTATAAACCCCTTAACCCTAACTCGTGCCCGTGTCTTAATTCAGGCTCTAAGCTTCCCAAGCCCTGACTACAATCATTATGGGCCGTCCTGCGTTTCAGAAACCTGCACAGACGACAAAAACTGGAATAAAGGAATATATACTACCAGTAGCACCTGAAACCACACTGCGGATCTCACAAAACTTGACGTGATTGCTGACTGAACAGGGGTAGTTTTACAGTTTGGAGTTTCTGGCATGGCGGTTTTCTTAAACCCTGGACCCTCCCTAAATCCAATACTAGTAGTAAGTAGTAGAAGTAGTAGTAGTAGTAGTAGTACTAGTAGTAGTAGTAGTAGTAGTAGTACTAGCAGTCGGCTGTCTGAATCATTACCAATGTAAATTCCTTTCCCTGAGTTTCCCTCCTAAAGCTAGGGAGGGGAAGCCCGGTAGGCCCCCTCTTGGCTGTGAAAAAGAGTAGATGTGTTGAATGATTGTAGACGGTATGAATCGACAACCCACAAATGCCGATGAATGTGGGTTTAGGGTTTTCCTCTCTGTATAACTATATATGATATCATCACAAAGCCCTATCCTAAGTATTACAGCCCGTATATTGTCAGGGTCGTGTTTGCGGCATCCTTTTTGACCCTAAACCCTAAACCCCTCCCTAAACCCTAAACCCTAAACCCAAAACCCCTCCCTAAACCCCAAACCCTTAAACCCCTAAACACCTACTAAGCTCCAAATTAGGATGTCGCCTTCGGCCGCTGGCGCTTCGCAGCTCCGCCTTGGGCTGCCGCACGCCTGGCGGAGCTCGGATGCTCGGACGAACTCGGAAGCTTGAAGGGATCTTTAGGGTTCCTTAAAGGGATCTGTTGGGTTCCTTAAAAGGACCTATAGGGCTTCCTTAAAGGGATCTATAGGGTTTAGGGTCTACCTGGAGGATCATGGGACTTAGTAAGCAAGGCTAAAGTACCTTAATTGGGTAATTATAGTTACCGTATTTGTAACCCTACTTACTAAGTCCCATGATCCTCCAGGCAGATCTTCCAGCATTCGTGCTTGTAGGGCTTTTAGGGTTTAGGGTTTATGGGGTTTAGGGCTGTTAGGGTTTAGGGCTCGTCGGGTTCAGGGTTTGGAGGGTTTAGGGTTTATAGGGTTTAGGATTGATAGGGTTAAGGGCTTATAGGGTTTAGGGCTTATGCAGGGTTTATAGGGTTAAGGGCTTAAAGGGTTTAGTTAGAGTTTAGTCATTTTTCCGAAACTAGGGGACCCTAATATAGTACCCTAAATAGTAGGATCCTTAGTACAAGGACCCCAAAATAAGGTATCCCTAATTTTCGGAAACTCCCATGCAGGTCCCACGTCCTTAAACCGTAAATCCACAATCTTTAAATCGTTATGATGACCCCTCAACCCCTAAATCTCCAATGCAGGCACCCTGACAGGATCCTGTGGGAAGCATTTACAGAAGCACTTTCTTTCCATTCCTAAACCCTCCAAACTCCATAACCCTTAAACCCTAAGCCTTGAAACTCCTTAAACCGTAACCCCTCAAGACACCAAACTTGCCGAGGAAGCCTCGCAAACTTGGGTGATGCTCCACACGGTGGCGCAGCATCTGCTAGGACACCTGTGCCCCGTCCACACGGTCCTCAGTAGCTATAAGGGTTCCTGTAATTATAAAGCAACCTATGAGGGTTCCTTTGAGGGTTCCTTGAAAGATAAGGGTTCCTGTAAGGGCCCCTTTAAGGTTCCCCGGGGAAAACTTACCCAAACCATAAGCAAGTCTTCTTTAGGATCTTCTGATTGTTGATTTGGGCTTGAGGTTAAGGGCGGTTTATAGCTTTTTAGAACTGGGGGGGTAAGAGCTGCCCATAGGCTCCATACTAGCTCCTTTTGGGGACTACCTTATAGAGTCCTGAATATGAACCACAAAAAGGAACTGCAATGGAGCCTACGGGTGTAGGTTTAAGGTCTAGGCTTCAGGAACTTCTGGCTTGAGGGCTTAGGGTCTGAGTTTAGGGTTTAGGGATGAGGGGTTCAGGGTTTAGGGGTTTAGGGTTTAGGGTTTGGGCGTGAGTTTTAGGTTTAGACTTGGTCTTGACCATGAATTGGGCCGTTCATGTCTTCTCAAAGCATGGTTTTGTTTCAGGGTCGTTTGTAACCTCATTTTTCTTAGCCGAGACTAGGACCAGGAGGAGTTTTTAGAGCTCCGGGTTCATGCTGTCAGAACTTGCTAGCCATTCTTTAAACATAATATCTTGCGAAGGCCTAACGTTCCTTCCCCGAAACCCTAAACCGTGAACATCCTATTCCAGAAGCCCAAAACCCTACACCCCCTCCCCCCACCCCACCCCTTCGAAGAGGGAAGGTGCATTTCATCATTTGGGTGTCTTCCTGTGCTTGGAAGCTCCGAAGCATTAGAAACCTCCCCACAGCACTGAAACTCCAAGCTAACCCTAAACCTCAAAATCGTTTAGGGCATTTAGGTTTGTAGGATTTAGGGTTTGTAGCGTGAGAGAGAGAGAGGTTTTTAGGGTTAGGGTTTAGGGTTTAGGGCATGGTTTAGTATTTAGGTACGTGTAGCAATGCTGGCACTATCACGGGAACCCTTTACAGGAATCCTGCCCCCCCGAACCCTGGGGCTCCATGTACCCATATATTATGTACTTAGGCCTTAAAGGGATGCCTATATAGGTACTTACAGGCCTAAGTATATACTATATAGGTACATGGAGCCTTAGGGTAAGCCGAGGTGCTTCTCCGAAACGGACTGCCCACATCCTTGGTCTTCGGTGCAGACGGGAGTGAAGAGGCCAGCCGTCTCCTTCCCCAGACCTTATAATAGTAATAATTAATGGGTTTAGGGTTTAGTAATAGTAACAATGATAATGACAATGTTACTAATGATACTAACATAGGGGCCTTAGTGATGAGAACAGATTGTTTTTGTGAGAGTGGTGTGGTATAGTAGTATATCAGAATTATTCCAGGGACCATACGGGTGTTCTACTTAATTCTTCTGACCGATATATTGAAACGTCGCATACTATAGGGGCCTTAACAAGTACCTATACTATTTTGGTGGCTCCTTAAAATAATTATGGTATAATGGGCACCAAAACTCTATCCTAATTATTAAGGCCCCTATATTTCCTGAAGAAGAAGCTCTGGCAGACGTTCCTCCCGACCAAGATGACCAACGCCAAGGCCTGGTCTGAGAGGTTCAAAGGTGAGATGGTGGACAAGGCCTCCTGTGCGATGTGAGAAAACTACTGTTTGGGACGATCGGTCAAAGGAAGCGACTCAACGACCCACTTCTCATGCGCACTGAGCAGGCCGAAAACCGGCAGGCTCGTTGCTAGTATTCAGTTTCCTTCCGTGTTTTCGCCGCGAGCGTGCAATCCAGGTGACTATTGGCTTTTTGCACTCACTTGCAAGGAAAACTTACCATGTCAGAATGGCCCTAAACCCTAAACCTGCGGACCCGAATCCCGCGCGCATAGTAGAATTCGGTATCCCCCCCCCCCCCCNCGCGCGAAAAACCTCCCACGTCAGAAGCGCCCAACACCCTAATCCTGAGTGCCCCGCCCACCGGCGGCAATTTGGATTCAGTCTCCCCCCCCCCCCCGCTTCCGCATCCCGAGAAGTCCCCAAACCCCCAACCCCTAAAACCCTACCCTACCCATAGCCTTTTTGGGGTTCATATTTAGAATTCTATAATAAGGAAGTCCCAAAAAGGAACTACTTCGGGGCCTATGGGTAGCCTGTAACACCCTAAACCCCAATCCCGCAAAACCCTGAACCCCAACCCCTGCAAAGCTGAAACCCTAACCCCTAAAACTCTAAACCCCTAAAACCCTAAACCCCAAATCCTTAAATCCCTAAACCCCTAGTCCCTAAGACCCTGAACGGCTAACCCCCCTAAAACCCTGAACCCCCAACCCTTCAAACCCCCCCTCAAACCCTAAACCCCTAACGCCTGAAACCCTAAAAACCCTAATCGCCAACCCCTAAACCCTAAAGCCTGCAATGGGAGGTCACCTGAGTGCAAGGTCGAGTATAGGCGTTTCTTATAAGTACCTGCCGAGAGTTCTATAAGTCTGTAAGGGTTCCTTTATGCATTCCTTGAAGGGTTAAGGTTGTAAGGCCGAAGGGTTTTTACCGTGCATTAAGTTTGCCAAGCCTTGCACCTCAATATCCGCAAAATTCTTAACCCTGTAGATGTAAGTTCAAAAGCCTGGGCCAGCAGCACCATTAGCGCAAATAAAACTTGCCATGTGCTTGCAAAGCACCGCAGAACCCATTAACGACCAAAAGAACCCTACACTCCAGGTCTTGCTGCTGCCGGCCGGGACGCAGCAGAGCTACGCCTCGCACCTAGAGAATTCTCCAGTTTGCTTTGTCGGAATGAAGCGTTGTAGAAGGTATCTATGAGGGTAGTTTGGGAGAGGTTAGGTTGTTTAAGGGTTTGTAGGCCGTAATGAGTGTCACCCGGACATCTAGCATGCAGACGCTTGGATGTTGCTTGGACGTTGCCAACGCTGTGGTTGAATTCAGTTTGCGTTGTTGTCCGCCCTTTGGTTGTCAAGCTAATGCACCGAGCACATAACCCAAGCCGGCAATGCACATGTATGGTAACCTTCGAGATTAAATGTTGTTTCAAATCCGGCAGCCAGAGAGCTCAGATTTGGTGCCTTTGCGGCGACGACGATCGCCGATTGACCTTTGGGCGTGATGCGAAGGCTGGGTCATGCTGCGCCCGCTAACCCTAAACCCTAAACCCTAACCCAATGCCATCCCTAAACCCTAAACCCTAAACCTATACCCTTAAAACCCTGAAGTACCTCCTAAGCATACCAAGCCAAAGGGCTGTGTCGGTCTTGCGGTGCTCGGGATCAAGCCCTTGCAGCCCGTTATACGTATAACGCTGCTTCTCTTAACACAGATTCCGAAATTATTACCTCTACTTGTTTTGGGGCTCCTCTTGTATATACAATATTATGTACCCCCAAGCCATGTTCGAGTTTTTTGAGGCCCATACTATGCAACTGCAAATTTAATTTGCATACCCTAGACTCCTAGACCATTCGAGGAGCTGGAAGATATACAGTAGAAGCCCAAAACTTGGAAACCCCACAGCCTCAATGCTTAAGACTACAGCACTATTTGGCCTTAATCCGGTTTCCAACTTTATGGGGCTTACTGTATGCATATGCTTATGCATAGTATCTTTCTCTCTCGCTCTCTCCCACCCTCTCCCGCTCTCTCTCTCTCTCCCTCTCTCTCTCTATATATATATATACATATATATCTAGCTAGTAATAAGTAACAGTTCATTGATGGTACGAATACCAATCATAATCATAATGGCGGTCGTAGAAATGTTACTGCTAAGCCTCAGAAGGATAGTAGACATATCAGGCGTAAGACTGTTATCATGGTAAGCAATGCCAGTAGCAACAGCAAGAATTACGCTCTCTTTCTCTAAATATGCATATACTTATCTAGTCTAACATGAGTCAGAGATGCAGTCAGCTGCAGTCATGTGCCTAAAGTCTTGTAAAACGATAGGGGGAATTCAAAACGATACCCCTTCTCCAAGGCCCGCTTCAAGGAATAATATTTCCGCAGGCTCATATATATATATATATATGTATGATGATGATGATGCTGTTATGCCATATTATCGTATATGTACCAGTTACTTGCATGTTCCTCCAACACTCGAGCTGTTTGCTGCGAGGCTCCGCGCTCCGTCGCGTTGAATCTGTCCGATCCTGCAGTTGCTGAAACAGGCCTTGAGCTCGTAAAGGGCGTGGAGTTTAGGGTTTGAGGTTCGAGGGTTTAGGGTTTCAGGGTTTGGGGTTTGGGAGGGCGTCGGGTTGAGAATTTGAGGTTCGAGGGTTTAGGGTCTGAGGGTTGGGGGTTTGGGTCTCTGAAGAGTAGGGTTTCTGTTTTAGAGTTTGTGCATGCATCATTGGGATCCGTCTCTCGCCTTCTCGTTCGGCAAGGCCAATCGTATTGTACTGCTCACGATGAGATTACCAATGAAAGCGAGAAAGGAAGCGACAGATGTTACTGCCATATATACCGTCGTAATCCAACCGGAAAGCCAAATTCTGCCCCTAAATCTCGAAAACATCCCCAACCCTAAACCCTAATCCCTAAACCCTAAACCGGGTAACCACGCGCCCTTACCCTTCCTTGCGAGCGCCACCGGTCCGGTGCCCTTCTTCAGCCTATGGGGCTGCCGGGTTTCATAGCTTGCGGCTCCAGCTACCCAGGAGCCCAATACCCCCTTAGTTAAGGAAACTACCTAAAACCATAATATGAAGCTCCCTATAATTGAGGAAACTACCTAAAACCATAATAAGATTCTCCCTAAAATTTAAGGTAGAATCCTGGATTAAGGGGTGTTGGGATCTTTGGGTACCGGTGGGCCTTCAGAAAATTATGGCAGTGGATCATGGGACTTAGTAAGTGGGGTTATAAATAAGGTAACTATACTTATAGCTACTTATAACCCCAATTAAGGTACTTATAACCTTACTTACTAAGTCCCATGATCCTCCAAGTATGGCAGTGGATCAAGTTGGGCTCCTCCGATGCCAGACGGGCCCTTTGGACTCCTTAGCCCGAGAAGTTTAGGGTTTAGGGTTCAGGGTTTAGGGGTTTAGGGTATAGGGTTCAGGGTTTAGGGTTTAGGGTTCAGGGTTTAGGGGTTTAGGGGTTTAGGGTTTAGGGTTCAGGGTTTAGGGGTTTAGGGTTCAGGGTTCAGGGTTTAGGGTTTAGGGGTTTAGGGAGAACCCATAATCCGGGCTTTGGAGTACCATACTTTGCTTGTTTTCTTGAAGGAACCATTAAGAAATAAAAGTTTATACTTTTTTCTCCCTGGTTACTTAAAAGCCCAGTAATTCAATCCCACTCAAGACACCCTTGAAGGCCGAGACAATGTAGCAATTATAGGGGCCTTAATTACCTGTATCATTCTTGGGCTTCCTTATTGTCACTATAGTATAACGGGCCCCAAAACGCTATTCTAATTACTAAGGCCCCAAAAAGCAAGCCCTACCGGGTTCCGGAGTGCAACACGCTATTGTTTTCTTGTTGACTGGTTCCTTAAAGGCTTAAGGTAATATCATCAGGAAAAACAGCTTATGCTTTGTTTTCCTTGGTCACTTCGAAGCCCAGACCTTTGTCCGCCGTTCCATTAGAAGTTCCCGTAAGGGTCGATGTACCCAAATACTATACTTTGGCCTTAAAGTAGTCCCTATATAGGTACTTCGGGGCCAAAGTATATACTATTTGGGTATATGGCCCCTTAGAAGTCCCAGCAGGCTGCAACGCCTGGACAAGCTTGACATTGCCTGCATCCGCAGAGTCCGCACCGCTCTGGACGATTTGTGCAGGGACCTCGGGCTTGCGGCTGGCCCTGACAAGTTTGGGGTACAACCAGGACCACCCGAGGTATCTAGGTTCCTGGGTAGTACCCGCTTAAAAGGGCGCCCTTATTATTAAAGGGCCACTCAGAAACCTTGGTATCTAAAATAGAGGCGTTTCTCTCATTCAGAGCTTGTCTTGCCCCCTGTCAAAACCAGCCCATAAACCAAAAGTCTGCGAGGTTTCGGTCCGCCGAGTATCCTGCGCGCAGATGGAAGTGGAGCTGCTTCCCCCCATGATGCTGAGGCCTCGCCCGGCTTCATCGAAGGGCAGATGGGGTAGTGGTCTTTTAGGGTTCGGGGAGGCCTGTGTAGGAGGTTCCGGCATCCGAAAACCAATCTACCTACAGTCACTATAGTCTCCTTCGTTTCTGTGGTATAACTAATTTTCTATGCAAAAACTGAGCTGCAACGGAGACTACAGGTACACTGCAGCGTGTAAGAAAATCATGAACGACGATGGAGCTCTCCAGACGCTTGAAGTGGACGAGAGCAAGGACGCTGGAAGCGACCCCAAGTATTTCAGCGTTCTGATAAGATAGGCGTAATACTATCCCCCTAGAATGCCTAAGATTCGCTAGATTTTCAGGCCCGAAACCCTAATTACACCCTAAACCCAAACCGTAGACCACAAACCCTAAGCCCAAAGCCCTAAACTCTGAACCCCAAACCGAAAGTAGAGTAAACTCGCATGTCTTCAAGCAGGTCGGAGCTACGCTGCCTGGTCGCAGCAGCGAGCGATCGCAGTTCAGGGATGGGGGTTTGGGCCTTTGATGGCTTTTGCCGGATCTATGTTTCTGGTTTTGGAGTGTACGGGGTTTCGATGTGCTATGTTTTTTTTGGATTTCGTGCTTCTGGGTGTTTGGAGGTGTTGACGGCGTTAAGGTTGAGGGTCTTCAGGTGTCTCTAGTGACCTCTGTGCTTTCGGATTTTGTTTTCCAGACCAACAGCCTGCATTCTGAACAATCTGATGATGATGCTGTTGACTTCGATCTTCGATGATGGTTTTGACGAAGGCAGCGCTGATCCTTGAAGACCATGATTCGCGATGCTGCTTCTCGCGATTGTGATGATGTCGGAGCTGACGAAGCCGGATGATGAGTAGAAGCTTCCCGGTGTTGGAGTTTGAGAGTTCTCCAAAAGCAGAGTCAGACATTCGGGCTGAATGAAGAGTAGCTCATGAACCAATCATGGGTGCGATGTCAGCATATTCAGTCTACTCCACTTCCCTCTAACACCCATAGCCAATGCGGCTACCGCTACCACCTACCACTACGACTGCCAGTACCGCTACCACTACCAGCACCACTACCGCTACCGCTACCGCTACTTCTCGTTTTCGTCTGTCACTACTTTTTTTTCCTGTTTGTATTTTTACTACTACAACTACCACCACCACCACCACCACTACTACTGCTGCTGCTGCTTACCACCACCACCACCACCACCACAACCACCACCGCTACTACTACTACTACTACTACTACTACTACTACTACTACTACTTCAACCTCTACTCCTGCTGCGACTACTACTACCACTACTACTACTACTACTACCACCACCACCACCACCACCACGACTACTACTACTACTACTGCCAGTACCAGTATCAGCACCAGTACCAGTACCAGTACCACTGCGAGTACTATAGTACTTGTACTGTGACTACCACCAGACCCACCGCTACTCGTTCTGGATTTTTACCTCAGTTGTCGACTAATGCCAAGTTTAAGTAGATGTTCTCGCCGCCGCCACAGCACCACCACCATCAGCCACCACCATCATCATCATCAACATCGTCATGACAAGTTGTGTTTTTTGCTGATGCTGTTTCTGCTCGCATGGCTGCCACTGCCAAAGCTGCTGCTACCTGGATGATCGCTCCGTGATTACCACTACAGCTAGATCCCGGCTGCCGCTATTAATTAACAGCGTCACTACGCCAAGTCACGTAGGCTCCTGTTTATACATCCTCCTGTGAGTTGATGATAAGAACTTGAATCTGCAGGACCCTGAATGAAAGAGCAGGTGTGTTCATCTCTGCCCTCAACCCAAAACTTGTAAAGAAACTAATTCATCACTGAAGCCATGAGTTGCAGTTGCACCTGATACTGCAAACCCTAAACTCTGCTCCCGCAAGGTCCCGTAAACACAAAACCACCTCTAGTCGCTGTTGCAATCAAAGGCTATGCCTTGGAGTTCCAGTTGTTGGGTCCGGGCGGCTGCGTCGACGCTGCCTCAGCATGTTCAGGGTCATGTGACAACCGAGCAAAGAATAGAGCCAAAGCCCTTCCTAAAGGGTCCCAGGTATTGTTATGGGGGATACTTCCCCAAACCATAATAGTAGTTACTAATAGAGAGGCCCGACATTCTACTATGTTATATAGGTACTTTGGACCCTTTGGCCTTAATCCCAAATCCCCGAAACCCCACACCTCCCAATCGAAAGTCTTTGAAATTTCCGCGTGCCCCTACCCAACAGGCGGCCTGAACACGGTTGCTGGGGTGTAGCATTAACAACTCTAAGTTTTTCATCCGCATATGGACCACTCATGAACAGAAGGATTTGGCGGGTGTGGTATGGTACGATGCTTCTTTCTCTATACATGTTGTATATATATATATACACACATACTAATATATATATATATATATATATACATATATATATATATTATATACACATACACTGTATATATGTATGTGTATGTGTATATATATATATATATATATAGATCTAAATACGTATGTATGTATGGATGTATGTATATATATATATATATATATATATACATACATACATACATACATGCATACATAGTTAGATGTAGACGGATGCTAAGGGCATATTACTATGAAGTTGACTTGTTTAAGATGGCAGCCTCGGGGTTTCAGGGAAGCCTTCATGTTTAGACCCTATAAACCCAACTCCTGAAAACCCTATAAGCCCTAAGCCCTAAACCCTATAAGCCCTAAACCGTTAAGGTTAAGGGTTCAGGGGAACTCCTACATCTGAAACGCCTGAATCTAGACGCACACCTTCGTTGAAGATTATTCTGATGCAATGCACAAATGCAACGACCAATGGAGTGAGCAACGGTAACATGTTGTGCTCAACATACTATTACAACCCTTGCCGCAAAATCCGACCAACACCGTGACCGAAGAAACCCTCAACTACACCGCATGGAGGAGCCCCATGAAACCGGTAAGCACCGTGCAAATCAGGCACGGTTGACAACTTCAAAAGGTGTATATATATATATATATATGCCGATCACAGCCAACATGAAACCCTCGAAGCATCCTAAGCCCTAGACCCTGAATATGCGCCTTGTAAATCCCAAACCTAAAGCCCTCCGGCTAAACCCGGAACCCTTATTCCTGAATCACTGTAGTACCCCTTTCGCACCCTATTAAAGGAACACTTATGGTATCCTGTACACAAACCCTTACCCTACTATATGAATCTCTATTCTGAGCGTATTCTAGAGTATGCTTTTAGGAACCTTTATGGTACCCCTTTTTCGAAACCCTTGTAAAACGTTACAAGCCCTATTCTCTCAGCTCTATGCTCTGAGCCTTGCCGAGGAGCCGGATGAGGAGATGAGCCCCGGATCGTCCCGGCCGGAAACCCAGGGTTTGGGGCGGGTTGCGGTTCAGGTTTTAGGGTTCAGAGGGTTAGGGTTGGGGGTGCAGGGGTTCCACGATCCTGAACTGTAGTAGCTGTTCTGGAGATTAGATTTGATTCCTTGGTTTTGGTCCAACAAGTAAGAAACAAGCTCTACACTCTAAATGGGAGTTTCCGAAAATGGGGACCCTAGCATAGTACCCTAAATAGTAGGATCCTTATCATAAGGACCCCAAAATAAGGTACCCCTAATTTTCGGAAAGCCCCAAACTACCTAAACCCTAAACCCGAAACCCTAAACCCTAAACCCACCCTCAGAGGCCCTCGAGCGACGCGCCTCTTTGCAGCTGCAACCGCATCCTTCAAGAGCGCCACTTCATGAAGGCCTCCAAAGAGACCTTAAGATGACTAGTAAGGTTTAAGTTTAGGGTCCCTTTATTACAGTTAGTGAATTCAGGTTTAGGGTTTTCGGTTTTCGGGCATCAAAGAAGGGTCCTACAGTGCTTTTACTGTGGGTTTGCGGGCTTTTGCAGTCGTTTTCAGTGTACCTACGGAGGGATCCAATAGTTTGAAGGACGTTGGGCTTTTGCGGCCTATCCTTTCGTTCTGCAAAGTTTTAAGGGATTCTATAGAATTTTGTTTCAGGCCGTAAATTGTATCAGATTCGTTTTGCTGACTTCAGAGATTCACGAAGACTGCTTGGATGTTATGTAGGTTACCGATTCATAAACCCTGTGTCTTTAAGCCTGCGGCCTTACTAGTCGGATCCTTATAAGAATGCTTCTTATGGGAAGCTCGCTTATTCATCGGGGGCCGATATCAGGGTTTAGAAAGATCGACATTCGAGCTCCATCGTGGGGTTTTGAGGCTTAGGGTTAATATTCAGCGTCGGGCGTCTGTCTGCCCAGACCATCCATTGTAGGCCTTGGAGAATCCTTTACGAAAGCAGAAAGCATCCGCACCGTAAAACGTTGGAGTATTTGTCTATACACATAGATTCATGTGTGTGTATGTCTTCTGGGTTCGGTTTCAGAGTTCGTGTCTAGACTGCTTAGGTATGACGGCGCAAAGGACGGCTTCATGAGTTGATAGAGGCTTCTTGCGAAACACCACTGCCACTCACGCCCCGCCACCATTTGTACAGTCATAGTCAGTTCCGTCGTATGTTTTTGTTCACCCGTTTCGCTTCTTCATTACAATGCACAAGCAGCTGTACGCTATCCCAGGGGTAGCTTCATCATAAGATCACGACCATCATGATTAGCTGCCGCCGTCTTTTATCGTGTTATGAACCGCAAGGTGTCCACTGGCGTGTACCTGCAGTATGATGGGTGTTTGTCCGTCGGTCCGTCTGTCTCTCTGCATGCGTGCGCGCCTGCATACATTGTAGGTAGGTACGTATGCAGGTAGGAATGCCGCAACTATGCCAGGCGATGGGTATGGACCGTCGTCTCAAAGGATTGGCTGAAACGCAAGAACTTTCATGCCTCGGAAAGAGCACCATCTAACTAGGACAACTCTGGGAACCCTGACCCCTTGCAACGATATCATCCCGGTGGAAACCCTGAGCAACAAAACAAATGACATGTGCAAAACACAGGCCTGCTTAAGCACGTCGCTGCCGAAACCCAGGAGTCTGTTGTGACTTATAGCTGGAAAGCCTTTGAGAATTTATACACGAACAGCTACAAGAAGCTGGCTTTGATGCCCTGGAGGCCCGCACCCAAACCCAAGACTATTCAAACAACCATAGAAGAAGCCCGAAACATCCCTAAACCCTAAACCCTGAGAGTGTGCTAAGTAGTGTGAGCCCCTTCGGGTGGCAGGCTGTGGACTTGCTTTGCTTCTGCCAAGTGGAGAAAGAGCCAGTGCACTTTGAAAAAAACCCAACCATAAAGGGCAAACAAGACCCAAACCATTGAACCAGGGGCTACCTTCCTCTGAGACGTGGGGCGCGAGGCACAGGAGTTCAAGACAGTTTAATTTGGTGCAACTTTAAAGGGGTATAGGGGCCTATTAGGGCTCCTTTCAAGGGTACTATAAGGGTTCCTTTAAGGGGATCGATAGAAGTTTTGGGGGTTAAGGGTTCAGGGTTTAGGGGTTTAGGGATCGGGGTTTAGGGGGTTAGGGCGTAGGGTCCGTTTATTCGTTTTCGAATTCCACCCTGTGCTCCTCAGCTCTAAACTCCTAAAACCCAGACCCTTAAACCCCAATCCCTAAACCTAGTTTGATATCATGACTGCGTACAGCTGGAGCTTGCCTGTTCCACCTCGGTATCCTCAAATTAAGGTATCTGTATTAAGAAGAATATTCGCATTCCCCTGTTGTTAACCGGGCGGGGCCCTCCTCCAATATTCTAGAAAGTGTTCTGACTTAGTAGCTGAGTTGGTAACCTTTAGCCTTTTGGGGTTCATGTAATCCTACCATAATTGAAAAGGTTAACCTTTTTGGGGCTAAGGTACTCAGCCCCTAAGCTGAAGACTAGGGGCATTGTCTCTGCTGTCTTTCCCTTGCTTCGAAGCACCCCCGAATCCGCTACAGCTTCTAAAAGGCGAGGGTGACCTTTACAGGGGGGTATTGAATGACCCAGACCTTCCAAAATCCCTTAATTAAGGAATATACCTTAATTCATATTAGGGATTCCTATCATAATTTAAGGTATTTAAGGGATTTTGGAAGGTCTGGGGAGAGGGACACATGATGAATTGACACCAGACAATCTCGACTATTGCGACGGATGGATTATGCCGTGGGCAGTTCGTGCCACGAACGGTCACTCACATCGGGCAACCCCGAGAAAGTGCTCATGGAAGTCGACCCGCACCGGTTCCATCATCAATGTCTCTAATCAACTTGTTTGGGGCGAGCATGTCACAGCACAGCATGCACACGATATGGTGCGGCCTCAGAGGCGCCCCGCTGCAAACTGGGCCACGCAGTTCCAAAAGAGGCGCGAACGGAGGAGCCTTCCTCCTCCGCCCCGCCACAACTTCATGGCGTAAGGCATCCTCCCAGTCACAGAAGTCTCAGACGAATCTGGAAGGGTTCACCGTGACTTTGGAATTTTCTTTCCATTCGACAGGCGCAACATGGTGACCAAATCCCGAGCTCATGGCGAAAGGCTCTTGCTTGTGGCAGTGCTGTACGTTCCGACCTACGAGTTGGTGAGACACGGCGGTCGATCGACAGAGAGCGGGATGGTGCTCGTTAGTCAGTTTACAGCTTAGCCTTCATTGCCTCAGGCTTATGTAACTTCTGTCTGTCATGGCAACCCTTCATTCCCTGGCCCTATCCCCTCCACATTAAGCCCTTAAGCAATCAGGAGGACCGGGACCGCTATCTGAGCATAGTGAGTATAACTGATCAATGCCTCGCAGCCATACCCTAACTAACCCCTAATCCTATGCCCCTAGACTTCCCTATACCCTAAACCCCACACCCTAAGCCATCAACCCCTAAGAGCAACCACGATTTGCGAAACATCCGACAGGAGGCGAGCTCCAGACCGGAACACCCCCGAAATCGCGAAGCAGGAGCTTTAGAAAAATAGGAGACCCTGACAGTTTCGGTGATATTGGAATACTAATCATACTAGCACCAATACTGAAAACAACAATAGTAACAATAACAATAGTCATCAACATTCAAAATAATGATAATCATGATAGTACTAACAATAACATTCTTACTAATAAACGTTGTAATCGTATTAACCACAAGTAAAATCAGAAATATAAATAGTATCAAGAATAACAACAAACATAATGATCAGAAGAATAAAGAATCAAACCAATACCAGTAGTAATAGTAACAGTATCAGTACAAATAAGCCTGAACGGTTTACGGTATCCTTCGGAAACACGTGCATCCTGGAAAGAAAACACAGCGAAGAAAGAGGTTCCAAGTCTTACAATCCACCGAAACGACTGTGTTTGGGGATTAGGATTTAGAGGTTAGTGTTTAGGGTTCAGGGTTTAGAAGTTAGGGTAGAGGGTTTAGGGTTTAGTGGCTTCCCTCAACCCTAAACCCTTAGCCTTAAACCCCTAAACCATAAACTTTAAACCCTAGACCCCTAAACCCTAAACCTTAAACTTCCAGGGAGACGCGATCTGTGACTGGCTCAGAGATCCCAGCACAGCTTGCAGCCAACAGCCGCTCGGCTTCATAGTCGGTCTCTTCTTTCGAATTTTTCTGGTAGTCATGTAATATAGGGGCCTTAATACCTACCTACTATTTTGTTTTTTTGGGGGAGTCTTTTCTGTAAATAAAGTAGAATATACCCCAAGACCCTGTTCTAATTATTAACGCCTCTATACTAAACCCTTATAGTAACCCTTTTGGACCCTTTATGTAATAAAAAACCCTTTAAAAGAACGTTATTCTGATTATTAAGGCCCCTATATTTTGATGGTGACGACGGCCCTATCAAGTCGAGTGGGTCTCGGTGGCGTTCAGAGTTCGAGTTCGGTCTTCAGAAGTTGGCATCCACACCATACGGCCGTATGGCCCCCTTGTAAGGCCTCATAATTTTACAGGTAAAGCTCAAAGTGACTGTGGTTTAGGGTTGAGGAGATACGATTCCGAAACCCAAACCCTGAAACCTAAACCCTAGACCCTATAGATCCCTAAACCCATGTGTATGCCTGTTGGGTGGGAACCTGCCTCCTGTCTGCGAAAACAAGGGCCTCGAAAAAACCCTAACCGTAACGTCTCACTCTCTGAGGCCTGATTGGCCTCCTGCCCCCTCCCGGGGGGCACCTGCGGCTGCGGCCGGTCGGCGCGGAGGCGCTGGGCCCTGCCAAGTCATGGTCTTAGGGTTGAGGGCTCATGGTTTAGGGTTAAGAACCGTCTATACCCTAAACCCTAAACTGAGTTTAGTCATAGTGTTCCAATGGCTCAAAGCATCTGTTGATTCTGGAAGCAAAAGTAGGTGCTATTTGTCTACTTGGAGCCCAGCAGCACTTCAAGTTTACCCCATTAGGGAGGATGTGTTTTACTATAGCCATTCGAAGATAGAGGGTTACAGATCTAAAGCTGCATGGCATGGCTGAGCATTGTCTAGTTCAGGCTTTCGGGCGTCTCATGTGTTTTGTGCTGCTGTTCGCTTTTTGGCTTCTTTCTCGACGGCCTTAGCCCTAAACCCTAAACCGTTCAGCGTGATGGAAGGCTCAGGTCTTGGGTTCCAGGGGGGTGCAATAGCATTTTCCTGGAGACCGGCTTGGCTCAGGGTTTCTAATGAAAACTTTACATGATGCCAAGAGTTCTTTGAAAAGGGTCTCAGGGCAGTCCCACGCTTCAAGATTTTGCTGTGCTTAGCATCCTATGAGAGATACCAGGAACATAAGTGCTTGCAGGCCTGCATACATGCCTTCACACTTATCTGCAGACATGTAGAGATGCTTGCACATGCACCTACGCAATTGTAAGCACATTCGCGCAGTAGAGTACGATTCAGTGAAATCTGACGACATGTTATGAAATACAATGTCATCTAACAATCGTGTACATTATCAGTTGTGTAATGTACTGACGCACTGTATTTTAAACTTCCCGTAATATATAAAGTTGTAACGCTGCTCCAATGTTTGCCGTGGGGTGAGTTGAGGACAATCTTGAGGCTAAAGAGAAAAGGTGACATTTACAGAGTCTACGGCCTTCAGGTGCAGGCCTTAAAGAATGCCCAAATCTCCTGAACGAGTTCTTTGAAGAGATACAAGGTTACGGCCTCAGCGACGGCAGGGAACGGCGACGACAGCCAGCCGACCTCGGTCTGGGATTGCCGACACTTGGAGGATCATGGGGCTTAGTAAGCAAGCCTAGAAAGAAGGCAACTTTACTTATAATTACTTATAACCCCAAATAATGTACTTATAACCTTACTAAGTCCCATGATCCTCCAAGCACCGGGAACGACACACAACGAGTTCCGCTGCCGCCCGAAGGGTACACGGCCCTCTGGCTTCCAGGCGCGAAATGGAAACATTGGGTACTGCCCCCTTACAGTAACAAGGCCCTCATATGTCTAATGATGGCACTATGAACAAAAGTATTATTCAGCGGTTACTGTCTTAGGGTTTAGGGTTTCGGGTTTAGGGTAGTATCCAGTGGATACAAGTCGCAGGAGTCGCAACCTGGCCCGGAAGATGAAAGAGGGAACCTCTCGACAGAAACAGGGGGCTATGCTGCCAACCAGGAGGATGGCTGGTAATATAGGGGTCTGTAAGGGGTCTATAGTAGGGTTCTATGATATAGGGGCCTAGATAATTACCTATACTATTTTGGGGGCTCCTGATTATATTCATAGTATAATGGGCACCAGAATCCTATTCTAATTATTAAGGCCCCTATAGTACGCGGGCGAAGGCGGCCCGTGACACCGCCACACGCGTCTTCTCTCGCTTCAGGCTCTGACTGCAATTACGGCCATGGAGTTTAGGGTTTAGGGTCTAGGGGTTTAAAGTTTAGGGGTTTAGGGGTTCAGCGTTTAGGGTTGTGCATCAGCCGTGCTCCTGCCTTGAGCTCTTCAGCTGTCGGGGAAGCTTCCACAGCTCACCTGGGGCACTTCGCCGATTGCTGCAAGTCGCGCTTCGCTGGCAGTATTGCATGACTACGGTCATGAAATTGAGCACCTCGATCATGAAGTGCAGCATGTAACACCCCCATGTACCCAGTAGTATATGCGGTGTCACGACATACGGAGAGCTATGCCAGCATTCAACCCTAAATCGAACAAAAACCTAAGCGCCAAACTCTCAACCCTTATCGCAATATCGGAGAACCTTGATATCAACTGTCACCGTAACCCCCTAGAGCAACCCCTAGAGAAACCCTTTCAATAACTTTTCTGGACACCCTAATCCCAAGTTCTCTAGACTCTAAACCCTAAACCCTAAACCCTACACCCCAAGATCCCTAAACCTCAAAGCCCTACCCTAAAGCTCCATAGTAGTTCCTTTTTGGGGTTCATATTTAGAATCCTATAGGGTAATCCCAAAAAGGAACTACTGTGGAGCCTCTGGGTAAGCGCATCTAAGCCCCAAGTTGCAGGAGTGGGCCCCGGAGCTGCCCTTGAGCGACTCGCCTCAGGTGCTGCCGCGGCTTTGACTGCTTTGCTCTGCCTACTTGGAGGATCATGGGACTTAGTAAGTAGGGTTATAAATAAGGTAACACTTATAACCTTACTTACTAAGTCCCATGATCCTCCAAGTAGAGACTCCAGAGCTCCTTAACTGGGCTTTGGAGTACCATACTTTAATACTTTTTTTCTTAAAGGAACCCTTATGAAAAACAAGTTTATACTTTTTTCTTGCTGGTTACTTGAAAGCCCAGTTAATGAAGGAATATGGGAGTTTCCGAAATTAGGGGTACCTTATTTGGGGGTCGTCTTAACAAGGATCCTACTGTGTAGGTTACTATATTAGGGTCCCCTATTTGCGGAAACTCCCATATAGATTAACGTGTAGAGAAATCCTGGTGATGATTTTAAGGTATATATCTTAATTAAAGGCTTTTGGAGTCTGCGGCTGCGGTGTTACTCGGTTGTGCTCATGGCTTTTGTTAGGGTTTCAAGAGATTTTTGCGGATTTGTCATGGGCCTCCAGGGTTCACGGCGGATGGCTTGAAGGAAAAGACTCGTCACCACGAGGTTCGAAGGGCTTCTAAAGGTTGAGGGAGTTGCAAAGATCCATAAGTTTGTGTCCACCGCTGCAGGCCCTGGATGCATCTTGGGAACACAGATATCTAAAGTAAGCTGGGAGATGCATGCCCTGGATGAATCTTGGCAACACAGAGATCTAAAGTAAGCTGCATGGCACGTCAGACCCCCTGCCCTAAAGCCCTAAATGTTTCCCCGCTCGGAATGGGCAACAGCATCATGAGCAGCCTCTACAAAAAAGGCGGCCAAAGCCACGGCACATGTTATAGGGGCCTTAATAGTTGCCTATACTATTTTGGGGATTGATTCCTTATTTTTAGTATACTATACTGTAATGGGCCCCAAAACCCTATTCTGATTATTATGGCCTATATAGTAATATAGTATGCCTTTCTGCCAAGATACATGCTGCTGGCTCGCATGTGTTTAGACACGGGAGTTCGAAGATTCGATATTCTGCCGCAAATACACATGGTGTATCATGGTGTTCCACATCATTCTGGGTATTTCTGGATGTTCAACCGACATCCGGCATTGCCGGTGGGTTTTTAAACCCATTGGTGTAGAGTCTCCAGATGCAGGAAGATGTTAGTTCAAAGCCTTCGAAGCTTGCCGTGCATTCATTGCACACGATCCAACGTGCACGTTTGAACATGGCATCACTTTCAGTGGAACATGCCAGCTACGACTACCTGTGTTCTGCATCGTAAGTATACCTGCGAACTTCACGTTGCGGAAACTGAGTGAATTGCCTCCCCACAGAACCCAGTGAAGCAATTATACCAAGCATTCTGAGTTTCGGGGTGGGCATCGACACATGTCCCTAGTGGCTGAGTAGGTAACCTTGAACTTGTTGCGGCATATGTAATCCCACCCTGCTTGAAAGCTTACTAATCGAGTTTGGGGCCCTGGGGAACTCTTACGGCTGCATGCAAACACTCAGGATGCATTCGATCGCGGTCAGACTGCGAAACCTCTATTTTCTCTCCAAAATTGGCGGCAGTTTCCGGGCCCCATACAGAGCACGTCTCTTGTAACAAGAAATCCCAATCAGAATCCTAATCTAGGGGACATCCGCAACCCTAAAACTTATTTCCCTTTACGGCCGTTGCCATTGGCCTTAAGCCTTCTACCCGCATGAGAATTTCAGTAAATGTGGGACCCTTATATGGGGCCCTACCATTTCTTTCTAAGAAGGACCCACATACTGTTCAAGTTTTCTGCAGGCATTGCCGTTTACAACGTTGCTGTCTTTCCCAGAGGCCGGGTTCAGGGGTTTAGGAGGGGTTTGGGGGTTTAGGGGTAAGGGTTTAGAGTTTAAGGAAAGTGGGGCATGCTTCAGCTTTGCTTTTAGGCTATCGGGCCTGGCATCCAGGTTGGTCTTGCAACGTTTGGCTTTAGTAGAAGGTGCAGGGGTTTATGCGTCGAGTGGCTTTCCGCCCGGGATGGGATGAGCCAATGAGCGAGTTCACTAAGCGTCTTTGAAGTTCGTGCGACTGTCCATGCCCGAAACTCTGAAACTCTGAATCACTTTTGATACCTGATTGATGTCCACAGAAGCCATGCAATTCGTTGCAAAGATCCAGTGAATCTGGGCCACGTAGTTATCGTGCAGAACCGGACGGGAGGGCTGAAATCTAGGATGAAGGTAGCTGGGTGATCCCTGATAGGAGGCCCATTAAGGGGTCTGGACCTTAAACCTTAAATTAAACCCTATACCCGTTATCCTAGACCGTAAACCCAAAGCCGCTTACCTTCATCCCGACGTGTTTCTCGAACTTGTTTCCATTTTCCGAACCCGAACCTTAAACCCCAAAGCCTCAACCTCAGGAAGTAGTGTGGGAGTTTCCGAAATTAGGGGTACCTTATTTTGGGGTCCTTGTAATACGGATCCTACTGTTTAGGCTACTATATGAGGGTCCCCTATTTGCGGTAACTCCCGTGTCGTCAATACCGACCCCGCACGGTAGCACATGAAACGCTGCTAAAGTGTCCATGTGCCCTGAGGGTTCCTTCCAGAGGTTCTTGTGAGGGTTTTACAAGGGTACGACATTGGTCCTGCAGAGCAACCGTGTTGCACAAGGTGTGTGGCTGTGAGATCCTGCCGGGTTCGCAATTTTGAGTCTTTCCAGCACCTGATCCTCTCAAGCCTCAAAACGCAAAGCCACTAAGCCCCAGGCAGTATTCATGAAAGTAATGAGGCCTTATTTCCACTCTGTAGCAATTTCTTAACCCTCTAAACCACTAAACCCCTGAACGCTAAACCCCTAAACACCTAAGCCGCTAATTACATGCAAAACCCCTAAACCCTCAACCCCACTACTGTCTAATCGCGAAGACCCAAAGACCCTGCAACCGGAGCCCGAGGCGCTAAAAGAAGGCAGCCCCCTGATGCCTGCAGGGCTCAAGCCTATAAGGGGGACCCTATATATGAGCTCCTTTAAGGGAAGGAATCCTATTATAGAACCTTGTACCTTGTAAGGGAGACTCGATTATAATAGCCGGTAGTACCCCTGAAGGGGATCCTATAAGGGATATGTAAGGGGCTCGTACGGGATCAGTACGCCGTCGTGCGCATCTTGGCGCAGGGCCCCAAGCTGGCTCTGCAGAACCAGATTCGTGTTGTCATGCAATTTGATCATGATGCACTGAAGACGCCTGACATCGAGTTGGATGAATATCCGACGTTGTACTACCCGTCGCAGATTCAGCACCTGGACATGCAAACGGCGAACGTGCTGGCCTCCGACCTTGCCGCTGTGTCTTGGGGAGAAGATCTCCAGCGGAAGTTGGAACTGGTCATGCTCCCGTCCACAAATTGGGAGTGCACCCACGCCCCTTTCGGGCATTGCGGACCGACTCGCAAGCTTCGAGAGGAGCCCGTCCCTGCAAGAGGCCCGAGCTGTCGTGACGATGCCGGCGCAGGGAAAGGGCTCTTACCATCCTCCATTAAGGGATCTATAGAGGTTTATAAGGCCTTTTTTTAAGGCGAGGGCCTGGCATCCTAAAATCTTGCTTCCTAGAATATCTAAATCTAAAGGGCTTCTTACATATCTAAAAGGCTTCGAGGGGTTGGTTTTTTTGTTTTCGTCTCAGGGTATATTCCAGGACGACGGCATTTCCGACACGGTGCTTTGCGTGTGCCACGACCTCTTCGGTGTGCCGGAGGAGGATACCCTTCCTGTCGTTCAAGATAGTGTTTCTATTATTGTGTGGTTGTTTTCTCTGCTGGATGTGCTGCTGCTCTGGCTCTTGCTCCTGCGCATGCTCTTCTGCTCCTGTTGCGTCTCTTGCTCTCTCCTGCACTTGCTCTTGCTCCCGCTCTTGCTCCTGCGCTTTGTCCTGCTCTTGCTCCTGCTATTGCCTTTGCTCTTGCATTTGCTCTTGATCTTACTGCTCGTGCTTTTGCTCTTGCTCCTACTCTTCCTCCTACTCTGGCTCTTGCCTTTGCTGTTGCTGCTGCTCGTGCTCTGGACCCTTCATGCAAATTAGGTTTTAAAGTGCGCTCGGGAAGATTGGCCCCAGAGTGTTTTTATCAGTAACGGTGTGTTTTAAAATGGGGGAAGCGATTAATGATATGGGGAAAGAAGGGAAAGTTATTGCTATGATTATTCTTCTTGTTTTCTCATTATTATAACTATTTGTACTGGGAGTTTAGGCCTGTCCGTGGTGTAGGATCGGCATGAGGTTCAGATATAGGATGCAGAGGCAGTCCCAGGGTTGGGTGCTCAAGTTCAGGGTTTATAGGGTGTCCCTAGACCCCAAATAACCTACCTTTTTAGGGTTTCCTAACATGATTTCTTTAGATAAGTCCCTCAAAGGTAGGGTATTTGGGGTTAAGGTAGGGTTTCGAGCTGAGGGCTTCGGGCAGGGAGGAAAACTCATCGTTCACAGTCTTGGATTAGGGTTTAGGCTATAGGGTTATTTTGGCGGAGGATTGCGTTTGAGCCCCGAACAAGTCAAGTAGATTTGGATATGGTGCTACGGAGGATTTCTCGCAAATACTAAGGTTTAGGTGTTACCCGGTTATTACCCACAGTAGGTGTTCAGTCTGTGACCTTTAAAGCAGTCTATGAAAGCTTGAAGCCAAACTGTCTGAACGACTGCGCAATCTTGCTGGGGGCCTTTTGGCGGTAGGGACTGAATCATGACCCATAGGTAATCCTCTGTACCATGCCAGAGGCACTGTTCAACCCAAACCATAGGACTTAGTAAGTGGGGTTATAAATAAGGTAACCATACCTGTAACCCCACTTAAGGTACTTATCACCTTGCTTACTAAGTCCCATGATCCTCCAAGTAGAACTTCAGAACCTTCAAGCCCTCAGCCGAAACCCAGCCCTGGACCTTGAGGCTTGACAACCTCAAGAAACCAGTAAACAAACCTGTACCAAGCAAATACCATGCAAAGAAGCCTTTCAAAAACTCTATACGCGCCAGGACCACTAGCACTCATAACGCCCCTCCCCCCCACAAGACGGTTGTGCGCAGGATGCCCGAGGCGGCTATCCTGAGGGGGCGTTGCAGCCGCCAGGAAACCTCACGTTCAGTGTTCGGGGAGTACGGACGGTTTAGCATTTGATTTACCGTTGCGGTCTACAGTCGACGAGGCGGAGTTACATGAACTGGTGAAATTATGCAAAAATTCAAATGACCTTTACATACTGAGACTGTGTTAAAAGAGTACATGTAGAGGGTAGCCCCATATACTTGATCATCATCGACCGAACCCTAAAGACTCCAAGACTAAGCATTGCCAATTTTCATGTTGCACACTGGTTGCGATTGTTTTGAGGGGGGGTGGTGTGAGAAGAGTGTTCCACGCTGGCGTTGCAGTTGAGGTGCCTCTTCACAGATGAGTGTTATGAACCGAACCCAAGAGGCTTTAATGTGAAACAACGTGCAGTTCTTTCGATCAAGACACGCTGCGACAGTGCTCAACGTACTCGTAACTCTGCACGATCACAGCATGACCTTCCTGCAAACCCCAAACCTGAATCCTAAAACCCCTTTGGCCCGGACCTTAGGCCCATGCACAGACATCAAGATATTTGGGATGAGATCTAGTGGGAGCTTCAGCAGAGTTTAAGGTTTGGGCTTATGTCGCAACCTCTTAGCTTAGAAGCCCAAACTGTCCCTAGCAGCCCAGCTACCCATACAGTGGGTTACGGAAGCCTTACAGTACCCCTGACCCACTAAACTCCCATGTAGGCGACTGTCCTCTTCGGGTAGACAGTTTGCCAGCCATGCATGATGTGCTGGGTTTATACCGAACCCGAAAATGCGAACCGTGAACCAGAACGCCTTGTCGGCAAAATTGTGGCCTTCGATCATTGGACCTGCAATAACTGTACCACAAAGGGCCTCAAAGGGCTCAAGTCTTGACCATATTGGGGTCATGGCTCAGATTTAGTTTTTGCCTTGTTCTGGATTGTCGGCTGGGCCGATCCCCAAAGCCTGAAACAAATCTCGCAGGCTCCATTGGATCCGCCCCTCAGGTGCGAGCTCGGCGGGGGTTTCGAACGTGCATGGGCTTTGTGGGTTGTGGGTTAATTTAGGGATGTAGGCAAGTTTAAGTTGGGTTTTTAGGTGCAGGCCCTTCCTGAACCCAAAAGTATGTGGAAGAATAGCGTTGTTTATGGGTGTTTGGCCAGTATTTTGCCTACTTTCGGGGTTCGGGTACGCAGCAGCACATATCCTTCCTCTTTCAACATTTACATTTAGTGAATGTGGCTTGCGGCGTGCATGCCCTTTGCATTAGGCCTCCAATGTCTGTGGACCAGTGGAGTATCGAGGGCTACTTGAGTGTCTTGGGCTTGTCCTGATACGGGTGTAATGTTGCGGGGTTAAGGTTTAGTCAAAAAGCTGTCATAATAATATGCACCAAAACCCAATTCCAATTATGAAGGCCCTTCTGGGACTCCCCTTGGTAATAGTGGAGGGTGTCCTAACTCCTGACACCCAAACAGATCAAAGCCCGTATTGCACTTTAATCCCTAACAAGCCCTAAATGTCTAAGTACACCCTCACCCCTAAACCTCTGAACCCGTGGCACCCCTGAATTGGCCCCTCCCAAAGCCCTTTCTGTAAATCCTCACCAGAACCGTTGATGCGACCAATCCCATAGCGTCACATTGAAGCTTGTCAACTAATAAACGATTCAAAGTTTTGCAACTAACCCTAAACCCTAAACCCTGGTTCCTGTCGAAGGTGCACTCAATCAGGTCTGCCTGGCTTCAACAACCTCTAGTCTAACCCCCCCGCCCCTACCTAGACCCCAATAGACCTACATTTATAGGGTCAGCTTGTTGATTTCCTTTCATACATCCTGAAAAATGTAGGTTATTTAAACCCTAAACACTAAAGTCTAAACCCATCTGCGGAATAGAAAGAAGCCCTTAACAAAAAGTCTAAACCCCAAATTACTTGGGGTTATAAGGTCAAGCATGGTGGTTCGAGCATAGGGTTCATCAGGGCAGGCTCTAATGCTCCGCAGGCTGAGCCGCGCCTCTTTAGCCTGAAAAGCAAAACCTGGGGCTCCGGTTCCCTACATGGGTGGCTGAGAAAATTAGGGTCCCTTTTGGGGGGTCCCCTAAATATTAGGTGCCGTATTATAATAAGGACCCCAAAAGGGAAGTAATTCCGACAACCACTCAAATAGTAGGTTACTAACCATGTACGAAGTACCCCAGTAACTTACTATGCAAGTAACTGGAGCCTTAGGGTCAATATGGGAAAGCTGTCGAAATTGAAGTCGGCGTCTTTCACAAGGAACCCTCAATCAACAAGCAATCGTCCTCAGTGTTAACTTATGCTTGGAGGATATTGGAGTCGCTTGGAAATCTATGTCGGTCCGAATTTTCTCTTCCAGCGACATGCAGGTCCTTTGCCTTCGCCCCCTGCTGCGGTTTTCGCACTGCTGTGCCTCGCCAGGCTAAAGAGGTTTCGGAGTTCGGTCACTATATGGGCCTTATAATAAATACCTACTTTTTTGGCGGGCTCCTTATTAATTATAATTCAAGTATAATGGGGGGCACCAAAGCCCCATTCTAATTATAAAGGCCCCTATAGTACAGGCTCAACCCTGGCCCCCAATGCAGACTTTTCTTCGTATGCGTAGTGAGGATCAACCTAGTGATCCTACTATGGAGGCCCTGAAAAGACGGGAAGCATCAATCAGGGCCCTAAAGTACTGCGCGCGGAGTCGAGGATTTGGACTTTAATGCGAGTCATGTCCTATCCCAGCTTAAGAGCCCAGATCCTTCGTAGACCTGAAGTCAACTCCGAACCCATATAAAGCCTCGCGAGCCCTAATTTTGCCCGCAAGACCCTGCAAAGCCGGTCTATGAAATCCTTCCGGACAGCCCATGTACAGACTGCTCTGAGCACTCCCTAAACCGCAAGCGTGAAAACATAAGCCCACGCAAAGCCTAGCAGCCTGCAACAACCGACAACAAAACCCGGCTGCAGTCCTAAAACATCTCATGGCGCACGCAATCAAAACAAACCTTCGTAGGAAAACCCCAACACTGGACCTAAAACCCTCCCAGAACCAGCTCCAAGACCTAAAACCCCGTGGAAGAAGCCCAACTGCAGTAGATAGAGGAGAAACACCCTCAACAAAATCGAGAACGCAACACACATTTAGATTAAAAATACCTCCCCCCTTAGGGTTTAGGGTTTCAGGGTTTGAGGGCTTAGGATTTAGGAGACCACAACCTACTAAAGCCTCTTGAACACAGGCCCTGGTCGGATGAAGTTGACCGCTCTGCCCTTGGGCACGGCGCTTGCAGGCAGAAGAACTTTGAGGGAGCATCTTCAGAGGGGGGTTCAGGGTCCTTTTAAAGGGTACTACAAGGGTTCCTTGAGTTCAAACTGGTGACGCAGTCAGCTCAAAGGGGTTCAGGGTCCTTTTACAGGGTACCATAAGCGTCGGGATGGGTTGACATGATTTCAGAGAGCTTTTACGTTATTTCCACAAAATTGGGGAGTGAGCTTGCAAGGCCGGAAAGCTTTACACCCGAAGCCCTAAACCTTAAACCCGGAAACCCTAAACCCTCAAACGCTCACCCTATAAACCCCTTGACATCCCCAGATAGCGGCGACCGGCAAGCGGTTCGGAGCAAAGGCGGAGACCCGCGGCCACCCAGATGCAGTCGGCAAGCGGTTCAGGAGTTGAGGGAGGGTATACCTTAACCCTGAATAACCTACCTTATTATGATTTTCTTTATATATGTCCTTAAAAAGGTAGGTTATTCCGGACTAAGGTAGGGTTTAGGGGTTAGGCGTTCAGGGGTTTGGGGTTTAGGAGTTTATGGTTCACGGTTTGAGGTGTAGGAGTTTAGAGGCTCAGGATCTAAGGTGATAGTATGGAAGCCTGAAGAATCACGCAAACGATTCGTTAGGGAAGTTTGAACCAACAAAACCCTCAACGCTAAACCCTAAAGTGTCGGTTGTAGGCGTGGGAGAAGTCCTGCGCCCCCAAGCCTGCAGGAAGGGTTTAGGGTTCAGGGTTTAGGATTTAGGATTTAGGGTTTAGGATTTAGGGTTTACAGGATCTAGGGGTTTAGGGTTTGCGGTAGTTGATCCCTTGGGATTTCTGCTGGTGTGGCCAAGGGCTGAGGTTCGATCTACCCTAATCGGATATTACTTTTCAACGACTCATCCATCGTTTCAAGAGGACCTCTAACACCCTGCCCTGAAGCCTAAGCCCAAAAAAGCCTGTCCTTGCTACACGTATCAACTTCATTCCTGGACCGAAATTCCTGGACCGAAAACAAACAAAACTCTCCAGAGCCCCGGGCATTGCACTCTGAGGCCACGCCTAAACGCGTGTTCTGCTTACACCCATAAACTTAAGGGTTTAGGGTTTAGGCCACGGTTTAGGGTTTAGGGAACCTCATTCTGTTTCTAACGGCACTGTAACGATGCTGGAACCTAAGCTTTGGCAAGAGCAGCTCAGGACACTTAAAGTCTCTTCTTTCAGGGGCTCCTATGGCTGGACTACGGCCCTTAGCCTTAGGCCCGTAAACCATAAACCCGTATAGGTTGGTCCTAGACCCCTAAACCCCAGGCCCTAAAGCCTAGTCCCTAAACTAAACCCCAAGAAGTGTTGCCGAACCAGGCAACTTCGCTATTTGGAGCTCCAGGCCCGGTCGGCACAAAAGTGACGGTAGGTGCTGGGGGTTCCGGGTTTAGGGGTTTAAGGTTTAGGGTTTCGGAGCTCAGGGATTTAGCATTCGGGGTTCCGGGATAAGGGTTTAGGGGTTTAGGGTTTAGGGTTAGGGCATGAGAGAGAGAGAGAGGGATCCGGGTTAAGGGTTTAGGGTTTAGGGCTTTCGAGATTTTGGTATAGCGTGCTTATGTACGTTAGGGCTGACAGCGTCTAGGCGAGTGTATATTTTGCTCCCTGAATAGTGGTGAGTGCACAGCTGAGGCATTATTTTTCTCGATACAAGGGATCCAAGCCTTGTTCTCATGATTTTGCTTCAAGAGTTTCGAGGCATTGGTATTGGAGTTTTGGGGGGTCTTATGAGCCTTAAACCCTAAACCCCTAAGCCCTTAAACCCTAAACCCCTAAACCCTAAACCCCTAAACCCCCAAACCCTAAACCCCTAAACCCACCAGTCTTCTCAAGATGGTCACCCGCCTGCAAGCCCGGTCTGGTCCCTTCTCTGCCCTTCTGAACTTTCAGGCCTCTCACCCGTGCCTCCACGCTTCCCCCTAATATATAGGGGCCTCAATAATTACCTATGCTATTTGGGGGTTCCTTATCATGATTATAGCTAATTATTCAGGCCCCTATAGTACCCTCTCCTGTAGCCGTCCACGACCCCCAACCCGACCGTACTGTTCATTCGCGTGCTTCGGGTTAAACCGTGTAACTACCTGCTAGGACTTGATTCGCCGAGATGTGAAGACGGCCAACACCTTCATGTCTGGTGCGGTGGCGAAGCTGGGGGACTTCGGATTAGTGTGCACGACCAGGGGTCTACAAATTTACCAATATCCCTTATTATTGTTGCTTATGGAGGTCCCATCCTTAACAAAGGAACCAGCGTCGACGGAATGTCAAGGCGCACAACGAGGTGGCCAAGGAGTGGGTTGTGGAACCGCATTTCAAGCACGCCAACGCTGAAAGCCCAGACCCCTCCATAAGGACTCTATGAAACGGCCCTTTTTGGGGTCCTCTGGTCCTTTGACCCCAAAACAGTAGGATGCATATAAGGAGCCCTAATAAAGACCCAGGGTTCTTAATCAGGTTCCTACATGCCAGTTTCCGAAAATAGGGGTATCTTGTTTGGGGGTCCTTATAATAAGGGTCCTACTATTTAGGGTACTATATTAGGATCCCTTATTTTCGGAAATTCCTACTTTACATCAGAGCTTGACTTGAGATTATTGATGTGGGTCTTGCGGGCCCTTGAATCAGGAAGCCCTCAGTCGCTGCTTTGCGGTTTTGGGTGTATCCAGCTTATAAGGTTTAGTTTGTTTTAGGGGTTTAGGTTTTAGGAATTTAGGGTTGTAGGAAGTTAGGGTTTCGGAATTTAGGGTTTAGGGTTTCAGGGTGTTTTAGGGTATAGGGTTTTAGGGTGTTCAGGGTTTTTGGTATTCCGGGGCAGTCCTGACCAACATCCAAATCGGCCCAGCTCGTTCCTGGGCATCGTGTTTGTAGATCGCGTGGCTATGGGTACTATAGGGTTTAGGGTTTGTGGTAGAAGCCTGTGGGGCTTAATATAGGGGCCTTAATAGTTAAATATATTGTTTTGGGGGTTCTTTATTATAACTATAGTATAATTGATAATGGGCCCCAAGACCCTATTCTAATTATCAAGTCCCCTCTATTACTTTGAGTGACATCTGTATACAGCAAACCTCAGAAAGTTGGAACATGGATTTCGGATGATGAGTGCGGAGATTCCTTATACTTTACCTTCAGGGCACGAGGACAATGATGTTCCAACTTTCTGGCTTCTACTTCATGACTAGCAACTACTATTTCGGAAACCGGTGCCAGAGGGTTTGGCTTGGAGTAAGCCTTGTCCGTGCTTTTTAGGAATTCAGAATTGAGGATCTTAAGTCTACAGTAGAAGCCCAAAAGTTGGAAACCCAATAGCCTCAATCCTTAAGAGTAATGTATAGGGAATCCCAGCACTATTTGGCCTTAATCAGGTTTCCAACTTTATGGGGTTTACTGTAANTACAGTAGAAGCCCAAAAGTTGGAAACCCAATAGCCTCAATCCTTAAGAGTAATGTATAGGGAATCCCAGCACTATTTGGCCTTAATCAGGTTTCCAACTTTATGGGGTTTACTGTAAGGTTTATGAAATGGTTTCAATATCTCAGGAGTTCCAGGCAGTGCTATTCTTCGCTGGTGCGTAGTCAGATGCAGGTCTTCCCTGACGGCGACGAGTCCAAGGAAGCAGGCCCTCCAAAGTTTCACATGGATACATGGGAGTTTCCGAAAATTAGGGGTACCTTATTTGGGATCCTTATAATAAGGATCCTACTATTTAGGGTACTATATTAGGGCCACCTATTTTCGGAAACTCCCACATACTATAAGCCCAAGCTGAGACTACCATAACGACTTCATAAGATGAAGGCTTGATAGCCAAATCTAGTACAAGCTGCATCGGATCATTCTGTGATGCTATAAACCATATTAATATACATACATCCCGTCAGCCAAGACCCTGTACACATCATGCTGAACCCTGAATCCTAGGGTTGAGGGTGTAGGCTTTCGATTTGGGATGTAGTTCCCGTCGCGAATTCATGGATATCGAGCTTTGGCACGAAAGCTGGCGATCGCGAGTTGTGCCGATCTCGAGTCAGACGGCTTACTTTAGTAGCTCACGGGCCTTAACTGGAAACCTTAAACTCTACCTACAGTCCCCATTGTAGTTTTACCCTAAACCCCAAACCCTGATCTGCCCAAGTCTCCATTGTAGTTCCCTTTTGGGGTTGGCAGGAAGGACAGGGAGCCCCCCGAGTCGGAGGCAATCCTTCCCAATGCAGGAAACAGCCCTGGCTGAAGCCGCAAAAGTCTAGGGGTTTAGGGGGTTTAGGGCTAGGCTGTTAGGGCTTAGGGTTTAGGGTCTTTAGGGTTTGGAGTAAGAGACCACGGGCGAGCCATCCCCTGCCAAAAGCATTCTATCCAGCACACCACGTGCTGGGGGAGCACATGCGGCGCGGGGACAGTCGCAGCATTCGTGGCGCTGTGTTCAGGAGTTGCTCCAGTCCTCTGTGCGCCTGCAGCGCAAGTCCATGCTCTAGGAACCAGATCGGGGTTTTCGCAGTTACCCCGTCTATGCTTTACGGTACGATTGCAGGTAGGCAGGGATTCAAGCTGTCTTCCGAGCAGGCTTTCAATTCAAGATGTGAGACAATGCAAGAATTTCGGGGGGTTTGGAGTTGAGGATTAGAGGATTTCCGAGATCACTTAGTACTGAGTGGATACACTTTACACTTTTGGGGATAATACTACCCACTATAAAACTGAAAGTGTAAACTTTTTGGGGCGTATGAACTCAGCAACTAGGTCTTAGGGGGCTGAAGTTTCTTGCGGAGGTTTATGAAGCAGAAAAATAGTCTGCACGAGCCCCAACATCCTGCAACAGCGAGCCGTGAGCCCCAAGCTCCTTGAACCCTCAACCCTAAAACTGTAACCTTCACACCCTCAACTGATGAACTTTATAATACTTTCATGCCCAAATGAACCTAGACATCCGCATACATCATCTCAATTTGCAGAGGCTCACACCCTAGAGCTTAAACGCTAAACCCAAGAAGGGTAGCTCAGATGGTTGGGCAGACATTAAATGGAGCTCAACAAGATGAAACAAACAACAAAAAGGTGCATTCAGCTCGGGGCCGCTGCTTTTGGGCGGGCTCGTGCAGTTTCCTTTCAATGAGGCTCAGTCGGCTCGTTTTGGAGTCTAAGGCTTCAATTCTTTCGGGGGTTTAGGGTGTTTCGAATATTTCAGGGGTTTGGTTTCTTCAGTTCTTTTGGAGTTTAGCGCTTCAATCCTTTTGGAATTTAGGGCTTCGATCCTTTTGGAATCTAGGCCTTCAAACCCTTTGGGGTTAAGGGTGTGTCAATTCTTTTGGGGTTTAGAGTGTTTCAATTCTTTTAAGGCTTAGGATGGTTGGGGCTTCAGGACCTTTAGGTATGAGGTATAAGATTTTGATTGTTAGGGGTTACAATTTTTGCTTGCGGAGGGCCTTGCAGGTCTTTGTCCCCTACAAGGCTGCACCGAAGTCGGTTCAGAAGTGTTTGTGTTTTCAGGGTTTGGGGTTGGATTCCTTGGACCGAATTAAGAAAGCACTTGTTTCGCGGCCTAAAATGCGCCGTAAACATCCCTGGTCTTAGTCGCACACACCTGCGCAATCATCCTATTCGGCAGAACCCTAAACCGTAAGATGCCTTCCCGGGACAGACCCCGTTGAGCGAGACCCTGAAGACACTTCAGAACCCGTTAAGCTTCAACAACAAAACCCTAAAACCCGAAACCCAAAACATCAAAACCCCCTAAACCCGAAACCCCAAAACCCGAAACCCAAAACATAAATTTCCCCCTAAACCCGAAACCCTAAACCCTAAAACCCGAAACCCAAAACATCAAAACCCCCTAAACCCGAAACCCTAAACCCTAAAACCCGAAACCCAAAACATCAAAACCCCCTAAACCCG
>BGNK01000343.1:111874-143203 GCA_003297005.1 Symbiodinium sp. clade A Y106 | reverse complement strand
AACATCAAAACCCCCTAAACCCGAAACCCTAAACCCTAAAACCCGAAACCCAAAACATCAAAACCCCCTAAACCCGAAACCCTAAACCCTAAAACCCGAAACCCAAAACATCAAAACCCTACCCCCTGTAAGCCGGCTATCGACGAGGCGGACTCGCTGGTTTCCTGGCGGAACTCCGTTCGCTGCAGCCGTGGGGAGGCGTGCGAGCAATATAATACTTAGAGGATCATGGGACTTAGTAACTAGGGTTCCTTAAAGGGCTCCTTAAAGGGATCTTTAGGGGTTCCTTAAAGGGATCTACAGGGTTTAGGGTTTAGGGTCTACTTAGAGGATCATGGGACTTAGTAAGTAAGGTTATAAGTACCCTAAGTGGGGTTATAAGTAATTATAAGTATAGTTNTTCCTTAAAGGGATCTACAGGGTTTAGGGTTTAGGGTCTACTTAGAGGATCATGGGACTTAGTAAGTAAGGTTATAAGTACCCTAAGTGGGGTTATAAGTAATTATAAGTATAGTTACCGTAGTTATAACCCTAGTTACTAAATCCCATGATCCTTCAAGTAGGGGCCTGAATAATTAGAGTAGGTCTTTGGGGTATATTTCGGTTTAGGGTTTAGGGATAACCGGGTTCAGGGTTTGGGGTTTAAGGGATCAGGGCTTTGAGAATCAGAATTAGAGGACCTTAGCCGAGTTTGTGTCAAATCTTGCAGGGTCCCAGCAGAGATTTTTAAAATCAGGGACCTATCATCGACCCGCGATACGGTGGTGGATCCTGAATATAGGAGTTTCCGAAAATAGGAACTCCCAATATAGTACCCTAAAAAGTAGGATCTTCGATACAAGGACACCAAAATAAAGCACCCCTAATTGCCGAAAACTCCCATATCAACCTAAAGCCCTGCAATCTGGAGGAGATCGGAGCAGTACCTTAGCAACAGGCAGGTTTAGGGTTAGGGTTTAGGGCCAGCTACGAACTTCGAGCACCCCCTTCAAGAAAACAGAACCTAGCGAGAAGCCACAAACAAAAAAATACTTGTAAGACTTAAAATTTTCAAAGACTAAAATCAACAACTCGCAACCCCAGAAGAAACCAAAGCTAAGATCCCACAAACAACCCCATAACCAAAAAGTGAGATCCGATCCGACCGGTAAAGTCTGTTATAAAACACAGCACTCTGCAAAGGGTTCTTAAAGTCGGGACATGTCGCGACCCTCAACCCTATACACCCAAAGCCTCAAAACCCTGAGCCTAGTCTCCAGAAGCCCTGATCACAGACCCTACTTGAAAACCCCCCCAAAACCCCACCTTTCTAAGGACTTCTACAAGGAATTCATAATAAGGAGCTCTATAAATGTAGGTTTCTTAGGGTGCAGACAAGCCTTGCGCCGTAGTCTTAAGAAAGCCAAAGCCAGGCCGAACACCTCTTACTCCTGGAGCTCCGGCGGTGCAGGCTTGGTTTAGTATTCCCAAAGGGTTGGGTTTAGGGTTTAGGGTACTTGGACCCTTTTGGATTGCGGGCTTAGGGCTTTGGCTCTACCCTATAACCCTAAACCCGGTAGGGCTTAGGGTTTTAGGATAATGGATTAGAAGGTTCTAACAAGGAGAACACACAGAGGTTCTTAACGAGGGTTCTATGGGGACCTTTTTGGATCTGGCTTCAGGGCTTTCGGGATGTAGGTTTTGGGGTGTTATATATACGGTGCACTAAAGGACTCGGATTGGTGGGGTCAGAATAGGCTCATGGGGCTTATGGGGTTAGGGGAATTGGGCTTAGTCTTGTGCCCTAAACCCTAAACGTTAAACCCCTAAACCCTAAACCTCTAAACTCTAAACCCCAGTGGTTCAGAGAGGCCATAGGCTCTCAGAGGGTTTGCACTGGGAAAGTTCCGGAGGCAACACGTGAGAATCTACACTCGAAGACTCAAACACCTTTGAGAAACCCCTCAGAACAGGTTGTCTGGCTTGCTGCGCGATGTCGTTGCGGAGCCCATGTGGCGGGCGGGGATCTCGATGGAGTGGTCTCCTGGAGCTGTAAGACTTACGATGGCTATAGTAGACGCTGGGTCCAATGGTGGGTGTTTGTGCCATGAGATAATCTGGTAGAGGATTTTGGGTGTGTGCCCGTAGGGCTTGGTTTTAGTTCTCCATCGTTTGGGGTGCTGGGCTACTGTGGGCATTAACCAAAGCTCCTTGGAGTGATGTGCGTGTTTGTGCTTGTGAGTCTGTGCGAATTGCCCAACTCGTTCGAGCCACTGTTTGATAGCAGCTAGGCCATAAAACTACAAGCCCTCCGCAGCCCTGCAAACCCTCCTTAAAGCTTTTGGCTTTGCTGGGTCGAAGCAAACCTTACATCTGTAGCTCCATTCTCATCTTCTTCCACCGCAATATTCATTAGGGCCATTAGGGTTTAGCGTGTTGTCTCGGTGTTATTATTAAGGTTTAGGGTTGAAGATGGAACAAACCTGAAGCCCTACATAGACCCTAACAAACCCTGAACCCTAAACCCAGGGCAGACATAAAAAGGAGCTCAAAAAAAAAACCCTAAACCCCAAACCACCAGGTCCAAAACGAAACCGGCTCGGACGTCCTCTTCGGTCTGGCTGCAGGCTACCGATCGGATTGGGGCCCAGGGGCTGTTGATAGGGCCCCAAAAGAGCAACCCCCTTATAAAGAAGCCCAATAAGGTAAATGCTTATGCTTATGTGCTTTTTGGGTCCCTTATTTGATTTGATATATAGAAGTTGTTCTAAGGTGTCCTGTCATTGGGAACACGCTTCCCAAACTGCAAGCCCTGTTGAAGGAGGGGGGCTTTGAGGAACACACTTCTCCAAAAAGGAGATCGCAGCCGGAACCACTTCCAATAATGAAAAGACCGGAACACAGACCAATAACATGCGCTTCTTTTTAGCCGGTGAATGCACATTTGGGGTGTTATCATAAGGAAGGTATTGGCATTTCACTCCGTCTACTGCGTGCGGTCTGGCCGGACCCTTCGTGCTTGAATTGTTTTTGGTAGAAACCTCCAAGGCTTATAGGGTCTACGGCGTACCGCCCGAGCAGCGAGAAATAGAGAGGTCTTGTGCATCGAACCTACAACCTCGAGCGCCGTGTCGAAAAAACGATAAACGCATAGTAATAGTAAACCAAACCCTCGGCCCAGTGCAAAATGAGAGCAACCAAACATCTGAAACACCAACTTAAAGACACAAGCGCGCCATGAACACTAAACCCATAAACCCGAAACTGTGAGCCGAAAATGTGGTTGGAGAGGCTCAGGGGCAGAATGCTCGCGCGGCCTTCATCCCGCCGCCGCCTTGAGACTCTCAAAGTTTCGGATTTAGAGGTTTAGGGTTTGGGAATTTGGTTTATGTCACCATAATAGCAGAAAACATGTTTCTTTATTATGGTACCTTAAGCTAGATTCCCCAACAAGGACCCAGTCTCGGGGTGCCAGTGGCGGGTTGATCTTTGTGTGGCGGAGGTGGAAAAGTCTGCTTGAATTCAGACAAGAAGGAGTTCCTTTTAGGGATCTATAAGGGTTCCTTTTAGGGATCTATAATGGTTCCTTTAGATACTTCCCCAAATCATAGTAGTAATTCCTAATGCAGAAACCCTACTGTTATATATAGGTACTTAGGACCCTTTGGGTACGTGGCGACATGGATGCTGCGCAGATCGCCTTGCTGTCCTCAACATGTTGTTCATCTCCTGGTTGCCTTCAGGGGGTCGTGGACAGATTGCGGCAGGAGCTCTACAGAGAGCGGATTCAGCACCACAACGAGGGCCAAAAACGCCTGGCGCTGGAACAGCCCATGGCTGACATGTCCCCGGACCGCGACGCCGCCTGCACTTTCCAGTACCACCATGCGGATCGACAGATGTCTTTTCTGTGGCGAGGCCCCCAGAAAATCAGCTGGCAAGCTGCTGACTCCTGGGCTTGTGGCACCGAGATCTGACTCCAACGCTGCGACTGAAACAAAAAGCTGCTCGTAATGAGGACTTGTAGATACCCTATACGGCCTCGTCAAACCCTAGACCCCCAGCCCTGAACCCTAAATCCAAAGCCTCGGTTCGGACCCGGTAATGGTGGGTTTCGCGTTTAAGAATCGCTAGGCGAGTTTAGGGATGTAGGTTTTTGTGGATTTAGGGGTTAGGGTTTAGGGATTTAGGTGTTCGGGGATGTAAGGTCCCGGGATTTAGGGAAACCTAAGACTCCAAACAGCCTTGAGTACTAGGGTAGTTATAAGTAGGGGGTCATATGTAGAGTAGCCATAGTCTATAGCCCCGCTTACAATTTGGCGAAGTGTTCGGGCTTGGGATCAGTTCAAGTCTCTTGTAGCCGAGTGAATTAGGGTTTATAGGGTCTGCGATTTACTTCAATTCCAAAATATCCTACCTTATTTCGGAATCATACAGGGACATCTTTCAGCTCGCCGATCATACCGAGTGTCCTAAGCCTGTAAACCCTCAACACCCTAAACCCTAAACCCGAAGAGCGACTGGTTTCTTAGGGTTCAGGTCGGGTTTAGGGTCCCCCTGCCCTTCAATGCCGGAGCTTAGTGTAAGGGCATAGGGGCCTAGGGTTCCCTTTAAAGGGATCGTTAAAGGAGTCTATAAGGGATCTATAGTAGGGCTTAGTGTAAGGGCGTCTTAGTAGCTGAGTAGGTAACGGTTAACTTTTTGGGGCTTACAGAATCCTGCCATCTTTGAAAAGGTTAACCTATTTTGGGCTAGGGTGCTCAGCCCCTAAGGCTTTGAAAGTTACCTGTGCTAGTTTGGAGGCTCCTTATTATAGCTATAGTATAATGGGCATCAAAACCCGATTCTAGTTAATAAGGCCCCTACAGTAAACCCTTATAGTAGACCTTATAATAACCCTTTTCGACCCCCTTAAAAGGAACCCCTGTAAAGAGACTGTAGTAGAGCCTGATGATGCCAGGTCACACTGCACCGAGCGACCCCTGGTGAAACGTGGTCGACGGCACTAGGCTGGGATTGGTACCTTTAAGGGTTTGGGCTTTCCTTGTTCGGGGTGTTTGGCCACTAGGTTAATGTAGGAACCTGATTAAGAAACCTTGTGCCTTTATTAGGGTTCCTCATATGAATCCTACTATTTTTGGGTTATAGGGACAGGGTTTCTTAATCAGGTTCCTACATTACCTTTTTTTGGCGGTTCAGCTTGGGGTTGAGGGCGTAGAGGATGTTAACTACGAACATCCGAAGCTTTGGGTTCGAGAGGGGCTTATTGCGATGTCGTTGTTGTATCAGGCAACCGATGGTGTTGCTTCATTTTTCAGGCTTCATTTCCATATAACCGAATGACCGAAAAGGGTACTACAATGGAGACTATTACTATTCCCCAAACTCAGAGGCTAATGTAGCACACAAGCGACGCTTTGGCTGCCAAACTGACTTTCGCGATCCACGCACCCCCCAACGATAAATCTTAGCAGCTGAGTAGGTAACCTTTAACCTTTTGGGGCTTCCAGAATCCTACCAAAGGTTATTCTTTGTCGGGCTAGGGTACTCAGCCCCTAAGAAACTCAAAATTAGACCCTGAACCCTGAACTCTGATACCGAAGCTCTTCCCCGCGAACCGTACGTCTGAAACGCTAGACTTGACCTAGTGTCCGCCTGAATCATATGGCAGTTTCCAAAAATTGGGGGTACCTTATTTGGGGGTCCATAACAAGGATCCTACTATTTAGGGTACTTTATTATGGTCCCCTATTTTCGGAAACTCCCATATAAGCCCTGAGCCCTACTTGTAAGACCGCAACCCTAAACATCAAGCCCTAAACCCTGATCCCTAAACACAAAACACGAAACCCTAAACTAACTTTGAACCATTGTATCGAACGGTTCAGAGTTTGAATCTGTAGTAAGCTTAGGGTCTAGGGGTTTAGGGGTCAGCGGTTTGGGTGCGGGGTTTAGGATTATACAAAGGACCTGTAATGTAGAGGCCTAATAAACAATGTTCATCTATATATATGTTTTATCATTATAGAATTACAATATACTATACCCAAAATCCAATTCAAACGGCCCCTATGTTAGGGTTGCGGATGTCGGCTCAGGCTGCGAAGATACACCATGCTCCACAGGAATGAAGCGCTTGCCGTGATTAGACCGGCTGTTGAACATGAGCGGTGGCAAAGACAAGTATAACGGCCTGAGTCTTTACCAACACTATTCCGAAGAGCTCCTTGATTTGTCCAAAACGCTCCTCTAGTGAGTAATATAGGGGCCTAGGGTTCCCTTTAAAGGGGTCCTTAAAGGAGTCTATAAGGGATCTATAGTAGGGTTCTATGATATAGGGGCCTTAATAATTACCTATACTATACTAAGGAGCTCCTTATCTTATTTATAGTATAATGGGCCCCAAAACCCTATTCTAATTATTCAGGCCACTACATTAAGGCCCATATGGTTTCATTGAAGTTAGGTGTCCTGAATTTTACACCCGAAACCAGAACTCCCGGCACCACCACCTCCCAATCGCAGGTTCAGGGCGCTCCAAAGCCCAAAGACCATGGGGCCCAACCAGCGTGTCAAGCGCCATATGGGAGTTTCCGAAAATAGGGGACCCTAAAATAGTACCCTAAATAGCAGGATCTTCATTCTCAGGACCCCAAAATACGGTACCCCGAATTTTCGGAAACTCCCATATGAAGTCTGCCAGGTCCCCTTCAGCACGACCCGTCTTTCCCCTTGGTCGTTAGCTTCGGAGTTGGCCCCTCAGCCTCTTTTTGTAACCCGGGGTTTGCCCGCTGCGTCATGTAATTTAGGGGCCTAAATAAATTGCCTATACTGTTTTGGGGGTTCCTTATTATAAGTATAGTATAATGGCTCCCCAAACCCTATTCGAATTATTAAGGCCCCTATATTATTCTAACTGCTTGCTTCTGAAGCTTCTCCTGCAGCCTGCCTGCGTGTAGCTCGATTTGGAAGTGCACGGTGCAGAAACCGGATTTGGGTGTTAACGTGGGAACTTGATTAAGAAAGCCTGGGCCTATAACCCCCAAAACAGTAGGATCCATATAAAGAACCCTGATAAAGGCCCAAGGTTTCTTAATCAGGTTCCTACAGTAGGACTGTTTGTGTTCAGGGTTTAGGCTTAAAAGTTAACTGCAACTGCCGAGGCCGAAAGGGGCGGATGCACATCTTGGACACAGGCCTTCCATCTGCTATAGGGGCCTTAACAATTCGAACACGGTTTCACAGGGTTCCTTTAAAGGGGTTACTATAAGGGGTACTAGAAGGATTCTATATTAGGGGCCTTAAGAATTCGAATAGGGTGCCATTGCAGGACCTGTGCCGGTGATCAGTAAGCAGACGTGCTTCTGCATTGCCAACATTGAAACCCTGCAATCCTTCAAAAAAGATCTACAGCCCCTAAGCCGACCGCAGCCCCTCTTGCCTACAAGTCTCCTCATCGCCCAAAAAGACTCCACTCTCCAGAAGAATGGCTTCCGCCGCCCTTGCAGTGCCTGGGGCCTTGTGAAAAAAACTGAGCGTCAGTTACCACATCAAGGGCATTTAATAGAAAGGCTCGCAGGTTGTATGCGTTTCTGGTATGGGTTGTGTAAACGGGTTTACTACACATTATGTGGGCTTGTTGTGTTTGTGCACAGGTTTTTATGCATTTTGCAAAACAAGGCTTTGACCCCCAGGCACCTCTAAGCATGCTTTAACCCAAAATATATCATATATAGTAGTCTCGGTACGTATTATTTGTCTCGGGTATCTCATATTGTTTGTCAATGTTATATATACATATATATATATATATATGCGTGTGTATAGATCTCTCTCTCTCTCTCCCTATCATAATTAACAGATTCTTTCTGAGCTCGGCAACGCAGCCCCCTAAGCCCAAGGTGCTTCGGACACAGTTTCCCAAGCCCCTACCCTAAGGGTCCAAGTACTTAATAATCATATACTCTCCAAGATGCTAACCTACATAACTACTATCCCAAGGCCGAGCACCTAATTACTGGGTCCTTTGGATCCTCTAAACACTAAACCCTAAACCCTCACCCTAAACCCTAACCCCGAAACCCTAAACCCTAACCCCGAAACCCTAAACCCTAACCCGAAACCCTAAACCCTTAAGGTGCTCCTCGTTGCCGCCTCCCTGGGCTCGCTCCTGCAGCAGACAGCAGCTGATGGTCTCCGCGGTGATGTGAACAGAACCCTGGGCTTTGGAGTACCATACCTTAGTACTTTTGTTCTAAAAAGGAACCATTATGAAATAAAAGTTTAAACGTTGTTCCCCCTAGTTACTTCAAAGTCCAGGAACAGCACCGGCGGGGCTCAACTTGCCTCTTGGGTTCCTAGAATGGCTTCTTTAAGGGTTTTGATGGGCTGTGGGATTGAGGCCTCTTGTAAGGGCTCCTTGAAGTGTTCTATAGGGTTAAGCCTAAACTCTAAACCCTAAACCCTAAACCGTGAGTTAAGGAGTTTTGGGGTTTTGGGGATCGGGCCTGAGGGACGGCATGTGCCTTAGAAAGGGTTTAAGGTTCACCTACGTTTCAGGTATTTGTAGTATAGGGCCCCTGCTTTTAAGGGTCGCTTGATCCTAAAGGTGGGGCCCAGGACAGGAATTTGTTGTCCGGTGCTGATCGTGCAGAATGTAATCCCAAAGAAGAGCATTGTGGCAGATCGATAAAGACATGTGTACGTGTGAGTATACCGATATATGTAATGTTATAACAAGAGGTAGATGTGCATGCGCATAGTACTTTTGCATGTTCTTTTGATTATACTACTTCGCTCATTGACGCACACGTTTGTTTGGAGCGGCCTTCTGTTTGTTGATCCAGTAATTGGCACATCAGAGGAGCCGAAACAATGATAGTGCCCCACCTCGGTTCTTTCTTTTTTCGGAGCACGACAGTTAAGGCTCTCCATGGCATCCTCGTCGGGTGGTTGCAGCGCTGCGGATGAGGCGCAAATGGCAAAGTTGGGATCAGGAAACGCCGATGGAACCTTCCCAAAGTACCTGGCTGTTTGCGGCAAGCAGAGCTACTTGGCCCTCGAACACCGCAGGTCCCTAAACCCAGACCCTAAACCCCTACCCCGTCCTGAGCTACTTGTGGCTTTTGGTATTGCTCATCAGTACTGTTTCTTTTTTTGTTACCATACTTGTAGCTGATTAGGCAACCTTTAACCTTTCGGGGTTTCTAAACTCCGGCCATAATTGAAAAGGTTTACCTGTTGCTGGCTAGGGTACTCAGCCCCTAAGCATAAGTAGTATTATTCACATGGAACCCATGCTAAGTCCTGCGCTAGTTGTATGGTGTGTGAAAACTTGCCAGAAGTCCTCGCTGCTGCAGTGCTTCGACCCTTCGCCTTTTTCTCGCCCTTCTTAAACTTATTATTATTGTTGTTATTATTATGATTATCGTTTGATTTGTATTTTATTACTTATATACATATATTCACATTATTATTGATATTTCACATATTATTGTTGTCTTTATCATTTTTCGGTAAGCCTGCCAAACCTGACGAGATTCTAGATCCTGGCGAATGCGTAGCAGTTCTTGAGGAAATCAATGCCAAAAAGCTTCAACCCAATGGGCTCAAAAGCTTCAATCCCAGCTACGCCAGACCTGCAGGGTTTGCGGCGATACAGGCTTGAGGATAGGCCGTAAGTTCTGCAATTTCAAGTATGCGCCTGGGCGTGCATGTCATCACTGGTGGGGAAATTTTGGCAGAAGGTGTCAGCGGCTCGTGACCTCTGTGTTCAAGTTCCTGCTTGCTTGCCTGGTTGCTGATTGCTGTACACTAGGCAGCCTAAACTGCTCACAGAGCTTAATGCCCCTCGTTGGCCAGTATTTACGCCTCACATCATAACCACAAGCTTCTATATGTTGAGGGTCTATTCCTTATGTACGACAGTCATAAGGACCCTACACAACCAAACTTGAGCCTATATACCAGCGTCGCATAAGCTTTGTAATTCCTTCTCTACAGAGTGCGGGAGCCGCATACAACCCCTACAACATGAAACAAACCCTCGTATAACCTGTATAAAACTCCATGGAGACACGGATAGTCTTGCAAAATTCAATGCACCGAAACCCCATAACCGTTCCTTAAACCCCTAAACCCTAAAGGCCAAAGCCGAACTATAGACCCGAATGCCGTTTTGGGTTCGCGAGAATGATCTGAGGTTACAACATCTTCTTTGGCTTTAACAGCGGCAAGTTCCTCTCCTGCGTGCAGGGAGACGCTTGGTTTGTTGTGAAGGAAAGAATTATAGAAGACTCACAGTTTGACATATTATAACTGCATAACTATACTATACTACCCACAATTCTAGAAATTCAGGCCCCCCCACCCCCCTACTAACTAGTTTTGGGCCTTTAGATGGAGGGATCCCCGATCTGGAGTGGCGGGAATGGGGTTTCGTGTAAAGGATCCTTCTGCTTAGCGCTCATAGCATTCCCTTAAACTCGCTTAATATCGGGGACTGGATAATTTGAAAATTGTTTTGGGCCCTTTGTACTATAGTTATAAAAAGGACCCCCCCCAAAAAAAAGGTATAGGTAATTATGTAGGCCCCTAATATAGAGCCCTACTATAATAGATCCCTTATAGGCCCCTTTAAGGAGCCCTTGAAAGGGAACCATTTCGGCCCCCTTTTTAATACCTTACCATCACACGGGCTTTGCAATGTGGCAACAGCATCCCCGGGGGCTGACGCTAGGGTTTAGGGTTTAGGGGTTTGGGGTTAGGGGTTTAGGGGTTTAGGGGTTTAGGGGTTTGGGGTTTAGGGGTTTAGGGGTTTAGGGTTTAGGGGTTTAGGGTTTAGGGGTTTTAAAGCAGACCTTATCCCAGGGGATAGATTGAAATAATCTTGAAGTCTTGGTTCCTATAATCCCTAAGAGGGTACTTAGAAATAATGTTGAGTTTTTTGGTTCCTATAATCCTTAATAACTTTCAGTTTTTGCTGATGTCTAAGTTCAGTATAGTTATGACGGTGCTTCGATTCAGGCCCCGAACCATCCCCGAAGCCATAAACCACAACCCAGGACACGGGCATCAGCAGCAGTTGCGCGCAGTGCTTCGTCACGTCGGCGAAGTACGGCGCGGACAATTGCAAGTGGAGCTGCTTCTTTGGCTCCTTGGCCGAGGTTTAATGTACATCATGGGACTTAGTAAGTATATAAGGTTATAAGTACCTTAACTGGGGTTATAAGTAGTTATAAGTATAGTTACCTTATTTATAACCCCGCTTACTAAGTGCAGTGATCCTCTGAGTAGGGGCCTTATAAATGGGGTTTACTTAATAGTTGGAATAGGGTTTTCGGGACTCCTTATATTTATGGTATAATATACTCCCAAACCCCATTCTAACTATTAAGGCCCCTATGTTAGGGTTTCGGAGGGAACGAGTACTTGGAGGTTCATGGGTAGTGATAAGTGGGGTTATACGTCAGGTAACTATACTTATAACCCCTATTAGGGGACTTATAAGCCCACTTATAACTACCCATGAACCTCCAAGTAGGGTGCGCAGGGTTTAAGTCCCAAAAGCCTAAGCCTTGACGATTGACTCCGGGATCGTAGATGACATTGGCTTTTTTTTGCAAGCAGGGTTCGAGCCAGCCTAGAAGCCCCGAACTTTTTGGGGCCTGCTAGAACTCAGCCGGGTTTGGGATCGAGGATGCTAGATAGGAAAGTAAGAGTTTAGGGGTTCAGGGTTGTTTCGGGTTTGGGGTTTAGGGAGGTTTGGAGTTTAGGGTTTAGGCTTTCACTGAGGCTCTTGGTGCGGTTCCAGCTGTCTCAACTGCGTGGCTTCCGCAAACCAAGATACGGCCACCTGCGCAGGCATGCCTGTGCCTACTGCAGCGACTTGCAGGTAAGACGGCCTTTTGAGGAAGCATAGGAAGCCCCTTTCGGGTCTTGACAGGCTTTAGGCTTTACGCCTTTAGGGTCCTTCTCAACAGCCATCCGAAGATCTTCCTCGCAAGAACCGACTTACATAGCTTGATAATCTGTCTGGGAGACTGATTTGTGATTTGCTTTTGGGATCCTTCTTGGAGGCGTTCGAAAAATATATGTTTCCTGTGGAGACCATCGAGATCTTAAGCATCTCAACTTCTGTTCGGCCGGGCTGCCTCACATGGCTTGTGCCCGCAAATTCGATGCATGTGTACAGGACTATACATCGCGGAGCTTCAAAACATATTGTGAAGTCTTATGATTCCAGGAAATCAGATTATTCTACAGCTTCGGTCGCTGGGAGTAGTGACAACTGTTGTCCCAAACAGTGCTGATGCCATATGCCCAGTATGCATCCCTACAACAAGCCAGTCTCGCAACCGTGCAGCATGCCCCCAGTCCTCTAAGTGACTAGGTGGAAAAACAGCCGAAGATGGCAGCCGTCTGCGAGACGTAGCCAGAAATTGAAGGAATTCAAGACCGAGATCTTTCCCGATAAGGTTTAGGGGTTAGGGTTTGTGTATGTGATGCCTTGGAATAATGAATAATCAGCCTTCAGGAAAATAATACCTCACATTGTAGCAGTAGACCCTAAGGTATGATATGTCTTTTGTAATGCGGTTTGAGGTTTTGGAACATTGGAGGGCCGCAAACTGGGGAGGTCGTTTGCCTCGTAAACGTTAGTTCAAGGTTTACGGTTCAGGGTGACGGGGATGCACAAGGCACACGTCTAAGCCATGCGATTTTCATGTTCTGCATTCAGCCATACATGCATACACGTTTACACGCCGCTGTCACCAAAGGTGGGGGTCATAGGTGACCTGATTGGGATTATCCCAAAAAAACTTGTATAGATCCTTACGGACAGCTGTGCATGAACCCATAGAACGCTAAGCCCTACACCCCTAAACCCAGAACCTCAAACCGTGATCATAAGACGCAGAAGAAGCCTACAAGACACCCAATAACAGGCCCAAGTAGGATTTAAGCCCATCCAACAACGTAGACATACAGGCACGAAGAATTCACAAGGCTTTTGGCGCGCAAGGGTTTTGGGGTTCAAGGTGTTTCTTAGGTTACAGGATCTAGGGCCTAGGGTTCCGGTTCTGTTTAGGGTATACTTAGATCAGGGGGACTTCGAAAGTGGGATGTGTTATCCGAAAAAATTCCGGATCCCCGACAGAGTAGGTCGCTGTTATCAAAACGGCTGCACTGAGCCGTAAGTAGTGTAGCAAACAGGCCCCTTCACACTCCAGAAGAGACCCATTGGCTGTGACCTGCTTAGGCATCGGGGGGGGGGGGGGNGGGGGGGGGGGGGGGTTGAATAATTAGCAATATTATCCCATTAGTAGGCCCTCTATAATTAATACAATCACACACTCCCACAAACCCCATAGTAGGGGCCCTAAACCCTAAGCCCCATAGTAGGGGCCCCCTGCGTTAGTCCTAATTGCAGGTTCCTGCCACCTGTAGCATGGGACAAACAACCTTGGTGGCCTCGGCCTCAGAATCTCTATCACTGTTTCTTAACTTTAGGGTTCAGGGTTTAGGGGTTAGGGCTGAAGGTTTAGGGTTAGGGGTTCTCTAAACCCCGAAAACCTTAAACCAGAAACCCTAACCCCCCTAAACCCACTAAACCCTAAACCGGGTTCTGTTTTGGTGATTGGGGTCTATATATCTGAAACTCCCACTGAACCGCCTTTGTGCGGCCTCTTCGAGCGGTGTTCGCATGCCTACCCAGAGCATCCGGAGGATCTAGAAAGTAAAATCCCCAACTTGGGGATCCTTTATCTATGCTACTAAACTAGGTAGGGCTATGGGACATTTTATATTTTCCCTTATTGGGCTTATGAGGATCTTATTTGTTCATATTTTCAAAAGCTTTAAAAGCCCCACCTAGTAAAGGGCAGTGTATAGGCACCCCGTTAAGGGATCATTTTTTTGGAGGGGCGTGGGTACCCATACTTTCCAGTGAAGGTTATTTTGTTCGGCTACCCGGCAACAACTAATATAGGGGCCTTCATAATTACCTATACTATGTTGGGGATTCCTTATTATATTGATTTATAGTATAATGGGCCCCAAAACCCTGTTCTAATTATTACGGCCCCTATATTACGCTTACCCAAACAGGCGATTCTCTGGAGAGCATAGTATGGTTTAGGATTCAGGGTTTAGGGTATAGGTGGTCACACTCTAAAACCAAACACGAAGCCTTGAGATATAAATAAGATGCTCGCTGCTCGCTTGGGTTAGGGCTTCGGGGTTGCCATGGGGGCTTTGTGGTATGGACTTTTGGTTTTGTGTTCTAACGCATTTTAGTTTCTGAAGGGTTTGTGTCTTTGGAAGCAGTACGTAATTACCTCGGTCTTGTGACACAAACGAAGTATGGAGTATGATGATAGACGGAAAGGCGGCTGAGAATAAATGTGGGAGTTTCATGATATCAGAGAGCCAGATCTAGATCCTGGGTTGGTAGCATCCTGCACATACAGACCTGCAGAAAGTAAACTACTTATCGTTTGCAGCATCTTATTACAAGCCTTCGTTGAGAATCTTTTGGGCCTTCCAAGCAGTCTATTTCAGACTCAACCCGCTCAAAGTCTTCATATCGGGGCGCACAATTAGCAACAGATTGTTGGCATAGTAGCATATATGCTCATGCTACAACGAACCCCGAAACCTGCGCTGATGAATATAGGGGCCGAAATAATTACCAATACTATTGTTCCGGTTCCTTACTACAATTATAGTATAATGGGCCCCAAACCCCTATTCCAATTACTAAGGCCCCTATACCAAAACCCTTATAGTCGCCCTTATACACCCCTTTAAAGGAACCCTATTCCCATTATTAAGGCCCCAATACTATCTAACCCTTCCCTTCCGCGCTAAACCCGGAACTCCAAGTCGCACTGAGGAGCTCGGTGACCTCTCTGGCAGCTGCTTCTAGGTGGCACTTTCAGAAATCCTAGGCTTTGGAGTACCATACTTTAATACTTTTTTTCTTACTGGAACCATTATGAAAAAAAAGTTTATACTTTTTTCTCCCTGGTTACTTGAAAGCCCAGTTACCCAAAGGGTATATACTTTGGGCCCAATGTACCTATATAGAGACTACTTCAAGGTCAAAGTGTATGCTGTTTGGGTATATGGACCCTTAGGGAAACTTGCTCAGGTCCTGGAAGGCGCTAGATGGTTACCGGTTCATGAATACAAATTCAGGTAGCGCTTTCAGACAATAGCTGGCTCCCCCGATGATGCTGTACCTTTAACTTTTGTTCATAAAAGAAAATATCAATCGTAAATGAAGGTGGCAGTTTCATTTCTGTAAGTCCCCGTCATGGTGTCGTAGAGGTATTTCTTCCTAAATACTCTTAGGAGCCCTTCATTTCTAAATAATTACCCTTATACTTGAATCTAGGCGGTATGTCTAGATGTGTTTACATTCCGAACTTAAGAATTCTTCATCATGCTGATGTGGAGGTGCCTGTTTGCAGGTGCGCAGATAAACCTGACATGCTTTTCGCTTGGGTCTTCGGCACTTCGACTTCCGCACTACATGACCTGGCTGCCAGCGGCGACAGTCCCTTAAACATGTGCGTGTTGGTGCACATGCGAGTCTCATGCGAGGGAGACGTCAGGGCAGCAGCAGGATCTATATTATTGTTACTAGTATTATTATCACTATTATTATTATTATCTAGTATTGTTATTACGAGTGTCATTGATGTAATTACTAGTATGATTATCATGATTATTGTTACAGAAACGGCAGCCCCAACCTGAATGAAGTCTTGCGCAAGCGACAGCTGGTACCTCCAGACGAAAGCACAGAGGTATCTACTATAGGGGCCTTAAAAACTCGAATAGGGTTCCTTTTAAAGGGGTCTACAAAAGTTACTATAAGGGCTGCTATATGTAGTAGCCCTTATAGGTATACGGGATGAATTTTGGGGGTTCCTTAGTATAAGTCTGGTATAAGATAAGCCAAAACCCTATTCTAAAGATTAAGGCCCCTACAGTATCTAAAGAGATCGGAATTTATCTCCTGTCAATGCTTTACATGGGGAGACGAGGGAAGGAAGTCGTGGGCAATCTGCTTGTTTATGCCAGCCCCAGTACTGTATGCCAAGGGTTAGTTGAACGTGTGAGGTCCGGGTTCACGCTACTATAGGGGCCTTAATAGTTAGAATAGGGTTTTGGGGTATATTATCCTGTAATTATCATAAATACCTCCCAAAATAGTTATTTAGGCCCCTGTATTATCACTGTTGGCCCATTTGGGGAACCTTGTCGCTGGGTGGACGTTAAAACGGTTGGCCGATGGATGCTCTGGGGAACGGATGAGGTCTGGGTGGGCGTTGTCACGGTTAGACCCATGGATGCTGAGGCAAACGGACTACGTCTGGGTGGACGTTGACTATCATCGTTGGTCCATGGATGCTCTGAGGAACGGATGATGTCTTGGTGGACGTTATCATGGTGGGCTGATGCCCGCGCAACCAGTTTTTTACATGCCTGCTTCCTTTTTAGGAGCCTGAACTAGGATGATGCTTTGCAGCAACTTCCATTTTCCTTTGTGGTGCTGTATGAATCCCTGCCTGCCTAAACCCTAAGCTACCCTGCCTCTTTGTTTCTGGTGCTATGAACTTTAAATCCAAAACCCTAAACCCCAAACCCTAAACCCTAATCCCTAAAGCCCTAAATCCGAAACCCCAGGAGCCCTTACCTTGCTACCCAGGCTTCGTGCTGCTTGTGAGTGTCAGCGGCTGAGAATCGGAGGTTTGCTTTTTTTATCCAGGCAGTTCCGTAAGGGATAAGGGAGTTTCCGAAAATTAGGGGGACCCTTTAGGGTCCTCATAATAAGGATCCTATTATTTAGGGTACTATATTAGGGTCCAGGGTTTGGAGTTGAGTTCCAGGCTTCAGGGATTTAGCGTGCAGGGTTAAAGGGTTGAGGGTTCAGTCCTGCTTTACCTTAAGGACCTTATAACTATGGGAATTATGGTATATTCCTTATCATGGGTAGTGCAGGATCTATATCATCAACTGTAGGGTTTGGGGTTTAGGGGTTCCTGGGCTCAGGAGAAGGTTGATATTCATCGCAAGCCCAGGCATGAGACACGTCGTAATGCTAGTACTATCAGGGTGGGTTTAGGCTTAAGGGTTTAGGGTTACCACTATCATGGCTACTGCAATTTGGCAACGAGCATGAAGGTACGAGTTATATTGACAACGAAGCCCTTAAACCCCAAACCCACCCTAAGCCCTACACCTAGCAAACAACACCCTGATTCAGCGCTTAGGGCATGGAAAGCGCTCTCCGGGCAAGCTTTGGTGTGGTCCAGGAGGGAAGGTAAAGAGATATGGCACGGGAGGGAAGCTGATGTAATGGGTTAAGGGTTCAGGGTCTAGATTGAGTCGAGAGATGTCGAGAGTTTCGGATTTAGATCCTTCGCCGGCAACTGCAAGTAGGGGTACAAGTTATAAGTTCGATTTCGAGTCCGGGATTAGGGCTGAGACCGGAGTCCGTTCGAATCGTGGCAATGCTCCAACTCTTGTAATAGTGATCCTGGGCCGAATGTCGAACCTTGCCTAACCACTAGAAATGTCCTTAATTGGCCCAACTACACTTCCCCTGGTCGCCCTAAACCCGACGCCCTAAACCGCAAGGATTCTTTCTGCTTGTCGTGGCTTCAAGGTCCCTGGTAGGCTTGGCGACTGAATTCCTACCTATAGTCTCCATTGTAGTTCCTTTTTTTGGCTAACCAATTTGATGGTTAGGATCCTATAATATAGATTTTGGCTAACCAAAAAAGGAAACTACAATGGAGACTATAGGTAAGCCATCTTCATCCCTGCAGTGTAGACCCCTGACTAGTAAACCTCCTTTAGCAGCCCGGAGAGTGCGACTTCAAATGTAATCCTTATGACGGGACGGGTCTACTATAGGGGCCTAACTACTTGCCTATACTGTCGTGGGTTCCTTCTTCTAATTATAGTATAACGGGCCCCAAAACCTCATTCTAATTATCAAGGCCCCAAAACTGAACCCTTATGGTAGCCCTTTTAGTAACCCTAATTATTGACCCTTTATAAGAACCCTATAAAGGAAGCCTATTCTGATCACTAAGGCCCTAAACCCTAAACCCTAAAATACCTTATACCCGAAGAGCGGCCCTGAGCCCTCGAGCAGCTGAAGCTACTCTGAACCGTTACTTAGAGGATCATGGGACTTAGTAAGTAAGGTTATAAGTACCCTAAGTGGGGTTATAAGTAATTATAAGTATAGTTTTCTTAGTTATAACCCTAGATATAAGTCCCATGATCCGTTAAGTAAGCTGGGTACTTGTTAAGGAGTTTAAAAACAGGGATTTAGGGGCTTAGGGTCCCTTTAAGGGATCTATAAGGGTTCCTTTAAGGGGTCTATAAGGGCTTAGGGGTTAAGGAGTTTAGTTTAAGTTACCATAATAGGGAAACCATATTATTTACCATAGATCCCTAGTATGGTAACTTACATCAAAGTCTGAGTTTAGGGGTTTAGGTAACTGAAATAAATCTCTTAACAAGAACCCAGTGCGCCCTGACTTCCTTCGAGGTTTCTGCACGCAAAAGCCGCAGTCGGGACCTCTTCGGGTTTGGAGTTTAGGCACTCCAAGAGTATGTAGACCTGGACCCCAAGAGTATGTAGAATAATAGCCTTTTATGGATTTGGGCCATTGTTTTGCCTACTTTTGGGGGTTTAGGTAGAGTATGTCGAATAATGGCCTTCGATGGGTGTTGTGGACCATTATTTTTCCACTTTTGGGGGGTTCGCGTAAGCCCTAAACCCTAAGTACGGGTTGCTGGAAACCGTGATTCGGGGTTTAGGCCAGTTCAGGCTGTGTTGTCTGTTCAGGGCTTCGGCCTGAAAGCTGGATTGCATGCCTCAACATGTTTCAAGTCGTTGCTAAACCTGAACCCGAAAAAGCCCCAAACTCTAAACCCCTCATACCTTAGACCCGAAACCTCACAGACATGAACTTCCGAAACGTGTTCAAGCCAGAATCTCGCACCTCCGCACTCGCCCCCGGAAAGCCTAACAGGCCTAACATAGGGTTCAAGGTTTAAGGTTTAGGGGCTGTTTACTTAGGATTCGAATTTCGATAGCAAGTAAGAGTGATCCCTCGCGGCCATGGATTTTGCAAAGAAGTGTGGAGGAAGTGCCCATCAAGTTGTGGACGGAGGAGGGGTGGAAGAAGGAGCCACTGTCCAAAACCATTAATGCTACCATAGAGGTGGGACAAAGTGGGGTCTGACCCACGATAATGGCTACCTCAAGATGGGCCGGTGGGCAGAGACCGGGGTGGACGGGCAGCTGCGATTTCATTGTCATCTCTGGCAGGACATGAGCCAGCTGTCCCAGGGTGAGGGTCACACGCATCACATGGTGACCCTCGAAACAATAGGCGAGAGAACCTGCAGAAGCTAGCCCCGAAAGACCACCTGAAGCAACATGGAGCTGAAGGTGGCAGGCCTAGAAATCCACCTCCGTCGCCTGGGGGAGAGAGGAGGAAGAAGAGGCAGAGGATGGTAAGGTGGTAGGCCGAGCCAGTGCCACATGAGTGGGTAAACCCTGGGCCAGGGAACAGAGAGAGAGGGTGAGAGATTGAGAGAGTGACAGAAAAACAGTAACAAGATGCCCTTCAAACGTCAATTTAGAGGCTTGAATAGTTCGCAACAGAAACCCCCTACACTCCCCACAAGTTGGCAAGCGTGGCTTAATATTTTAAGGTGCCGCCGGGCAGTCGAGTCAAGGGGGCCAGGATCTGAGCTTGTGATGGCCTTCAGGGTTAAGGGGATGGGGTTTCTACTTGTATAGGGGTATAGGAGGATGAGGGGACTTACAACAATGTAAGGTGTTGGGGCTCAACCCCAAACCCTAGACCCGGCTTTTAAATTAATTCGGGTTTTGGCTGTAGATTCTGGATGATTCTGGTATTTCGGGTTCTGGGTTCTGGGCTTGAGACCTAGAGTTCAAGATTCGGGGAGGCTGGAACTAAATTTCCCTACTGCACACTCAACGTCTTGAACGATACTTACGTGCTGTAGGGTTTAGGGCTTAGCGGTTTAGGATGGTTCAGGGCTTTGGGTTCGGAAAACAGAGATTTGGCATACAGACCCCAGAGATGCATAAACAGCCATTGCACATGAGTCTCAAGCCTGTGTGAAGTGTAGCCAAAATCTACCCTTAACCCAAAAACTTGAACCCTCAAGTTGGGGCATAGAGCTGCAAACCAGCCGTCCAGATTTTCTTTGCGGTGGTACCGAAAGGCCTGGAGACACCCAACAAACCCCATGATGGAGATCTTCTGTTAAGGCCTTCATATTATCCCGGCCAAAAAAATCCTACGAAGCCGTGGAGATCTCATTCCACAATAGGTGAAGCGCATACTATGCCAGTCCACTTTTAGTAACCACCAGAAAGCCTTTTTGAGAACTCTTGTATATCTTATCCCACTATCTTATCCCTTGAAGGAATCCTTATCATAGAAGCTTATGGTACCCTTTAAAAGGACGTCATTATAAAACCCCAACGTACCCTGTAAGGGGACCTTATTGTAGATCCTTGTAGTACCCTTTAAAAGAACCCCGACAAGGAACCCCCCCGGGAAACCTTAAACCCTAAACCACGTAAAAGGTGTCCAGATCTCTCTCTTTGCCGGGGCCTACATGCGGAATGCTTCGTCCCTGCCCCTGGAGCTGTCAATCGGGTTACAGGCCCGGCCCTTTTGATTTTGAGGGTTTAGGGTGTAATGGACCCTTGGATTTTTAGGGTTTAGGCAGTGGGTCCCTTGTTTTCGTTTGGTGGATTTGGATTTCGCTGGCTTCAAGGGGCCGGCTGGATCATTGAGACGCGAAATTACTGCAAAGTCATCAAGTTTTGCTTAACCTGCCACCCCTGATCCTGTAGGGTTAGGTTTCAGGCATTTGGGTTTTGGATTTCCGGTGCGGGTTTTAGGGTCTAGACTGGCGGCATGGGTACATGTACCCTGGGCATCCATTCTTGATTCTAATCAATATTTCTGAAGGTTTATTGATTTTGGTGCCAAATCAAAGTTTTTTTTTTGATTTGAATTCCTCCAGAGGCGGCTTCAAAAAATCAATAGACAAATCAGTATAAATGCATATATAGCATAAGACATAATTATCAATAGTTTTCCACGGGTTACGAAACAATTATGATTAACTCTGACCAATTCTGATTAACTCTGATTATTTCTGATTAGTTCTGAGTAATTCTGGTTAACCTCTGATTAATTCTGGTTAACCTCTGTTTAATTCTGATCAAGCAGGCTTTTGATCAGGGATATAATGATATGTTCAAACGACAATCGAAATCAATATTGAAATCAGTATCCAAATCAATAAAGTTATCATTATTCAAATCAATGGAAATTAGCGCTTAGAATCAATGTGAGCATCCGTCAAAACTTCCGTAATTGTAGTTAAGAGTAGGGTGACAGTGGAATGTCGGATCTTGCCAATTTCCTTGGAAAGCGATAGGACCCCCCCAAAAAGCGATACGATCGACGAAGATCATGTGTTGTGACATGTTCGCGCAGCCGCGGATTTTGTGCCTAAATTTTGCGTGTGATATATGGCTAGGCAATCGATACCCTAATCGATACCTACCAGATCGTTTTATGAGCCACTGCCCCATGCAGTAAAGGGCCGTAAAGGGCAGTAAAAGGCAGTGAAGAGCAGTAAAGGGCAGGTAAAGGACAGTAAAAGGCAGTAAAGAGCAGTAAATGGCAGCAGAGGGCAGTAAAGGGCAGGGCAAGCTACGAGTAGGATCAGTGAGTCTGATGGTCTTCTTACTTTCACGAGAGCAAAGCGATACCTCACAGAAACATGTGACGGAATCCTTGTNCGAGTAGGATCAGTGAGTCTGATGGTCTTCTTACTTTCACGAGAGCAAAGCGATACCTCACAGAAACATGTGACGGAATCCTTGTAAAGCGATAGGACCCCCCCAAATCATCCATGGTCCATGAACAAGAAGTTTTGACAAACGCTCATATGGAGATCAATATGTCGATCAATACGACCCCCGTTGATTTAAACAGTAAAAAAGCAAAACCCTAAGCCCTAAAACCTAAAAGCCCTAACCCTAAAGCCTAAAAGCCTCAATCCTAACCCCTAAAACTTTAAACCCTAAACCTCTAAACCCTAAAAACCCTGAGCCTAAGCCCTTAACCGAGCATTCCGCCAGGAGGACCTGAGCTCCGGCGCGGAGATCAACCTTCCGGCAGCGACGGCCCCGGTCGTTAAAATTTCTTCCCTAGGGCTCCAATCAACGTAGAGGCCCAGGGGTGCTTCAAAGGGGTTTATAAAGGCTACTATAAGGGTTATTGCAAGGATGTAATATAGGGGCCTTAATAATTATCTATACTATTGTGGGGGCCATATTATAATACATCATAGTATAATGTACCCCAAAACCCTATTCTCATTATTAAGGCCCCTATATTACCTAACTTATGGGTTACTGGGTTATCTTATGGTTAGTAATCCCTGCTTTGCTTCAGTTATTCATTAAAACAAGAAGAGTTGTGGGTTTCAGTTTAGGCGCTTGGGGTTTGTCTAGGGTTTAGGGGTTTTGGGTGGGCGAAGAGGGCCTAGAGGTAAAATCTGACAGCTCTATGATGCCGGACAGGGTTCTTCAAAGTAACGGTCTGAAGGGTTCAGGGTTTGGGGAACGCAGACAACCTCAATCATTTGGTTCGGGAGTATGACTTAGCCAGATAGTACAAAAGAGCGCGCCTATCTTTCTTGATGCATGTTCCTTGATTCAGTGGCTGCAAGGCTTTAGGTTCTGAACTCTCCAAGAAAAGGAAGTTTCACGGTTTTGGTTCGGGGTGCAAGGTTTGGGCTTCGCGTAGTCTAGATAGATCTTCATGTAGTAGTGGTGGCTGTCACAGTAGCACCAGGACGGTACCCTCCAGAAAGTCAAGAAAGTCATCCCCGAACCACAGCGGCTCATGACAATGCTCGACGTCCTGGACTCGATCAGGCACGCGGACAGTTTCGCGAGACGGTGACCCAACAACAATATCGATGAATTCTTCAATTGGTGGCAAGAGATGGGAGTTTCCGAAAATCAGGGGTACCTTATTTTGGGGTCCTTATAATAAGGATCCTACTACTTACGGTACTATCCCTATTTTCGGAAACTCCCACATGGTTCGCGACAGCCCGAAGAAGTTCCCGCAGATTTGCAATGTTTGGAGCAACGCGAGCTGGGAGGTCGCGATGGCTTTGAAATCCCAGAAAACGCTCGCAGAGGTATATACTTTGGGGGCCTTAATAATTACCAATACTATTATGGGGGTTCCTTATTATAACCCCCGTAGTATAATGGGCCCCCAAACCCTATCCTAATTATTAAGGCCCCTATAGTATAGTCGAACTAGTCATGACGACCCAGGGCTTTGAGGAAATAGCAGTAGTAGCAGTAGTGCAAGCAGTATCACATATTGTAATCCATCCAGCTTTCCCTAGGAATCTAAGGACTCATATATTAAGGCTTTTGGGCCCAAAGACCATACTATATAATATATAAGGCTTTTGGGCTGTTTTGATGCCCAGGGTTTATGAATTGTGATTGAATCGAAGTAACTACTGTGCACCCTGAATCCTATCGTAAACCCCTGCTGCTTTTGCAGCTCGCAGTATGCCGAGCGTATATATAAACTTATAAACTCTTAACCCCCAATAGCCTACCTTTGCAGGGCCTTATATAACGAAATTATATTAGGGAACCCTAAAAAGGTAGGTTCCTTAGGGTCCAGGTAATCCCCAAACAGAGCCAAGCTCAGGCCCAAGGAGTGTTGACGCCGCTGGCTCCATTCGTATGACTCAGTCCTTCCAAAATCCCTTAATTAAGGAATATACCTTAATTCAGATTAGTGATCCTATTATAATTTACGGTATATTCCTTAATTAAGGGATTTTGGAAGGTCTGGGGACTGTGGTGTCTGGTTGGTCTTGGGTTTTCGCCTCAGGTTTAGGGTTTAGGACAATTCCCTATTCAATCCTTCTGTGCCGCATCCTTTGCTTGACGCATCTGGGCCCTACACCCCCTAATTGAGCCTAGGCCCTAAATCCAAAAAAGGAACTGCAATGGAGACTTTAGGTAAGCCCTAAAGCTCTAAACTCCAATCCCTAAACCCTAAATCCGTAAACCCTAAACGTCAGTGCTGCTGGCAGACATTAACAAGGAGCTTTAAAAAATCAAATCAAAATCCTATAAGCCTTAAAGCTCTAAACCCCGAGCCATTTTTGACAAGTGGAAAGCACCTCCGCCCCTGGAGGACTCGGGTGGCGACTACGTCCCTTGTGCCTGGCTTCCCTCCAGCACCTCTTCTCAGTTTGGGTTTAGGGTTTGGGTTGGTAGCAGTAGTAGTAGTAGTAGTAGTAGTACCAGTACTAGTACTAGTACCAGTACTAGTACTAGTAAGGCTTACATTTGAATATACCAATAGAAAAGCCTATACCTTAAGTTATCTTTGAAGAAGCACCTCAAGGAACCATATAGATCGCTGAGCAAAACTTGTAAGACCTACTGATACGGATTGAGGGGTTTGATTTGAGTTACGAACATGGGTGTTCCAGCATTCGCGTGGGAATGAGTGTCCCTGAGTGTTGTCTTCTCGTAACTAGTTCCTACGGTTGATGATATAAATCCTGCACTACCCATAATAAGGAACATACCATAATTCCTACAGTTTAGGGTTTGTATTATATATATATATTGTCATGCAGGGTTTATATCATCAACTGTATGTATAAACTTCAGTGTCAACCTGAAGCCATTGTCAATGGTTGATCACAGATGCTTTGTTCCAGTTTCTGAACCGTAGAACCGAAACCCTAACGCCTATGGCCCTAACCACTGAACCGAATCCCTAAACCCTGAACCGAAACCCTAAACCTTAAACCCTAAACCCTAAGCCTAAACCCTGAACCGAAACCCGAAGCCCGGAACCCTATATCCCGGCCCCACCTGGACCCCAAAAGAGCTGCCTGTTGGAGGCTAGTGGTACGTTTCAAAACAAGTAGGTTCTTTCGGGTCTATTACTGGGGCCTTTATGATTACGTATACTATTTGAGTGCTCCTTAATTCAAAAATATAGTAAATTTTCCCCCAAAACCCTATTCTAACTCTTAAGGCCCCTATCTTAGGTGGACTGTACCCGGAAGCCTTTAATCCTGAAACCCTGAACTGTAAACTTCAGGGCTTCAGGATGTTCAGGGGTTTGGGCTTAGGCTTGGGGGGGGGGTAGGGATTAGGGGTTTTAGGGGTTGGGGGTTTAGGCTTTAGGGTTTGGTGCTTGAGACTCTTGAAGAGCAGATCCCTTCAGTTCTGGTTTCGGGTTTAGGGTACGATAGGGGCCTAAATTTTTACCTATACTATTTTGGGGGTTCCATATTATAGTTTATATGTATAGTATAACAAGCCCCAAAACCCTATTCTAGTTATTAAGGCCTCTATATCAGGGTAACTGCCATAAGATCAGAATCAGAAGCTCAGTGTCCTCATGCCGCAACCACAAGCTATCTATGAGGGATGCCCAAGCTAATCGCTGAACTTCCGTTGCCAACTGCTTGGTGCTTATACTAGAGGTGTGGAGGTTTATTTGTAGGGCTTGTGGCAGTTGCGGCGGGGAATGTCTCGCGGCCTTACTTTTGGGCCCGTCTGTGTTTTGCGTCTAGTTGATCTACTTCTGCAAAGCCTAGTTCCCTAAATCCACACACACAACCATTCGTAGAGTCGTAGAGCCGCGCATGCCGTATCTCTAAACCCTAGAGTCCTCGAGTAACTTTCTTTTTGACAGAAATTCTTGGATCCCACAGGTGCGGCCGTTTGAAATTGAATGGTGAACCCTGTATCTTCCGTCCGAAGCCCGTGAAGCCTAAACCATCCTCTATGAAGCCCCTCAAGCCTCAAACATATAAGTATCAGGCCCTAAAACCCCACCGGAGACGACCGCAATCATGCAATTTTAAAACCGGGATATGGGAGTTTCCGAAAATAGGGGACCCTAATACAGTACCCTAAACAATAGGATCCTTATTATAAGGACCCCCAAATAAGGTACCCCTTGTTTTCGGAAACCCTAAACCCTTATAGAGCCCTTTAAAGGAACCCTTATAGTAACCCTTTAAAGGAACCCTAAGGTACCCCTAATTTTCGGAAACTCCCATATCCATCAAACCAAAACCCGAAACCGGTTTGGGCCTTCGTTGTTGTTGTTGGTTTAGGCTTTCAGTGTCGCTGAGATCCACAGTTTTACATGTTGAGATCTCCTCGGTAGCTGAGCCGATATCCTTAACCTTTCGCGGTTTCAGAATATCCTTTCGTACTGGAATCGTAAATTTCGCTATTAGTTAAGCCCAGGAAACTCAGCAGCTGCGATCACCTCATAGAGCACCCTCCATGCTACCAAAGTCCTACGAAGATCTATAAATATGACCGAATATGGGTCCATATAGGGGCTTGAACAAATGGCATTCTGCACGCTTGTTCGGGTTTCTGTGCTACACCAAAGCCCTAAACCCCAGGTCCCAAACGAGGTAATGCACCCTAAACCCGTATAAGCCCTAAGCCCTAAACCGCAAGTCCCAAAGGAGTTTATATCTATATGCCCTAAACCCTAAACCCTTCAACATCCAGCTGCGGAACACGGCCTGAGGTGCAGCATCCGCTTTGTTGGAGGCCAGATGCCCCCAAGCATCGTCAGGCATAGACCTTGGTGCTTTATGAGGGCTTTGTAACTAGGTTTCTGAGTAGTACCCTTTTGCCCTTTTGGTTTGTGGTTTCCCTTATTAAAACCGAATAGTAGAAAAAAGGGCACCCTTATCATAATGGTGCTACTCAGGAATCTAGGTAAGCTGTCGGCAAACGGGTCTAACTATACAGATTCGACAAGGTTCGGGTAATGGGCCAAACATAGGTTTAAGGGATGCAGAATGTGGGTTTACTCCTTGGCGATTTTAGGGTTCAGAGCATGGGGGGTTTAATATAGGGGCCTAACTAATGACCAATGCTATTTTGGTGGCTCCTTATTATAACTATAGTATAATGGGCTCCAAAACCCTATTCTAATTATTACGGCGCCTATATTAGAGTGTCTAGAGTTTAGGCCTCGGGGATCGGAGCATAGAATTGTGGGCCTTGAGTGAAAATTCAGACTTTTTTAAGAAAACGATGGTGTTGCTTGGCGAGGTCCGGAAGATCCCCGTACGTTGACGGCTGTTTGATGTTGATGAGAAAGAGGGAAATAGTTGTTGGTAAGCGTCATCACTATGTATAAACTTTGCAACTCCCGAAGCCTTCAAGATTTAAAACCCCTAAACCCTATACACTTTAAGACTAGCAACATTCTAAACCCTTATTTTCAAGTCCGCGACCCTCAACCCGAAGAACTAAAGCATTACACCCCCACGAACCCGAAGCGCCATCGTCACGTGCTGCTGATCTTGCTCATGGCCTTTGGAAACCGGGTACATTTTCCTCTCGTTTGAGAGAGCAACACCCCTGTTGAATCTAGGACCCTATGCAAATATGTGGTTCTTCAGATTAGGGGTGCCCTATGCAGGGGTCCTTATATCCAGAATCCTGTTTTGCGCTCATACTAGGGTGGGCTTTCCTATTAAGTTCCTGAAGCTGAGTCCTTTAGGGTCCTGGTAGGTAGTGCCCGAGACGGTGGGACAATCGATAACAGCGATCACTCGAGCTCCGACTGTTCGCCCAGCATGAACCCGATCGCGAAATGGCTACGCCAGACCTAAAGAGGAAGTTCGGGTTTGGGGTTTTAGGCTTTAGGTAGGGTTGAGGGCTGGGCGACGATGCAGATTGTTTGAATGACGCCTGCGACTATGTCCGTGCCGAAGACATGTGCTGACGGCCGAAGAAGATGACTATCGAGAGCCGTGTTAGGTTAGGGTTTCTTGATATTGCCTTGTGGGTCCTGAAAGCAAGCTCAACTAGCTTTACATAACCCTATAACTTTCAGCTTCAGCACCCTAAACCCTAAACCCCGAAACCCGAAACCCGAGAACCCCAAACTTAAAACACTGCAGTGTCTGAGACGGCCTAAGGGGCAAAAGATCCTAAACCCGAAAACCCTACTATAGGGGCCTAAAACATCACCTATACTATTCTGGGGTTTCCTTATTATAAGTATAGTATAATGGGCCCAAAAAACCCCATACTAATTTTTAAGGCCCCTATATTATCCCGAATTCGCAAGCTGCTTGAAACCGTCAATGCACGCTGAAGCCACGGAATATAGTAGGATACGTTTTTGGCTGGCGTCCCTACTACTATTTAGATCCGGGTAGAAGATTGCCCCGTGGCAGGGGTCGCTACGGAGCACCAGCAACGAGGCAAAGCTTAGGATCACCCCCCCCAAACCTTAAACCCTAAACCCTAAACTTAAGCCTTAAGCCCTAAACCTGCGAAAGGTTGAGGGCCAACAGGGCCCTGGGGTTTAGCATAGGTTTGGTGCAGCACTTTTGTCGGGTTCAGAGCTCGAGGGTAAACCTAAAGCCCTGTATATCCCTCATAGGAGGATCTTAGGGTTTAGGGTTTAGGGTTTATCCGCTACGGGATCCTGTAAGGTTTGCTGTCTGGGTTCCTTTAAGGGGATCCTAGGAAGGATCCTGTAAAGGATCCCTGGTAACATCCCGTAAACCCTGTGTGGGCTTTGTGGTTGTCTTAGGGGTTTGATTTCCGGTTGGTTTCAGGGTTTTGCCTTTACGGGTTCAAGTCAGGGGCTCACAAGTTTCGGATTTACAGTGTTTTGGTTCAGGATTTTCCTCTAAATCCTAGCCTCTGAGCCTGCGGTTCAGGGTTTCAGGTTTTAGGATTTGGCGGTCAGGTTCTGGAATAGTGGCACCTCGGGTGTCTCGAGTTGTAGTGATGGGACGAAAAGTTCAAGTCTATACAAGAAGCCACAACTACCCTAAACCCTTATAGTAGCCCCATAGATCCCATGGAGGGACCCTTCCTAGTTCAAAAGTGCCTGCGGCCTCCAAGAAGGGCTTGGGTCGGTTGTAGGGTCAGGAGGTTTCGGAAGTTAGAGCAGCATGGCAGAACATTATCCGGGCGGCCGCAGGTAGAACGAATCCTAGCACAAATCGTCCTAGATCCATGTTCCAACTTTTTTTTAGCCAGCCCCTAAACGCTACATCTAGCAGCCTTATACCTTAGACCTTAATCCTAACTCCTGAACTCAAGCCATGATCCGATCCAGCCAGCTTACGACCACCTCGCATCGAACCTCTGGCCAACGGTTCCGAAACCACGAGTTCTTCACAGTGAAATTCAAGAATTTCACATCCTGCTAATATAGGAGCCTTAATAATTACCAATACTGTTCCTTAGGGTTCCTTATTATACCTATAGTATAGTATACCCCCAAACCCTATTCTAATTATTAAGGCCCCTATATTATGTTGGGGGTTTCAAGTTCGGAGTTCCTATAAGACTTGAGGACTTGAAGATCCATGCAACACGCCTAGCCGGGCCAAGGCCAAAACAGTCGATGTTGAAGCTGTGCCCAACCCCACTGTGCCAAGCTGTGAACTGACTATCCATGAAAACACTGGCTTCGACCGCTGAATCCTGGCCGTTTCAGCCCCAACTTAACTCCTTAGGCCCTAAACCTCTAATAACCCCTTACAACAGCCAGTTTTAGGAAGCGTCTACAGTGAACCCCAAAAAGTTGGAACATGGATTTAGGATGATTAGTGCTGGGATTCCCTCTAAATCACCTTACGGGCATGAGGATAATGATGTTCCAACTTTCTGGCTTCTACTGTAGGAACTTGGGCTCTGAAAACATCCATAAGCCTGAGACATGTCGAGAAGATCCTTATCCCGAAGTTACCCTGACCTCAAGCCCCTCAAGCCCTCAAGCCCTCAACCCCTCAACCCTTCCCTATGAGCCCCGAGCCCGCAGCCGCAAGACCCTAGATTCTCAAGCCCTAACAGCCTATCCCTAAGGGTCCGAGTACCTAATAATCATATACTCTCGTAAATATTGAGCTACATAACTACTATCCTAAACCCAAGTACCTAATTATTGGGTCCTTTAAAGGACCCTTAGGGTATGGGCCCTAAAATCCTGTAGACCCTTAAGCCTCACCCGGACCCTAAGGATCCTACCTTTTTAGGTTCCTTAATAGAGGATCATGGGACTTAGTAAGTAAGGTTATAAGTACCCTAAGTGGAGTTATAAGTAATTATAAGTATAGTTACCTTAGTTATAACCCTATAGTTACTAAGTCCCATGATCCTTTAAGTAAGATTTCCTTATCCTAACGAGGCCCAGCCGAAGCGTGCGCTGGCCTTGCGTGTGCGAGGCACCAGTGCCGGGGGCCCTGGCTTACGGACCTCCGTGCAGTTAGGGCGCTCTTGTGTTTTATTGTGTGTTTTTTTTTCCGGACTTCTGTAGATTAGGGAAGTGCAGGGTTTAGGGTTGAAGCAGATGGTGTTTTAGGGTGGCTTTGGAGTTTGGGCTTTGGGTTTTCAATGGGTTCTCAGGGTTTTTAGGAGTTTGAGGGTTGCGGCGTTGCGGCGGCTCACGGCCGCGACGTGAAGGCGTAGAAGGTTTAAGTTCAAGGTGTATAACGCAGAGGGTCCATATACACTACCTATGGAATTAGGCCCCCAATAAACCATCCCTATTTTGGTTTTGGGGACCTAATTCCATAATGGTAGTGTATGTGGGACCCTCTGGGTAAGATGTAGACGGGAGTTTCCGAAAATAGGGGACCCTAATATAGTACCCTAAATAATAGGATCCCTATTATAAGGACCCCCAAATAAGGTACCCCTAATTTTCGGAAGCTCCCAGATGGAGTTGGGGTCCAGGGTTTCCTTTTTGCAGCGTTCGGAGTTTAGGGTGTAGGGTTCTGGCCTCCTCGGCTGTGGAAAGCGAGATAGGCACAGTCGATAGCTTGGCTGCAGGAAAGACGGGGCATGAGAGTTAGGGCTCACCAGATCTTCTATTTTCCTCAAAGGCAACCGTAAAGCCCCGAAATTCTAAAGCCGGGTTTTCAGCCAGAAACCCCCACAAGCAAGTTCTAGAACCCAAGGCCCCGAACCCCATACGCCATAAGCGCTAACCCCCAAGCCTGAACCCTGTGGCCCTAAGCCTTTACACTTGGAGAGCCGAGGACACGACTCCTCCTGGACCATGGGGGAGCCCTCTCCAGCTGGACCGCGCGCGTGTGTGTGTGTGTGTGTCTGTGCGTGTGTCTGTGTCTGTGTCTGTGTCTGTGCGTGTGTCTGTGGGTGTGCGTGCGTGCGTGCGTGCG
>BGNK01000343.1:0-111815 GCA_003297005.1 Symbiodinium sp. clade A Y106 | reverse complement strand
GTGCGTGCGTGCGTGTGTGTGTGTGTTGCGTGTATATTGTTATTACTATGATTGTCATTATTATTATTATTGTTAGTAGTAGTATTCTATTCTATGGTATATATACATACCTACATACACATACATATATATATATATATCTGTATGTATATACATGTGTGTGTGTGTTTTTGGAATGGGGGACGGGGTGGGGTTCAAGAGTCAGGGCTCTGATCCTTGTGGGTTTACGGTGTTGTGTTTGTCGGGTTCACGGTGTGTGATGCAGGTTAAGGGTTTGCGCCGTCATGAGCAGCCGAAGATATGATATCAGTTGATACCTATAGTACCTGTACAAGTACATCCCTTAGCCATGAGCTGAGTGTAGGTATAAACACCCGTCGACTAAGAAACCGTCAACTCGCGCGTGCGTGTGTGTGTTTGTGTGTGTGTGTTTTCTGTGTGTTATTTTTACCTTTCCGTGTACAGCACAGCAAGATGCTGGAATACAATATGATACAACATAACATGACAGTTTAAGCTCACGTAAAATTGTACAGTTTATATAGACTTATCATAAAGCAGTTAAAACAGACGGCCAGGGAACTCAGCAGCCACGGCTCCAGTGTTCCAATGGCAAGGGGTTTAGAGGGTTGTGGTTTATTCTGTGCATCAATCTCGGGGTGAGTTCTTCGTGGCTGCAGGTAAGCTGTGTTTGTTTGGGGTTTGGTCCGAATAATTGGCAATAAGTCTGCTTATAGATCTTGTAGCATGATACTACAAAGAAGAACCCTAAACCCTGCTACATCCTCGAACCCCGAATCTTGACATGAAGCGACAGAAGTCTACACTCTAAAACCCCTTAACCCTCAAACCTGATTGCCCAAACTCCAAGCCCTAACTCCGTTTAACCTAAAGTCGAAACGACAGAGGCCATGATCCCGGGACTGTAGCCGAAACCTCCTTCCTGTAGTCTCCATTGCCGTTACTTCCCTTGGTTTCACCAATTCTCTATCTAGGATCTTACAGGGTAACCCCAAAACGAAACTACAATGGATACCATAGGTAAATACCCAAAACCAAGTGGTGGAGGACTTGGCAAGCCAGGTCGGCTCCTTTCGGAGGGCCTGGGTTCGGTGCTGTAAGGTTTTCTCGGACTCGCATCTCAAGACAGGGTTTAGGCTTAGGGGTATGCCATAGCATGATATGGCATTATGGGGAGGAATATGAGGGGGTAGTGTTACGAAGCATTCAGGCTTTCAAATTTGGGCATTATTATGTTCCGGGGCTTGTACATGAGAGTTTTATGCTCGAGGCTCAAGGTCTAGAGCCCGGTTCGGGTTACAATTTCAGGCTCAGGATGTGGCGAGGCGGTGGGTTTTAGGGTTTAGGGTTCGACTTATACGTGTCGTAGTTCGCTCTGTACAGGGACTGAATTTTGCACGTTGCAAAGCCAGGCCCTGAACCCCTGAACCCTAAACTCCAAACCTCAAGCCCTGACCCTAAGGGTCCGAGTACCTAATAATCATATACTCTCGTAAATATTGAGCTACATAACTACTATCCTAAACCCAAGTACCTAATTATTGGGTCCTTTGGACCCTTAGGGTGACCTAAGACGCCCAAGGAATCCTGAAGTCTGTCATCCAAACCCTGCCATGATGTTGGTTGTGCGAAGCCCCAACCGTGAAACCATTGCCTATCGACCCGCATGTGTACGAAACCAGGGGGCAAGCTTGCTTGCCAGGGAGGAAGAGGAAAGCAGCAGACGAAGCAGGTTCCTGCCTTCCTCTCGTGAGGTTCGTCCTGCATCTCCACTTGCAGTGGCCCCTTTCAGGCTGAAGGTTTTGGATGACCTCTCCGCCAAGATCACCCCAGAGTTAGCCCAAGCACCCGTGAGATCAGGCTGCACCCAGGCCGACCTGTGGGACTTGCCAGCTTGGGTTCCCATTGTGAACCCAATTCACATACACCACCAGCTGCTTCCCAGGGTCTTGAAAGACAGGGCAGCCGACGGTGATAGGGACCAAGGCATGGGGGAAGATTGTGACGGGCCAGAAGATCCAAGTGGACGAAGCTGAGGCCAAAGACTTTAAAGACCCATTCCCAACCCTAGGGGTTTAGAGTTTAGGGCTTCGGCCTTAAAAATCTTGAAACCCAACTTTCTCAGACACAACCTTCAAAGGTAGGGTTTCTGTGCCATGGTATGTCCTCAAACCCGAAACCTGAAGAACCAGGGACAACCTAAAGTCAGAAGCACTAAGAACCAAAGAAAGGGAAACACATAAATCCGCCAAACCCTAAGCCCTGAAGCCTGCAATTCGAAACCCCTAACCCAGAAAGGTGCACTATAATAAGATTGCTAAGAACTATAATTATGTTAAATTATGTTGCTATTATTGTTATGTCTCGTAGTATTTGCATTGGTAACTGCTTGTCACCAGGTTCAGTATTATTAATATTCGTCAGTGGCATCAACAACACTCAGTAACCTGAGTATCAACCGTATTGTTATCGTTACTGTCATCGTCATTGCCACGTTCGTTGTTCTATGGTTTTGCCTATTGTTCATACTCCGGATACCCTTTTGGGTGCTGTTATGATCAGGGCCGTTTGTACTGGCACTGTTGTAGCTTCAGTTGTTGCTATTGTTATTGCTAGTATGACAAGCCCGTGCTTCTTTGCTGAGGCCTCGGGCTCTCCGGGTCGAGGTGCACCAGCAGGCGGCAAGTGAGCTTTTCTCAGGGTGGCCGGTGGTTTCTTCTGGCAGGGGCCGTGTAATCAGAATAGGAGTCCCTTAAAGGGATGTATAAGGGTTCAGTGGGAATTTAGAAATTTAGGGTTTAGGGGACTAAATGCTAGAGTAGGGTTTGGGTGTAAGAACAGTATATTGATATGTGGACAGGCAGGGGTCACTCGTACTACTTGGAGGATCATGGGACTTAGTAGGTAAGGTTATAAGTGGTTGCAAGTAAAACCAGTATAGTTACGTGATTCGGAACTGTATTTGGTAAGTCGCATGATCCTCCAATTAAGATTCCGATTTCCACATAATGTATATACGTGATGAATAGATCGACACTTTGCGCCATCTTCCCATAAGGGCCTTAATCTCAATATTATGATCCATGCTCTACTCCCACTTTTTACGGGAGGGGAATTTACTCATCAAGGCTCTACATTATCCGAAACCTTGTGGCCTGCAGGTGCTGCGGCCGTTCAGCGTGGAAAGGCACCCGGCATGGTTGCGGGGCTTTGGAGTTTGGTTTAGGGGCGAGATGTTGTTGTCAAGTACTGGGACGCTTGTCGCAGTTTGCCCGTTGCTTGAGGCTCTCACAAGGCCCGCAGATCCGTGACCCTTTCTTCCACGTGTAGCCTTTGGAGGAACCGAACGTTAACGTGTTTTTATATATACTGGGGCCTTTGTAGGGCCATCACGGGTCGAGTGTTTGGATTGGTGGGGCTTAGGTGACGCTGTCAACCCTAAATCCCTAAACCCTAGCGACCATGCTACAAGCCAAGCCCGGACAAGGGAAACCGACATGCCTAAATTAGAACTGGAGCATGGGCGTCTCTGTCCGTGCTGTCCAAATCAGCTCATGGACTACGTCGGTGGGAGCCACCCGGAGCCCTATGCAGATGCAGTGAACTTCTTCCAGACAATCTCTACCCTGGAAGAAGAAACTGACACGCTTTCGTGTGTGGTCCGCGACAGCATGCTAGGTTTTTTGGAACAAATTCTTTGGCTGTGAAACTGCTGCCGGATCCTGCTGCAAAAATAACATGTCCAAGCGTATGTGGGAGAAGGTGATGTATTGCGGAAGAGCGATCATGAAGCTTTCGAAGACCACACGGCATGGAGGTTTGGGGGTTACAAAGACGCTTTAGAGCCTTATGGTCCGGTGTAGTGGATTCTTGGGTTAATATTAGCGTACTCGAGTTGTCCATTTATGGCTTGAGGTTTAGGGTTCGATGGAATGCTTGGGGTCTCGATTCTACCTGCGAGCAGGCAACCCTCGGCCAAACCTTGAGCGGGAACGCGCTGAAGCCCCGAATCCATGAACCATGACCCGATATCCGATGAACTTACCCGAATCCCCAAAAGCAGATAAAGTAACTGCCCAACATTCACAACAGGCTCTTGTTCTGCATACTTGCAAGGCCCAGGTAGACACTAAATCCCAAGCCCTAAGCCCTGTTTATCCCGGTACGCGTAAGCCCCCGGCTCCAAGTGGCTCTGCCTCCACTGATAGCCCGAACCCCGTGATATAGGGGTTTGAAAAACCCTAGTAGTCGCATTAGGGCTTAGGGTGAGTAGTCCGCAATACTCCTCATGTACTTTTGCTTTGATATACACCCACAAATGGGAAAACAAGGCCCAAGCCTTGTCGTCCCCCACAGGGCGCTCATCCGGCAGGGCCGGCTCTGGATGGATTGCTTCGGACTTGGCAGAATCATAGAAATAACATAGGAGCCGCCATAATCAAAGCAGGGTGTTCGGATATGTTTTGGATTATAGCAGAACTATACACACATGAGATAGGGGTTTTCAGGACCAGATGAGGTTTTCCGAATATGTTATAGTAGAGTCATCTAAACATGTAAAAAGGGCACATGAACTACATCTAATGGCCTGTAAAGGGCACATGAACTACATCTAATGGCCTGTCGTCCCAAAACCTAAGGGCTATAAAGCCAAAGCGACGACAAGCAACGGCGTAAAGAGCCAGTAAGTGTAGGTTTGGGGGGTCGTCGGGCAGGGCTTTAGCGGTCTGCAGGGCTTGTGTTTTTGGTCTACGGCTTCGAGATCTTGGAGGGAGCTACCGAAGCACTTTCTTCCGAAATTAATATAGAAGCTTTTCCAGCACTGAACATGAAAGCGGAGCCGAAATCCGTAAACCCTGAACCTCAAGCAACAGCAGAGTCTCAATACGTCCCAAAGATGTACGGACCTGAAAGTGGGAATGGGCTTCCGGAGCCTATTGTGCTATGTACATATGTATACATATATGTAAGTTGTTTTATATACATGTATACTGGATACGAGTACTAAGCCAATCAGACCTTCGGTCGCAGCCGAAACCTTAGCGTTCAATGTTCAGTATGGGGTCGGGCAACTATACTATTGTACAACACTGCCTCTTGTAGTCCTTACTAGAATTTTTGTGTAACATACCCCAAAACCCTACGTCCGGAGGTTTAGGGATTGTAGAGGCCCAGAGTCCCAGCACTGGCATACAGAAACTTGTAAGCCCAAGACTCTGTAAACCCAGTTCTTATGTTCTAAGCCTTGTGGATTGTATTTTGCGAATGAAGTAGGTTTTGCCATGCTGCCCTACAAAAGCCATCGTGACAGCCCTAAACTGCATCAAAAAGCATAACCCCCACCACTACACCCCGTGCAGCAACGGTTGTCTAACCTGACTACCTCCAGGAGCCGTCCGACGGAAGTTCCCGACCAGAAGCCGCTTCTTTGCTTCGCAGATCCGGCTCAGGGCGATGTCAGAAAGCTCAGCCTGACCAAGACCGTGGTGAGTTTCTGTCGGTCGCTAGACCTCGCTTCGCAGTTGACAGCGGCTGTGGAGTCGTCAGAGACCGCTGCTATGGGGAGAAGCCTGAGGGCCTTGGCAAGATCGAAATCCGATCCGGCTGAGCCGGACAGGGACCGCGAAAAAAACCAGCAAGAGCGCGCAAAATGCTGGAAGGCAGCGACGGCCGCAAGAAAGAAGCTGTGCAGCTTCCATCTTTGGAAGGCAGAGCCAGATCTTGCCCAGCAGACCGTGAACTCCCTCAAGTACCAGCCGGACCCTGGTGCCAGAAACCGCCTCTTTGTTCTGTCGTGCGACCTGTTGGACGAGCCCTGGGCAACCCCAAATCCCCTGGGTTTAGAGTTTAGGGCCTAGGGTATAGGGTTAAGGGTTGACGCACTACACAACACAAACAAAAATATGTTTCATAAACTCTTGTGATGACATGAACACTGAAAAGCCAAAAGTCCCTACTTTTTCCTACTTGTACTACGCAAATGCTAGCGAAAAAACATCAAACCAAAAGCCTTGGAAGCGAAATCCCAGAAACGAGGACAAAGCTACGCACTGCATCCCAAACCAAACCGTACATATTTAAGCTCCTCAAACCCCTAAACTCCTAAACCCTAGCTAGACCCGGAACCCTAAACCCCCAAATCCTAACCCCTAAACATCCCTAAACCCCAGACCCCCCAACAAAATCCTAGACCCGAAACCTTAAACAGCCCTAAATCCTAGACCCCCAAAAAAACATCCCTAAACCCTAGACCCCCCCAAAAAAATCCTAGATCCGAACCCTTAAACAAAGACCCCCCAAAAAAAATCCGAGACCCGAAACCGAAGCCCCCAAACCCCTAACCCAGACCCGGAGCCCTAAACCCCCGATTCCTCTACCCGAAACCGAAAGAAGCGGTCACCCAGGGCCTCGTTGTTCGACGCATCGCAACGGAGGTCCTCCGGGCAGCTTCGTGCCAGGGCCTCAGAAAAGCCTTAGGGGTCCATAAGGGATCTATAGTTGTAAATAATTACCTAAGGTTCCCTTTAAAGGGATCCTCTAAGGGGTCTATAAGGGATCTATAGTTATAGTAGGGTTCTATGGTATAGGGGCCTTTATACTTAGAAGGGGTTTTGGGGTATATTATTATTATTATACAATAGCTACAGCAAGGAAGCCCGAAATAGTATAGGTAATTGTTAAGGCTTCTATATTAAGCCCACTTACCCTAAGGCTCTATGTGCTCAAGTAGTATATACGTAGGCCTTAAAGTACCCTTCTAAGAACCCTTTTGAGGCTTAGTGTACTTATACGTGTACATGGTGTTGCGGGGATGATTTTGCAGGGATTTTCCAACAAGTGCATGTGTGTGTGTGTTTTTTTTCTTTTGTCGGGGGGTGTTTACTGATATGGGGTAGTGATTACACGATTTCCGTGGGGTTTACGGAGCAGCATCGCAGTGTAGAGGTGCCTTATCTTCTGGAGATGGGCTCTCTTCGTCGTGCCCACAGATGAAGTTAAGGAACATACCTTAAACTATGCAAGGTTCTTCTTTGATCAGCGGGGTTGGGGGAGTCTCCGCTCGTCTAGGGGGTTGACAGGGTTTGGGGTTTTGGGGTTTGGGGTTTAGGGTGTTCGGGAAAGGTTGTGCACAAGTGTAGGGAGGGCCCTTCCGCAAATCATGGGTGGATCTTTGGTGTGAGTTTAAGGAGTATTGGGCTCTTTGGGTTCGTTGCTGGTGGGTAAACTTATGGGAGTTAATGAGTTTTGTACAACGTGTGTTGAAGGGTGCTCGTCAGATTTTGTAAAGTTCTGAATATGGTTTTATGAGGGCTTGAACAAATTGTAAATGCTCAGGGTCGTACGGGCTTTTATACTGGGATCGCGTGGCGTCAAAGGAGTCTATATACATCGATCATACTAGTAGGGACATGTAGGGAGCGTCAAATGATTTGATTTGAAGAGTATTCCGTAGTTCAGGTCTATGGGCATATGGCCATACAGAGTTTAGGGTGTCGGGTTGAGGGTTTGGTTTTGGGTTTGGGGTCTTGGTGTTATGGGGGATACTTCCCCAAGTCACAGTATTCCTGATATAGAAACCCTGCATTCTACTCTGCAGGTACTTATAGGACCCTTTGGGTAAGACCCCAAGCCCAGAGACCCTCGAAACCCTATGATGATACCAACTATCCTGGCCCTTCGCCTAGGACGTGCCTTTGGAGCTGCCAGCCGGAGACCGCAAAAGGGTCCTGCTGAATGCCGTGCCCAAGCGCAGTTATAAAGGGTTTAGGACTGCTTGGGCTTTGTGGGTTTAGGAGTTTAGCGTTTGTGGTTTGGGTGCCAATGCAAGAGCTGTAGTAGTTGCAAGAGTACTGTTGTGCAACCCGTTCGTGCAGACCAACGTATGTGTATGTCGGAGGTCCTGATAGATACCCCCAGAACACCAACCTCAAACGATGTCCTGTTTTCCCTAAACCCTAAACCCTCAACCCTAAACCCTAAACCCCTGTTTTCATAAACCCACATGTCATGTAAGGCTTATTATGAGTTGTCGGCTCAAAACACTTCGGGCGAACCCTCCCCAAAGCATACATACACAATCCAACACTCCAAACCTTAGGACCTCAACACTTCCACAAAAGTCCAGATCCAAAACTCTTCTATGGAAACCCTTTAACACCCTGCAGAGCCACTGTCCAAATTCTACAAAAAACATATATAACTATAACACCCTAGGCCCAAAAGCCTGTATCCTAAGCCCTATAACTATAGAACCCAGGCCTACCACGTCCACCAGAGCCGGGCGTTGATCCTCTCTCTGCTGCCGAGCGTTCAGCCGCCCTTGGCCGGGCACCCCATGGTTTAGGGTTTAAAGGGTTTAGGGCGTAGGGTTTAGGGTTTGGGGGTTTAGGGTTTAGGGTTTAGAGGGTTTAGGGCGCAGGGTTTAGGGTTTGGGGGTTTAGGGCTCAGGGTTGCGGAGCTCAGTATTTGGGGTTTAGGATGGTTTAGGAGTTTTACTCGGGGATTAAGTGTGTGGGTTTAGGGGTCGATTTAGGGGTTTAGGTTTAGGGCCTCGGGCAAGCTAAGAAGTGTCCCTAAACCCTAAACCCCTAAACCCTTAAGGTAAGTATTCGTGCTGGAGCAGCTCGAGAACTCCTTCTGACACGGACCGCTAAGGCCTCAGTCAAAAGAAAGAGCCCGAATCATAACAAGAACTCCCCTTAGCCTTAGTGCCGAAACCACGAACTCCCTGAAGCCCTCAACCCGAATCCCACACAGAACGAGCAGACTGAAGTTCAATGAACGTGTCCCCACACTTTAAAAGCTCCTGGAAAGGACTGAATGTGTACCTAGAGAGTTCCGGGACTCAGTAGGTGGCTATATGGCTTATAGGGTTACGGTTTGAGGTTTAGGGCTTCAAGTTTAGGGACATGTGGTTTAGGGTTAAGTTTTCGGTGGGGTTTCGGGAAGGTTTAACGGACCATAGTTTGCTAAGTCCCGGTTTTTTTTGAACTGAAGTAATCCCAAAGCCCTTACAGTCCTCACGGAATTCTTTTTATAGAACCCCAAGAGAACCCTGATAGATCTCTATCTAACCCCTAAGGCCATTTTGACTTGAGCCCGACCGAGCCTTACCCGATATCCCCACACGCCCCAAGATCTGCGCCAACTTCTCCGACCGCAGCGTTTGGATCTCCGAGGCAGGGCTTCAGCGTAATGTTTCCATCGGCCAGAACTGGTGTTTCCAGCGCTAGCAGTTCTACCGGTTCGGCTGTTACCAGTATCATGTCATGTCGATTACATTTGCCAGAGCCTGCAGAGTTTGGCTTGGCATGTGTGAGCTTTCGGGGGCTCAGTGTGTTTGGTAGGGTTTGTGGAGGTCTCCCAGTACATGAAGCGAGGCATCCTTCTTTGTCAGTTTGTGGTGCCCATTACATGCAAGCTGGAGACGTCACCAAACACTGCTTTGTTTTGTCAGTGGTTCGGGTCTTAGCGCTTCAAAGATATTCGTGGCAGAGGGACAACATGTATGCATACATATACATATGCACATATGCTACATGTTTATTTGTTTATTATACATCCGTACATAGGTTCGCCTAGACTAGCTGCGGGGTTTCATTTCGAAAGGCCGATCAGTAAGGACAGTACCAAGTAGCCTTTCTCTGTCTGGATGCCGCAACATCCAACTCGTTACGAAGGCCCCTATTACCATGCAATTTTATACAGTAAGAAGCCTAGACTGGTCAAGGGACCCGAGAATCGGTACGGGAGCGCTTGTACCCTAAAGTTTTTGCATGTCAACCTAAAGCATCATATCTGGCGCACCCTGAAACTCCATAGCCTCAACCCCCCTAAACAATCCCAACGCGTCATGAACACAGAACCTCCACACCCTGTAAAAAGCCTTACAAAGCCTGCAAATCTACAACACATGTAAAAGCTCTTCTAAACCTAAAGTACCCTGGAGGAAAACTTGTCAAAGACGAGTAGGTCTTGAACGTGAACATAAAGCCGCGTCATTTCAACCCTCGCAAAAATTTGAAAACAAACTTGAAACTTCAAACATCACGGTATGCAAGCCTCAGAACACCCAAGAAGCCGTTCCCGAAACCCTTCAACCCTAAACGGCCCTAAACCACCCGAGTTCAAAGAGGCCTGGCAGGGGGCAAACTCCACTCCGCGAAGCTTCGTGCGTCTGGCTGCAGCCCCAAACGGGGTTTTCGGGGGTCTACCTGCAGTCTCCGTTGTAGTTCATTTTGGGTTTACCTCATAGGGTCCTAAACAAAAGAATGGTTAAACCGAAAAAGGAACTACATTTAACTTGAGTTACTATAATAGGGATCTGTAGGAAATGATATGGTTTCTGTATGATAGCTTCAATCAAATTCCTTAACAAGAACCCGACAAGAACCCGGTAGACTCTAGACCCCAATGGGGGTTTGGTGGCATGTAGGGCGTTGGTTCGGGTGTCAGTGTTTTGGAGTTGGGTTTGGGTTTCCTGTCATGCGGTTGAGGCGCGTTGACCCTAGGTTTCAAAACCACGTAATAATTATTTAGGTGGTTTATCTTGGGCAGTAGTAATCTTAGATTCGTGGCAAACGGAGTATGACTATTAGGCATTTGTGCCCTTAGGGGTTCATGTTGGTCTGGGATTCTGAGACTCAGGTACGGTTCAGGGTTCAGTGCCGAGCATTTGGCTAACCTTTTTCGGGCTCAGGTACTCAGACCTTCCAAAATCCCTTAATTAAGGAATATACCTTAATTCACATATAGGGATCCTATTGTAATTTACAGTATAATCCTTAATCAAGGGATTTTGGAAGGTCTGGGTACTCAGCCCCAAAGCCTTCATGAAGGGAAAGGCAGTTTTCTTCAATTCGGCGCTTGTGAGTCATGGTGAGGGATATGAAACTCCCCAGAGGGTCCATATACACTACCTATGGAATTAGGCCCCCAAAAAACCATCCCTATTTTGGTTTTGGGGACCTAATTCCATAATGGTAGTGTATGTGGGACCCTCTGGGCTCCACAGGCTCGTAGATCCCCAGTACCCCACCCTAAGGGTCCGAGTACCTAATAATCATATACTCTCCTAAATATTGAGCTACATAACTACTATCCTAAACCCAAGTACCTAATTATTGGGTCCTTTGGACCCTTAGGGCCAACCTTTAAACCTTTTGGGCTCTTGTAGTTTGGTAGGAATCGGAAAGTTTAACCTTGCATTTCTGTGGTTTATTGGTGGAGTAAGGGCTTCGCAGACATGATGGGCTCCGGAGAGGGATTGGGTTTGGGGCTCAGGTGTATATCGACGCAGGCGCAGGCAGGTTCACACAAGTGCAAGAAATATACCCTCGTAGACAGTGTTTCCGACAGCGCGTGAGCCATACGATCGATCAACTTCCGAAGCTTGAATCCTTGGCGCAGCCTTCACTCAAATGGAGCTGACAGATGTGTTCAAAGGAGAAGGTTCTTTGGATTAAGACAAATACTGATGCCTTATTTGCGCTGAATCCCTAAACCCAAACGTTATAGGCCGTCAGCCCCTATCCCAGAGCCTGGCGATCACTAGCCACGGTCGCTCAGCACTCGGAGTTTCAGCTGTTGCAGAGCAAGTTGCGTGTCCCTCGAACGTAGGTTCGGGGTATAGGTTTTAAGATTTAGGTTCGGTTCTATGCTGTAGGGTTCATAACATACCGTAACCCATCCCCAAGACCTCTACACACCTAGACCATACCTGTAGTTTCCATTGTAGTTCCTGTTTGGTTTAACCAAATTAATAGTATATATGATACTAAGCATAAAACTTGTTAATCCAAACAAGGAACTACAATGGAGACGGTAGGTACAAAACTAGCTAACTAGCATTATCCCGCGGCAATGCCATGTCTGAGAGCGACCTGCAGGTGCGCTCCACGTCTTCCGGACGTAATATAGGGTCCTTCATAATTACGTTATACTATTTTTGGGGGGTTCCTTATCATGATTACAGAAAAATATACCCCGGAACCCTAGTCTTGAAGTTCACTCAGCAGTCAAAGCCGTTAAGCTTAAAGTTCCTGCATGATCCAAGGCACCCGAACCCCCAAATCCAGCAAACTGTAAGTTCATCCTCGAGATTTGTGATTTCGATTTCGTTTGGGGTTTAGTTGGCGATTACCCATGGTCACTAGAAAGTTTCACCTTAGAGATCGGTTTGTTTTGACACCAGCGCTCGGTGTGAAGGGTGCTTTCCCCGCCACTTGGAGCGGTTCAGGTTTGGCATGTGTTTTTTTGCTATTTGTCTATGGTTTCGGAGCCCTGACCCTCACACTTTACATCAGACTTCGTAACGGCGCTGGCAGTTTTGATGGACAGTGATGATTACGGGCAAGAGGGGTGTGGCGTGGGAGAAATCGGGTTGGCTTTCTGGGCTTAGACGCAGAGCCTATGCATCAGCTGGGCGGATCTCAGTCATCTTTTAGAGAAGCATTGGTACGTGCCGGAACGGTTGTTGTTGATGTCGTCTCGTATTGGCGTGCCGAACTAAACTATGGTCCGTTTGTTTCTTGTGATGCTTTGGTCGTCCACCCCGTTACGCTGTATACCGGCTTCAACGTTGCTATTGTTGTTGGTAGTGGTGCCAATGGTATTGCTATTGCTGCTGTGGTTGGCGCATTGGCAGTGGCCTGGTGTTGTCGCGGTTGCGGTTGCGTTTGCGGTTGCTGCCGCTGCTATTGCTGTTGCTGCTGGTGTTGCTGCTGCTGCTGCTGTTGCTGTCTTCGTTGTTGGTGTTGGCGGTGGCTAGCTGCCGGTGACTCCTGCCAGCATGCTTCTTTTGCCGCTGGACCCATGGTTGTAAAGACCACCACCAGCACCACCAGACTTACTTCTACAGCGTCTACCACTGCTGCTGCTGCCACTGCTTGCACTTGTTGTAGCAGCCTTCCTAACTTCAGTGACCGTCAATGTGACTGTAACCAATCTGCAACCCAAGCCCAAAATCCGGAAGCATATTCGTTCCCTTAAAACGAAAACTCTCTAAACCCTAAACCGCTGAATCCTAAAACCCGAAACCCTAAACCCTGGTAGTATGATATTCCTCCAAATCTAGGCTTTAGTGCTGAGACTGAGCTTGCAATGGCCAGGTTCGGAACGATCTCGGAGGCACGATCGAAGCTCCCGGGCTGGTGTTCAGAATACTCGTGTCTTTTTTACGACAGTAAACGTAGAAATTATGTAGTATAAAGTATGACTTCTTCATTTTAGAATCGTATCGTGGAGTACACGGCCACATGTCTTAACACAAAGTATGACTGTAAGCTTGCCTTCAAGAGCTGCCCCAGATTCTGCTTGACGACAGCCTGCACGTGGTCTATCCAAACAGGACCCTGGAAAAAAGTGTGGAGATCGGAGCAATCCTGTCCGTCACTGCCCGCCTCCGCGATGATCCTAAGATCTACGGGACCTGTTCCGTGGACTTGCCAGGACCCGGCCCATGTTGTTGCTGGAAGGTTTCTATACGGGCCGGGAGGTTTGGGGAGATAGGGCTAGGTCCCCGGGCTTGAACTCTAACTCTATAGTTGCTTTAGCCGCACCCTTGAACTTTGTCCCTAAACCCTAAACCGCAAAGGAGCGCTAGGCCAACGTCACAATGCCCCTAAGCGGAGCTGTAAACAAGACGATGGCAAGACCGATAGCCTAAACGGCGCCAACATGAAGAAGAGGGTTTAGGGTTTAGCCAGAATTTAGGGTGGTAGCAAGACCGTGCCTGGACCCCAAGGGCATGTCATGGTCTTTCATGGGTGTTGTGCGGTTAGTTTACCTACTTTTGGGGATTCGGCTAACCCTGAAGTTGAAGGCAGGCCATAAACCAAACCAATACTTAGTAGCTGAGTGGATACACTTTACACTTTTTGGGATAATATCACCCACTATAAAACTAACAGTGTACACTGTTGGGGGCTTATGAATTCAGCAACTAAGAAGAACAATGCCCCAAGAACCCAAAGCCTAACCACAGACCTCAAATCCTTAAACGTCCGTACAGTCAGACAACCCTAGGCCCTAGGCTTTAGCCCTAATCCTTGACCCAAAGGGTCCTAGTAACGGTATAGTATGTACTTTGGGGGCCCAAATAGCTACTAGAACCTACTACATTGGTACTTGGACCCTGAAAAATCCATTGGTTGTAAATGAGAACCTTAGTTAACTTAGGACCTTACCTCTCTAGCTTTCTTTCGGGTTCTCATTCTGGGTTAGGGTGTAGGGTTCTTATTATGGGGTCCGAAAGGTTAACTTTCAGAAAGGGTTCTGAGTGCCATGACCCTCACATGCCCCATCAATAAAATCCTGAATTCACGCCCCCGGAGAAGAGAATTTGTTCAGGGAATCCCATCCTAAACCAGCATGAAGCCATATTGAAAACCTCAAAACAGTCTTTGATACCATATAAACCAAGCCACAGCAAACCCTAAAACCATGTGCAAAGCCCCTATGCAAATACTAAATACAACTTAAAAAATAAAAACCTCTATACAAAAATTAAAGACAGTTCAGCTGTGGAGCAAAAGCCCTCAAAGGAGCCGGACTTTTGTCGGCCTCCGAGATCTTTGGCTCGTTTGGTGACCGGGCGAAGGCCTGGCTTCGGCAGGACCAGGAGAGCCCCGTGGGGTGCAGGGTTACTAGAGGTGTTTAGGGTTTAAGGGGTTTGGGGTATAGGGTTTTCGGGGTTGTAGGTGTTTAGGGTTTTAGGGGTTAGGGTTTTAGGAGTTTAGGTTTAGGGTTTAGGTTGCTATAGGAGCCTAGATAAGTACCAAAACTATGTTGGGGGGGGGGTCCTTGTTATAAGTATACTTTATGGTGATATTTTCTTTTGGGTCTTTTTTCCGACTAAGGGCCTCGAATGCTTGGGTTTCATGGGTCTTAACTGAATAAAGTCCCCATATTAGAATCCGTGTTAACAGTAACCCTTATAGTATGCAAGCCCAAAGCAGCGCAACTTTAAGTCCTAACGCCGAGCTGTAAAGTGGCTTTATGTTGTCTTACTGTTGATGGTATAAATCCTGCATTACCTTAAGGACGCTAAACTATAGGAATTATGGTATGCAGGATTTATATCATCAAGCCTATCTCCCGGGTCCCCCCAGGGACTCCCCAGAGCATGGTTTACATATAGTCTCTATCGTAGTTCTCTTTCGGGGGTCACCGTTTAGGACCCTAAAGCATAGAATTTGTTAAACCAAACAAGGAACTACAAGGGGGACTATAGGTAGGCTTGGGAGTGTTTTGCAGGAGGTTTGCCGGATTTCACTAACCTTTGGGTCTAGAGGGATTGGATGCAGATCGCACTGGTGATTAGTAGCTTAGTAACCAGGTTGTGATTCGAAAAGCCTGGTTCGTTAGAAATGGCAATACTTTTGGGTCAAGGCCTCCAGAGAGCAGAAACCCAAACTACCTATAGTCTCCATTGTAGTTCCTTTTTTCGGTTTAACCAGTTCTGTTTTTAGGATCCGAAAGGAACTGCAATGTAGACTGTAGGTAGCGTCCCGCCACTTAAGTCGTAACAGACCAGAGGAAGAGGTTCGCCGCGAGACCCGCCTGCGAGAGAAGCGGTTGGCTGTGGCGGAGCAGGCCAGAGTCAGAGCAATAGGCGAGCTGGAATGTGGTCGTCGCTGCCTTTTTGGTATCTTTCTGGCCTGGATCGTTTTGGCGCTCGCGGCTGGTATGGCCCTGGGAATATATGCAAGCGTTGATAGCTTGATGTCCCTGGGCTCTGATGAGACACCCTTATATAGCCAGCATCCGTATATCCTCGTCTTTGCCACACCTGTGTTTTCTTGTTTCTTGATGAGCATCGGCTACGCTGCATCGCGATTCGTTACGCTATCTCTGTCCGTTGAGGCGGGTATGCTGATGTTTACTCTAGCCATGATCTGCGTTACGACGATTCTTTGTGGCATGTGGTTGCAATTTGGTGTGGGCGCCCGATGGCTGGAACTTTCGATTTGCACCATGCTCTTCGCCCCAGTTGCTATCCTTGGCTTTGGGAATCTATACCACATGTGCCGCCAGAAGGAAGGCTTTGAAGCAGAAGTTACAGCCGATTACCTTTATCAGATTACGGAGGCTGAGCAGAGAGCTAAAGCGGAAACCATTCAGTTTGTGGGTCACGTGCTACCCGGCCGGGGAAGGCCATGTGTCTGCTCATGGCCCGGGAAGTATCTGGGTCTTCGCTGTTTTGTGCTTAGGTTTTAGGGTCTAGGGCCTAGGGTCACAGGTTCGGGGTCGAGTCTGGGTTTCTCTGCTTGTATTTTGTTGACATGATTTCCTTATAATCATCGGAAGCAGACTTTTCCAGACGGTTACTTCAGAATCCAGGTACGTATCCGCTTGGGATGAGCTCGTGAAGCGCAGTAGGGATGGACACACCAGCGCTGCCGTGGTGTTTCTCCCAGAGCAAACTCCGTCGTATGGGCTTCACGACCCGATTCCGAAGAGCCACGAGAAACTTCAAGGCGAATGTTGGTGCACCCCGCTCTACGGCAAAGAGTTGCTCGGTCATTTATGCAATTGTTCAGGCTAATGTCTTTTAGTTTTAAGTGTTACCCCTAAACCGGAAGGTGCTAATTTATTTATTTATTTATATATGGGTCTGATCAATCTACCGTTTGCTTAGCGTAATCACAAACAGAATACAACATCCCAAAAACACTATTCTAGCTGCCCCGATATTGGAGTTTAGGCATGTGTTGGGGCGAACTCCAGCAAAAGGACCCTTTTGCAAGCACATGCTAAAGCCGAGCTCCTAACCCCCCCTCCCCAAGGCACCCTTGCTAGCGGCTGCTAGCGATGTAACATGGAAGCCTGAAGAAATCGTGTCGTAATTTGTAATATCATTTCGAAGAGATCCCGATTATAACTATACTAGAATATAGCCCCAAACCCTAGTCCATGTTAGGGTCCAGGGCTAGTCTTAAAAGGAAGCTCGAAGAATGCCGGAGTTGGTCAGCAGGTTAGACCCACCTTCGGTACCTTCGGTGCACTCAACACTCCGAAGCTTAACGCTATCCGAACCTTAAGCCCTCATCCTACAATCGAATCCCTTAACCCTGCACCCTAATCGTCCTAAGCCTACTTGAGGCAACCCTGGGGGTGCAGATGGCGGTCGCAGTGGATCGCGAACATCGAGGCGGCCGTAAAGGAAGAGGCTGATCTTCAGGCGGGCAGGTTTTGGGCTTGGCGCTTGTTGGTTCAACGGTTTAGACGGGCTGAAAGTTAACAGTTGCGTCTGTAAGCTCCAGCTTGATGCTTGGGTTGATTCATCCTGGCAGGCATTTTACAGAGTTCGCTTGAGTCTCTACAACGGTAAGCCGTTAGATTTCGCCCGGCTTCTGCTTCTTGCGCACAGGGACCCTGTAGAAAATGAAACACTTTCTTTTCCTGCTTCTGAGAGGAGTTTGGTTTAGGGTTCACGGTTAAAGGGCTTAGGGTTTTGGTTTCGCAAGGTTCTAAGGTTACAGGCCGGGATGCGATTTGTAGGGATGTGGAGTTCTAGCGGTTCAATGGCTCGGGATGCAGCAGTGAGCTCACGCGGTTAATCAGCTAATAAGGCTAATACAGGGGTATAACTATTTACTAATATTATCCCCTTATGATATCATAGCCCAGATGGGGGGTTCCGATCATCATAGGGGCCTCTTATTTAGTACACTAAATAGCAGGATCCTTATTTAAGGACCCTAAAATAAGGTACGTATCCTTTATTTTCGGAAACTCCCAGATATGTTCGTGGATAGTGGCAATGAAAGGAACAATTCCTTAACCGTCCTAGGTGTACTTCTTCCGGCATCTGGGACGATGTTTGAAGCTTTTGTGGTCCTTTTTGAGGAGGGTTTTTAGGGGTTATAACCCTATAGGGTTTAGGGCAGGACAAGGCTTTATGGCCAACAACCACAGAAAGGCCTGGCAGTTGCAAAAGGGGTTTGCAGTATGGTAGAAGTGCCGCTGAACTTCTGCGGGCCCAAACCATGTAGTTGAACATTGTTACTTTCACTGGACCTGAAATCCCAACTCCTACACGGAAGTTCATGGTTGAAAGTCACCAAAAACAGCAATGCCCGCAAGAATAACAACGAGACATCAACCCTGGGTCGTTCGAATACCTCTTGAACGCAGAAGCCGAGGCATCACCGTGGGCGAGGCAAAGTGAAAAGCTTCGACAGTGCTGGCGAGGACGATGAACAGGGTTCAGGGTCTAGGGTTCAGCGGTTAAATAGAGTTTACTATCCCTGCTCCTAGATAATGTCTTGTGCCCCCCCCCCCACACAAAAGATTCAACCGTCACAGCCTCGTCGGCTCATGTTTTCAATCAGGTTCTGCATGTCTGTGTCAACCTGAGATGGCCGACTTGCGGTTGAACTACAGGTCATGACTGTGAAGGACATCGAACATTCGCTGAGCCAGCGCAACTTGGCCAGGAAACCCCACGCTTGCAGGCATCAGTGCTTTCGACTTCTGGAAGGCTGTGGATCGATTGAGGTGCTTGAGTCGTTTGGGGGTTGGGGAATCAAACTTGCATTATGTTTGGTCATGAGGCGAACTGGCGCAGGGCATAGAATCAGTGGAGAAATTCTTCTTGCCTTTCAATTATGGACCGATGGAAAGCCATCTGCTGCCTTAAACACACGGCTGCTAGTTACAGTAATGATACTGAAGCCACTGTGCCGATGATTTTCCGGCGATGCCTGTTCACCAGTACTGAAATGGATAACTGTTGATGTTAGCTCGTACTCATCACACTTCGTTCAATCAAACTGCCTTGCACTGGATTCTAAAATTCCGCACATCGCCACACCGCTCAGTACATCATCGTGGCCTGTTGCAGCATCCTGGGAGAAAAGAGAAATACTATCTCTTAGATCACAAGCTCATTGTTGCCACTGTGTGTCTAGCTTTGGCAGTAGACTTGTGTTTGCTCCGCATGAGTCAGGCCAGACAACGATCCGGCCGGGGCCCTTGCAAGATTTTCGGCGAACTACCCTACGCCGGACGTTTTGCAATGCGGCTTTTCACTGCCAATCAGGAAGGTTGAGCTAAGGCAACCCGTGATGCCGCTCCCAAACCGTAAACTTCGGCGTGTAGACGGATCATCTTGCGGTTTTTTCTGAGGTCTGGCCAGTCCGGATCTGAGGAAGACGTGGGGTTTGCCTTCGGGCTTGCACTGCTGCAAATAGGGCTCTAGTGTGAAGGCTTTGGGCTTCGGGATTTCATTATGGCGGGTCTGTGTTGCCGAGATGTTTGCAGGGATAGTTTACTGATCCTTGAGCCCTAGGTTTTCGGAACATAGAATTGAGGCGACGGACTTTGGATCCATATCCTACCTAAACTCTCAACTCTAAACCCTCAACCACCAGATCCCACATTCTGGTTTCAATTCTTTGAGCTTCACTTGAAGCAACTGAGCACCACGAACCCCACAAAGCCGACCCCAAATCCCAAACCTAGCACCCTGACAGGAACCCTTTTGAAATCCTGCTTGGGACCCCTTTTAGGTTTTTTGGAGCCTTTGCAGTTTAGACACCTTCAGAAGCTTGAAGCCCTGAAGGAGTACCAGCGCCGCGATGATTTGCAAGCACGGAGGAAGGACTTCGAGGAGACCGAGGGTTGAGAAGCCTTGATGAGAAGGATAGCTTCTTGTTAAGGGATCTGTTTAACTTAAGCTACCATAACCTTTAGGTTTAGCTTCTTGTTAAGGGATTTAACTTAAGTTACCATAATCGGCATCTATAGCACATACTATGGTTTCCTTATTATTGTCCCTTAAGTTAGATCCCTGAACAAAAACCCAGATTTCGAGGAGGCCGAGGGTTTCAAAGCCTCCCTGGCTGCGGGTCTCGCCGGCTTGCCAAAGGAGGCTCTTGCAGGGGTCAGGATTGTGGGTCTTGAGGGTTTAGGGTTTAGGGGGGGGGTCTATATAGGACTTTAGGATTTAGGGCATTAAAGTCTGGGCTATAGGATGTAGGCTATAGGGGGTATCCGACAAGGGTTTTCGATATTCGTCGGCACTTGTGCCGCACAATCATACGTGCAACTAGTGACACCAATGGACCAGGTTCGAGCAGACGGTTCTTCTGTTTATAGCCGCGAAGTGGATCGGCTTTTTCTCGCTTGGCTTCCGGCGAAGGACTGCGGCTCTAAGGTTGGTCATCAAATTCTGCATCGAGATACAGAGAATTCGAGGTGATCGTATTGTGCATTTTCAACCGTTGACCATAAGACCCGTGCAACACCCTGTAAAACCCTTGCAAATCCTTGCTATTCAGAACAACAATGATTTTTTCAAAATCCTATACAACCCCTTGAGCTCTACGCCCTAAGACTCTGAAACGATAAGCCATAAATCATAAACACCATAGGCCCGAAGTCCTGAACTCTACATCACAGAGCCCCTAAGCCCTGATCCCCTGAACCGAACCCGACAAAGCCTACCTTTTTAGGGTTCCTTCTCATGATTTCCACAAAGAAATACATTTACAAAAAAGTAGGCGGCTTGGGGTGCAACCCCCAGGATGCGGAGTTTCTACGAGCTTCCGAGGGCCTGGGGAACTCGCAGAAGGCCGAAGCTGCGTGGCTGGAGCGCATGGGCTACCCGTACACCGAAGTCGAGGTCAGGGCTTAGGGTTCAGGGATTAAGGTTTACCGAGGGAGTTTGTTCGATGTTAACGACTGTTTTTTAGAGGAATCTAGGATTAGTTCGAGTGATATTTGGTGTTACAGTAGTTTTGCAAGCTTTTGCAAAAAAAATGTTGCCAGGGTTTTGTACTGGCATAAGTTTCGGATTTCGGGTGTTGGTTGCTCCGGCCTTACCTTGGAGTTTAGGGCTTCGGGGTTTCGGGTTTCGGTCCAGGGTTTTTTCTGGAGCTTGAGCACTAGTGCGTGTCGAGTTGAAGCTTGCTTTCCTAGAGCTCCACAGTCTTTTTGCAATGCATTTTTTGCAATGTATGTGGAGGGCGAAGATCTCAGGTCTTAGGTTCAAGGGCCAGAAGCAAATCCGAAGCCTTGAGCCACAACCAAGTACATCTTTCACTCTCGAAATCGTTCCCTACTGCAATATAGCCTGTGCAAGTAGCTTAGGTGAAGGCCCGCCTAAACACCACACCCTATTTTCATCCTTAATCAGGTGGAAGCCTCGGAGTGGTTGGCTGTGGAGGATACATCCAATCCGCCGACACCCTCGCCCAAGGCGGAGGGAAGACGCGTGGCGCCCGAGCCAGACGCTGTTCGCGATCCCTGAGCCCAGAATCCTGCACCAACAACTTAAAGACCATAAAGACCTACCCATTGGGCCAAGTACCCCTGGAATAATATGAAGCCCCCGAATATGTAAGGTGTAATCCTTTATGAAGCTGTATGGGGATCTTTGGGTAAAGCAGTATAAATTAATGAAGATCCGGTACGTACAGCCCTACAAAGAAAGCCCTACAAAGATACTGATCTATACGCTGGGTAAACCTTTCACAACACTGAAAGCGCCAAAAATCCCGTGTCGATGACCTTCAGCCTGAATTTTGGACACAAGACATTGGACTGACAAGCATTGAGGTGTTTTGGCTTTAGGGTTGAGGCTTGATTAGGGGTTTGAGGGTTTAACCTTAGCCTTAAACCTCGAACCTGCAACTCCGGAACTGTGCTCAGAAACCGTCGCCCCACAAGTGGGTGGAAGCAAATGCCCCAGCTGCCAGAGTACCAGTTTTTTTGGAAATGCCGAAGTTGCATTCAGCCGTCCCTGGCGCCGCACCGGGCTATTTTGGGCAAAAGTCTCATGACACATCCAGATGGAGGCTCTTTGCAAAAGTGCCGGGTCCCCATGTCATAAACTACCATGAGGGACATCATGTCTGTCGTTACGTTGATATTTCCCGAAGGCCCTAAACCACCCTAATCCTAAAGCAAAGCAGTCATTGAACAAGGCGCCGAAGTCAACTTCCGAGCTGCCATGCAATTTGCTACGGACCCTCGAGGCGGCAGAAGAGCTTCTTGGGGCTTAAGGTCATAGGGTCAGGGTTTGAGTTTGGGGGGTTTGCGGTTTAGGGTCAGAGGGTTTAGGGTCGCGCGGCTTAAGGTTGAGGGTTTTAGGCGGTTCGGGTTTTGAAATCTTACAGTTTTGGGGAGTCTGTGTTGGCAGTTCATAGAAGGATTGCCTGGCTTTTGTTGCACACTTTGATGTATGTGATTGGTTTTGGGGGCTTAGGGTTTCAAGGTTTGGGGGGCTGTGGGATTGGAGTTTAGCCATGCGAGGTAACTGGGTTTGGAGTTCAGGCCGTGGGGTGTTGGTCTTAGCCGTTCTTGCTGTGGGCGCTGCAGGGTGTAAGTAAACCACTAAGCCCTAAATCCTAACCCAAAGGGTCCTAGGTACTGCTATGGGCGATACTTCGCCAAATCACAATAATAGTTCTTAATATAATTTAATATAGAACCTTTACATTCTACCATATAGGTACTTAGGACCGTTTGGGTAAACCATACCTGTAGTCACTGTAGTCACTGTAGTCTCCATTGTAGTTCCCTTTTGTGGTTTAACCTTGTTTTTTAGGATCCTACAGGTATAAGGTAACCCCAAAAAGGAATCACGATGGAGACGATGCGGATTTCAGGAACGGTGCATGTGAGCTTTCTCGTGGTTTGGTGCTGGTGGTGTTTGAGCACGTACTTCCAGCTACACCTACACCGACGCTCGACCCAAGGGGCTACCAGTGAAGTCGCGTTTAGATGGGGGCTTTGGTCAGGGTATGTGCCCCTCGTTGTGAATATTTGTGAGTCTAGCAGTACATCTGTGGGTTGTCGTTTCGGGTGCTTGCTAGTACGTGAAATTATGCCTTACTGGCCGCTCGTTCTGTACAGAAAACATCGGCAGAGTTACTTGCTTGACTCTGCCACACTTAGAGGATCATGGGACTTAGTAAGCGGGGTTATAAATAAGGTAACTATCCTTATAATTGCTTATAACCCCAATTAAGGTAGTAGTAGGAGTAGTCGTCGTCGTCGTCGTAGTACTTACTAAGTCCCATGATCCTCCAAGCAAGAGCCCGATGCTTTCCGGAAAGACGTTTGCGGGCCTGGGACATGGGTTGTCCGCCAATCTCAACCCCCCATCGCTTCGGTGTCTGGGTGTAAGGCGTAAGGTTTTGGTGTGTCAAGGTGAATCTTTGCAGACGACTTTTAATTTTAGTTGTTTAGCGTTTGGAGTTTCAGGGTGGAAGCATTGGGGTTTCGCGATCCCTCTGAAGACACTGCGTGTCAGGAAAGCCCACCTACCCAGTTCCCAAACTAAAAGCGTCCAAAGCCGTGTCCCTTTTCACACCCAGCCTGAAACCGCAGAAGCCCAAAACCCAGCACAATCTACCCTTCGACCCCAAATCTCATAATCTAGAATCTAGAAGCGTTATGACTCATGATGTGGCTTTAATCAGAATTTTAACGCCCGATGTTGCCGGGAATGGTTCCTTTATTGGCTTCTAGGGTTCTGTAAAAAGGGTGCTATAACGGCTACTCTGAGGATTCTAAGTTTTTGGTTCCTAGTAGGGCTTGAGGAAGCCCCAAAGAGTAGGTTCCTTAGGCCCCCGGAAATCTTCCCAAACATAAAGACCCCCATCCTCGCAGGTCTTTCCCAGCACGTCGATTGATGGCACCGCGCCGAGTGAAGCGCCCTGCCCGGAGGCACAAAACCGGGCTGTTCGTTCTGTAGTTTTAAGTTTAAGAGCGTTGTGACACAAATGCCATTACTCAACAAAACCCTAAACCCCTAAACTCAACAAAACCCTAAACCCTAAACCCCTAAAGCCTAAATCCTTAGTCAAGAACCACAAGTTGCAGAGCACCACAAGATTTGTTGGTGGGATGGCCCAAAAGATGCAGGGTCGGAGGGCCTGAAGTTGTTTCTAAAGAGCCCAGACCTTCCAAAATCCCATGAATTAAGGAATATACCTTACTTCATATAAGGGATTCCTATCATAATTTAAGGTCTATTAGGTATATTCCTTAATTAAGGGATTTTGGAAGGTTTGGGAGGGGGGGGGGGTTCGGGGGTGGGGGGGGGGAGGGTTTGTGTAGGCCCCCGCCGGGGGTGTACTGTCGTCGTCTTTGGCCGGCGCGTGGCNCTTACCTTGCCAGGAAGGGTTTAGAGTTGGCTGTTCTTACCTAGCCAGGAAGGGTTCAGAGTTCAGGGCTGTGAGGTTGACAGGTTAGTAGTAGCCACAGCTGTGGATGCAATGATCGTCGTCGTTGGCAGCGTCGTGGTCGTAGACATTTCAGTAGTATGTGCGCAGTATATGGGCACTGCTTGATCTCGGACTTGTGTCTCTTGAACTGAGTTTGCCCATAATCTACGCCCTATCCTACAGGCCTGAAAATCACGGTCCGCAAATGCTGCGAGCACAGCTGAGCCCTTCAACAACTGGTTTCCCGAAGAACCCGTGGAAACCAGCCAATTTTCCAATGTAGAGGCCTGGATAATTCGTCCAGTGCCGGGATGCTGTTGACCATATCAGCTGTAGCAGGTGTAGCCCTCACTGAAAATACAATCCAAAACGAAGGCGATCCGGTCACGGCTGTCTCTAGATCCGGAGAGCTCGGTGGAGGAGGCTCCAGAATGTTCCCTAATTGCGTTGCAGGCTTCGATGGGCCCTTGTCACATGTTCAGGGGGTTTACTGAGGGCCTTACGGCTTCTTCTTTGTTCGCAGTGACGGGCTTTAGTGTGAATTTGTTTCTGTACTTTGACGGGCCTTAGCAGCGTTTGAGATGTAGTCGTTCAGGAAGTGCCCCTAGGTGAGTCAGAAGGCGGGAAGCTGCAGGCACAGATGTGGGGCCTTCGTCACTAGTGCCCTGAACCCTAAACCCCTAAACCCCTACACCCTAAACCCGAAACCCTAAGAATGCTGATGATGTAGGTTTTCAGTTTTTTGGGTTTTGTGATTCCGGCGAGGGGCCGGCGAGACGGGCAACAGAGGTTTCGCATTGAGGCTCCCGGAGGCACTACTAGGAGGATCATGGGACGTAGTAGGTGAGGTTGTAAGTAAAGTAACTCATAAATACTTAAATCCCCGATTCAGGTTCTTCCAGCCTAACTTACTCGGTCCCATGATCCTCCAAGTAAGAGCCTTGCAGCCGGAATCCAGAATGTCCTCGACAGGGAGAGAACGGCTCCTGGTATGTCGACGTGATCCTGGGCAACGAGGAGAGTGACAAGCGCCTTGGCCGGCAAGGAAACGGATCAGGGGACTTCAAAGTTTAGGGTGCAGGGCTCAGGGTTTAAGTAGACTGTAGATAGGCTTTATAAAACGGGTGTAGGGTTAGAGTTCTTATAAGCTTGCTGATGAGATAACCTGATGACTAAATGGCGAATCTGTGAAGTGGACCTTGCGTTAAGCTTGATGGCTTGATTCGTGGGTGTTAAAGCATACGTTCTGAGCCGCTCAGCTCCACAGGAAGTTTCTTAACCTCAAGCCGCTTATAATTTCAGCCATCAACCTATACCTTAATCACACCCCAAATCCCATAATGCTGATAGACTTGAGGAGGGGGTTCTGGTTCAGAGGGCTTGGGATCTAGATCGATAGACTGGGAGTCTGTGTCGGTTTCTCTGCCTGTGTCTACACTATACACCCCGTAAAGCCCGAGACGTCCCGAGACCAAAACGCATCAACGAGCGCTGAAAGCTCTGAGACGGATCTCAGCCGTCACACCCCCGATCCGGTCACTGTGTAGCATAGTTGCCTCCGCACCCAAAAGTCGAGAGATGACATCAAGTATCCTTCAGCTTAAACTTCAGGTAGGAACTTGGAGTTTAGGGTTTAGGCCTCAACCCCACCTAAATCTAAGCCAGGCAGGCCTTGTGGCATTTAGTCTTCGTCGTCTTGGGCTCCCAGGATCTGAAGCGATGTATCTACCAAACCCTGAAGCCTTCAACCCAGTAACCCTAAACCCCATATCCCTGAACCCAAACTCCCTAAACCCTATATCCCGGAACCCAAACTCCCTAAACCCTACATCCCGGAACCCAAAACCCTAAACCCTATATCCCTGAACCCAAACTCCCTAAACCCTATATCCCGGAACCCAAACTCCCTACACCCTAAACCGTATATCCCTGAACCCAAACTCCCTAAACCCTACATCCCGGCACCCAAACTCCCTACACCCTAAACCCTATATCCCTGAACCCAAACTCCCTAAACCCTACATCCCGGCACCCAAACTCCCTACACCCTAAACCCTATATCCCTGAACCCAAACTCCCTAAACCCTATATCCCGGAACCCAAACTCCCTACACCCTAAACCCTATATCCCTGAACCCAAACTCCCTAANAACTCCCTAAACCCTATATCCCGGAACCCAAACTCCCTACACCCTAAACCCTATATCCCTGAACCCAAACTCCCTAAACCCTATATCCCGGAACCCAAACTCCCTACACCCTAAACCCTGTATCCCGGAACCCAAACTCCTAAACCCAAAGCCAGTGTTTCGGTCTTGGGATGTTCGGACCTGAGGCGCGGAAGCTGGTCGAGAGGGTTTTATGTCCCGACCTTGTAACTGGGTTCCTGTTAAGGAGTTTAATTTAAGTTACGATAGTAAAAGGAGATCTTGTCATTTATGCAGATCCCTATTATGGTAACTGATTTAAGTTACCTTATTCATAAGAACTTATAGTAAATAATACGGTTTCTGCATTATGGTCAGAAATTAAATCCCTTAACAAGAACCCAGTCTATGAGTCGAGCTTGCAAAGCCCCTAAACCCCCGGGCTTTCCATATTATGTCTCAACACGCGCTCTAATAAACACCACACCGAGCCGTCCTCAGCCATTGTTTGCCATGTTGATGTACAGTAGTCATCGTACCTAAACCCTAAACTCTCAACCCTAAACCCTCAACCCTAAACCCTCATAAACATATTATATTGTTCTGTCTGTTTGGGACCTTGCAGGTCCTACATAGGGGTCAAAACCCGGTTAATCTCCAAGCCCACATAGGAAAAAAGGCGCGTTAAAAGCAACACATGTATGTGGTTGTGCGCTGTGCGTTCTCAGCCCTAAATCCTGACTTCCTATGCTCTGCAGAGGGCTTGNCGGGGCCCAACCATCCATATATATATATATATATATATATATATATATACAAAAATATATGTATATATATATATTTATTTATTTTATTATTATTATTATATATATGCCACTATGTATATACACATATGTATTAGCACATATATTTATATATACACATGCACAATATGGGATGCCATTAAAAATCAAAAACTTTCCGAACTCGACAGCTCAGGCATTGGCGCATTCCATGTCCCCGAGGCCACCAAATTCCTTCGGGGGACTGGGAGTAGCTACAGTACTACGGTTGATGATATATTTCCTGCATTACCTTAAGTCCCTAAACTATAGGAATTAAGGTATATTCCTTATTATGGGTAATGCAAGATTTATATCATCAACCGTACCTAGGGTGCAGGTCTTAAGTTCTAGGGTTTAGCGGACAGGAACTTTACGTTTGGGCTTTAGGGGTCGGTCTCAGTTGTTTTCTTCTATGGTCGGCATAGGGGGAAAGCCGGGGGCGGAGGGGGAGCGGGTGTGTTGTGTCAAGGCTCCGACTGCTCAAGCTTCAGGAAGTGGGGTCCCTTGGTATCCGAAACTCCCATCGTGCAGCTTTTGCTTGGGGAGCTTCGGTTCGAGCCTTGTGCGGTTCAGGGCTTCAGCGTCATGGATTTGTGCTGGTTAAGTATACCTGCTTGCATGTATACATACAAGGCATGCATAAGTTGTCCGGCCGTCCGGCCGTCCCTCTGGCTATCTCGGTGTGTGTGTGTGTGTGTGTGCGTGCGTCCTTTCTCACCCGTGTTTGCGCACTTATCTTTGAAAGTCCTGAGCCACCGACCTTTCAGCACGCTTGCATCGTCCATGATTGAAGGCGTACCTACAGTGTCTACCGATACTTTCGGTCGTTACTATACACCTTGAGCATGTAATCATGTCACTTCGAATCATGTCATGTCAAACCAATGCAGAGGTTTTACGCACCTCGAACAGCTCGTGTACTGGTATGTTACATGCTTGTGCGTAGGATTACACAGATGCATGATGTGTCCCTTTGCGCCTTCGGAGTGTTCTCTCGAGCTCCTGAAACAATGGATGCTCTGGCCAACAAGCCTTCCGGTCCGGCTCGGCTTGCTCATTCGACTTAGTCCCCTAAGTTGACCCTAAACCTTAAACCGTTGGTTCGGAGGCGTCGAAGAACTGCCACCACTCCTCGTCTCGGTTCGGAGCGTGAGCCTTGGAAACCCGAGCCGGAACCGAGCTAAGTTGGCTAAGGGCTTATAGGGATCTAGAAGGGTTCCTTCAAGGGTATAGGATTTGACGTTTAAGTTACCGCAATAAGGAAACCATATCATATGTAACAAAAGAACCCCATATTGCGGGTGTTATTTTGCTTCAGGATGTAATTAGAGTTTAGGGTTTGGGGTGTATTATTTTGGTCTAGGGTACTTCGGGCTGAAGCGAAACCAGTTGGCTGGCAGAGACCTTGAATCAAGGGTCCGTGTAGCCATAAACTATATGAGGCCCGGTTCTTCGTGAAATACGAGTACTACCCTCCAGCAAGCATCAAATCAAAACTGCCGGCTATGAGGGACCATCTATAACCAAAGCCTAGCACTAGATATCCATGGAACACGGCCGCTGCAACAACACCACAAGTTATTGCTGGATCATCTGGGATTTTCGACCGAGGGATACCAGGGGAAATTGAGCCAGGACAAGAACCCGTCACTTGGACTAAGGGTTGTTGTTTTGCTTTGTTTAGATTTTTTGGGGTTGGGCTTCGGATTCAGAGTTTAGATTTCAGTTTGAGGGTTGGAGTTTTTTATATAATTGGATACTCTATCCGTGACTCTGCTGGGGTCTTACTCTCATTTTAAGAATAAAGCTTCACTAGGTAATGTACCTTGCATTATTATAATTATAGAGGCATAGTGGGATACCTACTTTGATTTAAGCGTCATGCTTCAAAGACGTACGTTGGAAGATCTGGTTGACTCGGAAAGCTTGCCAGTGAAACTGTTGGAGCCACGACGCCCTTGGTAACAAACTATCAGCCTTTAAATGTTCAGGCAGCGAGGTCTTGTAGTTTACATACTCACGTTTACATATGCACATCTTTTGTGTGTGTGCGCTACATGGTAATAAATAACAAGAGCAAGGCACATGTGTATGTAGACGCAGGATATTTTGAAGTCTGACAACCCAAGTCTGAGAGTTCGCAAACTCTAAATGTGCAAGCTCTACAATCTAAAGCCCCCGCCCCGATTAGGTGCATCCGGGGTAACGCGGATCGAGATCAGGGATGAGAGGCCATTACCGAATTTGCAGTTCGGGAGTTTAGGGTTTAGGTTGCATTAATCATTAAGTGTTAGCCTGGAGCCTTTGGCTTCGGAAGGTACTGCTGTTACACCGTTTTCGTGTTGCTTCAAGATGGAGAAGTGTTGTGGATAATGGATAATTTGTTCGATTCGCTGCCCGTTGATTGTGCTGCCTATCATACAGCAGCACGAAGATGCTGCAAGTAGCAGTTCCGTCTCGGCAGGTTCAGCCCCTTTTCACAGTGACGTAGCACTTTGCCGTTGTTTCAAGCGTAGCTGATCGTAGCTGCTTCGGGCGACCGGGCTCCTCACTTTCCCAATCCACATTGGGGTTTAGGCTACTTCAACGCGCACGAAGCATGCTCAAGCGGGCCTCGCGCAAAGGGTTCTAGACTTTGGGGTCTAGGGTTACGCCTTTGGGCCGTTTAGAGGGTTCAGGGGTTTTGGGCTTTTTGTGGCTGGAGGGTTTAGATGTTTAGGTTTTTGTCTTTAAGGTTTAGGGCCACATTCAATCCGTAACTCCTGAAACCCTATGACGTTGTAGTACTCTATAATCCTAGCTTCACCTGCACCGCATTACCTAGGGCTTAAGGAAATGGATTTTGGGCCTTAGAACCCAAGCACTTTTTCCAGGGCTTCAGGAAAGTCTGAGCCGAAGGCTTGGAGGAATTCGATGTTAAGGAAGGACATCAAAGAAGTTGATGGTTGAACTTCTGCTAGCTAGAACCCCTCAAATAAAAAAAAGCTGGGCTCAGGGCTTACGGAAATGGGTGCGGGGCCTGAGAACCCAAGCGCATGTGTTTTAAGGGCCTCAGGGCAACGGTTGGAAGAATTCGATGTTAGGGAAGGACTTCTCAGAAGTTGAGTACTGTAGAAACCTGATTAAAGAACAAAGAAAGACCTCCGACCTAAACCACCCCCAAGTCCTCGAAGCCTCACGTCCCTTTCCTTAGCCAAGCTCAGGGCCTTCTGTGCTTTAGGATTTATACAGTGCTTAAGGAGTCTAGGGTCGGGAGTTCAGGTAGTAACCCCGCAGACCCCCATTTCCTAGCCGCGACACCCTCAAACTTTTTCTCCGAAGCTCAGCGCAGGCCCAGCTGCACATCGGGAAAGGAGGTGGTTGTTGCTGCTGTGCCCTTGCCTGGTTGATTTAAGAATCATTGGCAGCTATGAGGTGTGGCTTTTGTGGTGGGTACATGTTGGGATGGAAGGGTCAGATATTAGCTGTAGTTGCTTACAGCCTCCATCAGAGTGCTTTGATTGCAGGTCCTAGGGATTGCAGGCCCGATCTCGATACTTCAAGCCTATGGCCCAGCTTTGCCTATCCATGAGCCGTATGTATGGGACTGAGGACTAGAGTTTACTGTGCACTCACTAGGTGTGCGGGTTTTGAACTCAGCTTTTGCATTCCTTCTAAAGTTGAAAGCTCAGCTGCTTGTGACCAACGGCTCCTTCGACTGAGCCGAAGAGCCTCTGGAGCTTAGTGACCGATGATGCGATGTTTCGCTTAAGATACGACAAGACTGCGGCTCGCCTACCTTCCCCCCAAATCGACATATGTAGGGGGATAGGCACCACCGCACTGCCCTAGTCAACCCTCTTCTCATCATGATGCCACATCCAACGCCGACTTCCACGACTGCCCTCTGCAGCTCTTAACCCAGAGGCCTCAAACCGCAACTACAAAACCCCAGGCCCCTACCACGCCAGAATCGCAGCTTCAAACCCAAAACCCTGAACCCGAAACTCCTGAAAACGCTAAGGACCCGCTCGAAAGGCACCCTGAACCCAAAAAGCCGAAACCCCAAGACATAACCGGGAACCCTAAACCCTAAACCGCCTTACGAACCACCAGACCCTGAACCCAGTAAAGTCCAATTCTTAGACTCACTTAGACCGCCGATATACTTCAATCCGATGGGGGCCACAGCACCAACAAGACCCAACTGATCCTGAGTGCTTTAGTGTCTACCTTGCACTACTATGGCCTGCTTTTTTGTAGGCACCTATGAAACCCTAATACAGAATTTGTAGGGACCCTACAAAAAACAGGTTTTGCAGTTCAAGGTAGGGTTCAGGGCATATGCAGTACCGTTATGGACTAGGACTGAGGCCCCAAAGGCTGCAGTAAGGATGGTACTGTTGATGGACAAAATCCTGCATGACCTTAAGGACCCTAAACTATGGGAATTACGGTATATTCCTCATAATGGGTAATGCAGGATTTTGTCCATCAACAGTATGACGGTATGAGGCTTCCAGGACTCCAGGACCATCCCTGCATTGTTTTTTGTGTCTGAGGTGCGAAATGGTAGTAGATCTGAAGCCTCGTGGCAACAAAGGAATATGTATATGTATATGTATACGTATACGTATATGTGCATGCATGTATGCATGCATATATTTATGCATTTATGCATGTATGTCTGTAGATGATAGGCAGTTCGATAGACAGATAGTTGGACAGATCGATAGATAGAGGAAGACACGAAAACGAGCGTCTCAGGTGCCGGCTCTGCGGCCCCGCCGCGGCCCCCTCCCGGCGGCCATGGATCTGGAGTTGCAGGCCGGCTCTTGTTTGTAGGATTTGGGGTTTAGGGTTTAGGGTAGAAGAGGTTTTGGATTTCGGGTTTCGGCTCCGGGTGTAGTAGGCTTGGGGTTTGGCTTTAGGGGTTTAGGATTTGAGGCCTTTGGTGCTTTAGGGTCTAAAGTCTAGAGGTTTTAGCGTCTGAGGGCTTAGGGTTATACAGATGGGGTTTTGGGGTTGAGGGGAGGTTGAGGTTCTGAAATTTAGGGTTTGGAGTCTGCTATATAGAACTCTGGTGTATGATGGCATAACTGGGGCTTGAGGGTCATCTAAAGTGTACACAGGTTCTTTAAGGGTTATGAACGGGCCTAAGATTTAGGGTTTTGAGAAGCTTTTGGTTTAGACGCATTGGGCGCAGCATCCGCGAGACTATGAATGCTCGTTCGGAACCACGGCCGTTTTGACTTGAATAAACCCCAAGCGCCGCCAAAACCTACGTTTCTCATGCTATTTCGACCAACAGCGCTTCGTCTCACTGATTGTAGTTGCTTTCCTCATCGCGCACCATCCGACTGGAGAGGTTGGTGCTTGGTTGGTCCTTCTTGGCTTTCATACCAAGAAGCCTGCTGCTAGGATGTTTACAGTAGCCCCAACTGCATCCGCTACACCCTCTAATATCGTAGTTTATTTAGCATCATAACAACCGGAAAACAAGGGTCCTAAACCCTAAACCCGTAATCATTGCTGTCGACGAGGTAGACGACCTCGCCGCGCAGATACCTGGAGCCGCAGGCATCCAGTGTTATAAAAGTTTACGTATAGATCCCTCCTAAAGGGTTCCTTTAGGGGCTCCTTCAAGGGTTCCGTTAGGGCTTCCTTTCAGGGGCCACCCGGACTGAACCGATCGTTGGGTTTAGGATTTTCCATAGAGATTCGGTGGCCAGGAAACGGCTATTGACGGGTTTGTTATACAACCCCATTTTGTAAGACTCACTTGAGCTGAAAGTGCCAACCTTTTGGCCCGGGAACGGAACAACAATGTCACTAAGTGCAGGTTCTGTATAATCGTCCCGCACAACTCTCAACCCTAAACCCTGAACCCTAAACCCCAAAGGAGCTCAAAACAACAAAAGCCCTACACCCCAAACCGGTCTGATTGGGCCGAGATTGCCAGCACAGCTTTGCTTCAGGACGCACAACTTAGTAGCTGAGTAGGTAACCTTTAACCTTTTGGGGCTCATAGAATCCTGCCCTAAGGGAACAGGTTAACCTTTTTTGGGCTAGGGAACTCAGCCCCTAAGCCCTAAAACCCCTAAACCCTAAACCCCCCTAAAGCCCTAACCCCCTAAACCCCTAAACCCTAAACCCTAGTTGAAAAGCTTAACCGTTTTTTGGGCTAGGGTATTCAGCCCCTAAGACAAAAACATGCGAGTTTGAGGCTCCCGAAGTGGCCGGCTCCTGGATTCAGGCAGAGTTTCGATATTCCCAAAGATTCCTAAGTACCTCTATGGTAGAACTAAACCCTAAACCCTAAATGGTCCTAAGTACATATATTATGGTAGAATGTAAGTAGGGTTTCTATATTAGGAAGTATCATTATGATGATTTGGCGAAGTATCCCCCATAACAGGACCTAGGATCCTTTGGGGTGTTCGAGCTTTCATGATCTCGAAGTGCTGCTGCGTGCTGCAAGCTGGTGTTGCGTTCGAGCTTCAATCTGCAATTCTCTTCCTTCCCGTGATTCGGTTGACTGTATGGCCCCTTATACAAAGTTGCACAAATCCCTAAACCCTAAACCCTAAACTTAGAGTAAGCGTTTATCTTCTTGGGTGTAGGCATGCAGTTTTGGGGTGCGTACAACATAAGCCCTAAACTCCAAACACTCTTAACTTTAGGGTTTAGGGTTTAGGACTCTTAACCACAGAACCCTTATAAAGCCCCGATAGAAGCCCTTCTAGATCCCTTTTCGTGACCTTCATAGGTAGGGAGGGGCCTGTTTTACCTATACTATTTTGGGGGTTCCGTATTGTAATTAATAGCATAATGGGCCCCAAAACCCTAATCTATTTACTAAGCCCCCTTTATTGTAGTAATTACCATTATAGATCCCTCATAGTAACCCTCATAGACCCCTTTAAAAGGAACCCTTTAAATTATAGTAACCCTCATAGACCCCTTTAAAAGGAACCCTTTAAAGGAACCCTATACCCTAAACCCTAAACCCCTAAACCCCTAAACCCTAAACCGTAATATTCTAAGGCCCCTACGCAAAAACCTCCTCAGCCCAGCAGGCGCCGCGGCTGTCCAGGCAGTCGCGGTGAAGTTGGGCCTTGCTCTGAGCCTGGTTTTGCTTTGGGGTTTAGGGGTTTAGGGGTTTTGGGTTTAGGGGTTTAGGGTTTAAGGGTTTGGGAGCCGAGTTTTGGTTTGGAATGTCGGCTTGCAGGGTGTTTGAAGGTAGGGTTATGAGGATTGTGCTGCTTGTTTTTAATTACAGTGGTTTACAGTCTTGTCAGGGGGGGTGCTATTAGGTTTCATGCTTATTTCGAATTTCAAGGCACCTTAGGCAGTCGAATAAAAATGGGGTTTAGAGGCCTAGTAGGGTTCTGCACGGACTAGCAAGGGGAAACAGGATTCTGCAGGGCTTTATGAGGGTCCTGGAAGTCTTGTGATCCATAGCCTGGAACTGGTTTTAGTTTGGAAGACTCTCTGTAAAGGATTCAAAGCTAGAGAGTCTCGAGATCGAGTTGTTCACGAATGATTTAGCCTTGGGCATCACAAAGGCCTGAACATCTCCTCAGCATGGCCAGAATCGGCCCAACACACACGGATTGGGTCTCATGTAGTGGTCGACAGAACTCGTCATAGTATCCCTTTGTAGTCCCCATGCAATCTTACCGAATCAAACTAGAAGATATCCCAACACCGACTTCCATTTGTTAAGGCATATTTGCGATATTTAAGCCTGAGTTTGCAATTGCCAGGGGAAAAATGACAGTGCCCTCCCTTCGGAAGGTCTACATGCATGCAGTCGTTACAAAGCCGACAAAACCATAGGAATGACCTCGCTTGCAACTCCTTTTTGGTGGGGTCCTTACGCAGTTTAGGCCCTCCTAAAGAACGCATTTGATGGCAGCTTAATTATTAATTGGGAGTTTCCGAAAATTAGGGGTACCGTATTTTGGGGGTCCTTCTAATAAGGATCCTACTACAGTATTTAGGGTACTATATTAGGGTCCCCTATTTTCTCCCAATTAAGGAGCCCTAAATCTAAACATTCCCCCACCTAAACCCGCGACCCTAAACTCTGAACCTTGGGCCCTAAACCTTAATGTAGGAACCTGATTAAGAAACCCTGGCCCTATAACCCCAAAATAGTAGGATTCATATAAGGAACCCTAATAAAGGCCCAAGGTTTCTTAATCAGGTTCCTACATTATACCCTAAAACCCTAAACCCCTAAACCCTCAACCCGTTATAGAACCCTTATAGATCCCTTTAAGGAACCTTTACCTAACCCTAGGAACCTACATTACCCTAAACCCCATAGAATCCTAAACCCTTCTCCCGGTCAGCCCTAATATGGACCCTATCTGAAGTAGTTTTTTTTTCCGTTTTGGTGAGTGTAGATAGGCCTCCTTTTGAATATTGGTGAGTGTATATATTGGGTTTTATTATGGGGATACTAGTAATATAAACCATGCCCTATAGGGCCTTCTGGGGGGATTCTAGGAACCCTTAAAGGGTACATATTAGGGTATATAGCAGGTTTTTTTTATATTCCAGAGTCCAGGGCGCAACCCGAAAGCCCACCTAATCCCTCTGAGCCCATGGTGTCAACCTTAGACCCCAGGCTACCGCAGCGAGGCCGTCGGTGCTAATTAATGCTCCTGTTGGGCTTTTTAGGGTTTGGGGTTTCGTGATTATAGGTTTAGGATTTAGGCTTTAGGGCCTAGCATGTGTAACCTTTGACCGTTTTTGGTCATTCTAAGCCCTATATCATCCCAAAGGTGAACCTTTAGTTTTCCGAGGGAACCTGGACGAGTATTGGGTCTTCGGGCTTAGATCGGACAATTCCGGGCCTTAGTTCACAGCTGCGTATCATGGGTATGGGTGGAAACTCCATGGAGTCGAACGGGACATTCTAGGGACTTGGTTCTCAGATGCTCCAACTATGAGTTTCAATACGAACTCTGCATGGTTACATACTCTACTGTACCCCGTTTTGCCAGTGGTCGGAGGACTTGTGAAATACGGCTACTTTGAACATCATGTCACAACAATTCTCCTAAACCTCACTGCTTTGGACTCTCTGTTCTAGCATTGGGTACTGGTTGTATACTGAGAGCTTTGTTTAGATCTGTGGCAGAATGAACCTGCTGTGCCGGAACATCCCGGGCCCAATCCACTAAATAGAACCAAATCCGCTGCCACGATCACTGTCTCCAAAGCCACCGGCTTACAAAAAGTCCCCAGTAACATGAAACCCTGCAAAGCCTGACACAGACCATTACAAAACACACAAATCACGTAACAGGATCAAACCCTGAACACTAAACCTGCCTTAATTCAGACTCGCGAATCCCAAATGGGAGTTTCCGAAATAGGGGACCCTAATATGGTACCCTAAATAGTAGGATCCTTATTAGAAGAACCCCCAAAATAAGGTACCCCCTATTTCCGGAAACTCCCAAATCTCAAAACATCCCTGTTCTTGCTAGGCTGGACCTGAAGCCCATAAGTTCCCAAGGCCTGATTGGGACTGTCCGTAAACCCACGGCCCCGACCGTAAAACCTCTACAGCCGAAATCAACCATCGTAAACCATGGAGCCTTGTCTGAACCCGGCAAAAGTTCTGAAGAACCCTGCTTGGGAACCCTGAAACCTCTACCGCCGAAATAAACCATCATAAACCATAGGTAACCTTAGTCTGAATACCAAAACCTGTCAGCCTCTTGCTGCCATGAAAACGGTTCGCGGTGTTGCGGCTGCTACCGCGGCGTCTCCTTCTGCCCGTTGGGCCCTCCTGAGCTCCTTTGACGAAAGCCAGGGTCTTGTTACAGAGTGTATATATATATATATGTTATGTATATATATGCACATACATATATATATATATACATATGTATATATACATCTGTGTGTGTGTCTTTGTGTGTGTGTTTTTTTTTTTTTGTGTGTGTGTGTGCGCGCGAGCGTGCGTTCAAGATAACATCTGCACGTATATCAACCTGCACTAACGTGTATTTTTTCTGGGCTTATATTCACATGTAGACAAGGTTTTGTTGCACTCATACCTCTATGTGTAAGTTGGGTTTGGCATTTGGGGCTTATCTGAGCAGGTAAGCTTTAAATTACTGTACTCGGGTGCACCCAGAATCGTCATTCGAAGTTTCTGGCGGCTCACGTAACTATTAGCTGAATACTGAGACATTTTTTGGCTCACGCTAAATTATGTCTCTCCATCTATCAATCTCTCGCTCTCTATGCCTCTCTCTCTATCAATCTCTCGCTCTCTCGCCGTCTTGGGGGATATTTGGGAAGCCACACTCTCTATGGGAAGCGGCAAGTAAAGCGTGGGTAACATTTTACATATTTATGGGTCCTTAAAGCCCAAAAAGGAATCAACCTTTTAGATTTTTAATACTATCCCAACCATGGACTAGGAACCGCGGGGTCTACATTGCGCGCCTCAGCCTTCCCCTGAGGAGGTCTGCTTGCCGTGACGGCGCTTCTCTGGGCAGCTCAGAGGCTCAGGGGTTCGATATGGAGTTTTGAGGTTTTAGGAGGTGTAGTAGGGTTTAGGCTTTAGGGTTATTTTAGGAGGTGTGGTAGGGTTTGGGGTTTGGGGTAGGAGGTGTAGTAGGGTTTAGGGTTTAGGGTTTGGGGTAGGAGGTGTAGTAGACTTGCAGCTGCCTGACCTAAACCCAGAACTCAGAAGAGATCGATTCGCCACGAATGTTGGTCGATTCGTCGTTGTAGGGGCGGGGGGAAATCCTAAATCCCTAAGCCCCTAAACTTCTAAACCCTAAATCCTCTATCAAGCCTTTCGGTTTTTACGGCTTAGCCACTCTACTCATGTTCTACGGTCGCTATGGCCTACGGCTCACAAGGGTTTAGGGCTGCTAATTGTGCGTTGACCCAAGTTAAAGCTTTAGGTACGGTTTAGAGTGTGCCTTAGGGCTCCTATCTCACAGAATAGATTATCTATATATATATATATATATATATATATCTATATGTATAATCTCTCTCTCTCTCTCTCTGTCTCTCTCTTTGGATGCAGCAAAATATTGTCCATATTTCAATATGAACACATGTGTTTATGTAATCTTTTCGGGGCTTCGTGTTTCAAAGCCAGACTTACCGGAGGGCCGGAAGTCCGAAACCCCAACCCCAACCTCCGGGTTCCGGTTAAGGGGATTTAGGGGATTTAGGGTTCAGGGGATTAGGGATTTAGGGTCTAGGATTCCAGGTTCAGGATTTAGAATTTTATCCTTTGGACCTAAAATTTAGGAGTTAGGTTTATAGGGCTTGGGGAGCTTAGGGGCTTGGGGAATTTAGGGTGTGGGGAGTTGAGGGTTTGGGGTTTAGCCTTCAGACCCAGCGTCCTGCCGCAGACCAGCGGGTGGGGCGCGCATCGTTTTTTTGCGAGGTTTTGTGGTTGCAGAGGCACGAAATCGATGGGGCCTCCGGTATTTTGGGCTCCAGGCCTTTTGTCGCCGGAGCTTTGGGTTTGGGGAGCTGAGGGTCAGGGTTAGGCTTGGGGAGTCTAGGGTTTATTAGCATGTAGGGTCAAACGAAGAGACGCTGGATTGACCCACATGCCGGACATGCACCGTCCAGCAAGGAGAGCTTCTTAAATCGTAGCATGACTTGGTGTTCGGCGTGCATTTAACATTGTTTAGGATGCAGCCTTTGTATTCAGCCGTTCCGCCCTCGGATGCCTTGGAAAAGGAGAGCGTGCAGCTGGACCAGAAAATCCTAAACGACGAAGCCCAGATCCAAAAACACAGACCCCTAGAGCCTAATCATACCTATACCGTAAACCCGCAGACCCTAAAGCAAAAAAAATAAGCCATTGCATTCCGAGCTATACCCTGAAACCCCGAATCGATGGAAACCCAAATCCTAGAAATCCTCAGTTAAAAAGCCGAGTTTTCCTGTACTATAACGGCCTTAATAATTCCCTATAGTCTTTCGGGGGCCCCTTATTGTAGTTATAGTACAAAACACCCCAAAACCCTATTCTAATTATGTATTAAGCCCCTATATTATAGTACCTTTATAGACCCCTTTAAAACGGAACCCTTTGAAGGAACACTACTCTTATGTTTTGAGGCCCCTACATTCACCGCTTTTCTTGAAGGTCGGGCACCCTTTGGGTCCTGGGATTGTTTCTCTGCGTGCTGGTTGTGTCTGGCCATCAATGGTAATATGGGGGCCTAAATAATTATCTACATATTTTTTTTGGGGGGGTTCCTTTTTATAAATTTAGTATAGTGGGCCTTAAAAATCCCTATTCTAATTATTGAGGCCCCTATATTGTACGGTTTACCTGTAGGCTCCATTGTAGTTCAATTTGGGGATTACCTTATCGGATTCTAAATATGAACCGCAACCAGGAACTACAGTGGAGCCTATGGGTAGGGTCTTATTGGGTTTAACGTTAAGGGTTTAGGGCCGGGTCAACAATTATTGAGATTTCACATCGGCGGCTTAACACGGCAGTCGCCGTAATTTGTGACGTTTCCTTGTCGTCTCTATAAAAGTGTTTTGGTTACAGCATACCCCAAGTCTTCTTCCCATAATGAAGGCGCCTTGTATATCAGGCTCTCCGGATTCCGGCATAGGCTGGTTTCGGGCTTGTTGCTTAAACATTTGGGTCCGGGGAACGGGTTATGGCATTGTAGCCTGTTTTGGGCCAGATTATAAAAGCCCCGCGGAGTTTGCCTGCACCTCCTTCAACGCGTTTGTCAGCTAATCGTCCTTCGTCTAAAATGCTAGTGTTTTGAGCGACGAATGATGGCTGGTGTCCCCCGGCAGCCGCAACTGACTCACTCGACGTCGCTAACCTCGGTTCCATGTACCAGACAAACCCAAAAGCTTCAATGATAAACCCTAAACCCTAAAGCCTAAACCCTCGCCGCAGAACCCTGGATCCGGTAAAGTTCTAGAAACCCGGAGCTCCAAGTCCAAAGCCCGGAGCTGCAACTGTTTTGGCTTAACGTAAGCTTTCTTGGGATCGTTGAAAATCCCTAAACCTTCGCTCCCCGAAAAACTAAGCCTACAATCCTGAACTATAAGCCCGAATAAAGACCTGAACGCGCAATGGCCTACCTTTGGATAGTAGGGAAAGGAAGAACGGTAGTAATAGCAGTTATAATTGCACCCCATTCCTCCATTCATTACTGACCAAAGGTAAGTTGACCCGTCATCACTCCAAGGAGGAGGCGTACTTACTCCACGACTGGTCCGTGGATCTTGCAACTCGCCCTGGGAGCTTGAGAAAATGAGGGAGTCTATACCTGAGAAGTTTGAAGGATTCTGATCAGAAGGGTTCCAGAAGAGGGTTTAGTTTCGAAAAATTATGGGAGCTCCGACGGCATCGGTTTTCGAAACTTAGCCTTTTTCGGAGCTTGAGGGTTGAGAGTTGAGGCTCGAGCATGTAGGCTCCACAAACCCTCAAAAAGAAGGGACTTGTCGACCCCACAGGGAAATTATGGGAGTTTCCGAAAATTTGGTGTATCTTATTTTGGGGTCCTTATAGTAAGGATCCTACTATTTAGGGTACCATATTAGGGTCCCCTCTTTTCGGAAACTCCCATAATCCTCGAGTTCATGATCCCGAAGCAGCTAGGTACCCTGTCTTCTGCGAGCGTCGGGACGAATGTTGGCCAGATACATGGGTCTCAAGTAGTAGAGAGGCTTTAATACTTACCGATACTATTTTTTGGGGGGGTTCCTTGTTATAATTATAGTATCATGGGCCCCAAATTCCTGTTCTAATTATTCAGGCCCCTACATTATAGTCCCGAAATCGTGCAGCCTGCCATCCGATATGACAGTCTGACACTGTCAGAACCCGATTTGGGGGTTTCGGGTCGCATGTCCAGGATGTAGAACCGGCATGAGTGTGTCGGCCATCCTAACCTGGCAGCACTTCGACCCACGTCGTGTGTAAGCAAACGGAAAGACAAACAAATAAGTAAGCAACCAGCTACATAAGCAATGACATGTTACATGTTTCCCACAGCTGAACATCGAAAGTTATCAAACCTTTCGCGGAAAAAGTAGCTCAAAAGTAAGTTGTAAGGCCTAAACTTCAACCTGTCAATCCCGGCGACCATCACGACGGTCTACGAGCTCATAATTTTGTCGCTTTTTCAGCGACTTGCTAACTTTACGCATCTTCCAAGTCAGTGTAATTCTCAGCCCTACAGGCTGTGTAACTTGCACCGCATTGTCCAAGGTGTCCTGGTGTTCTCCGGGAGCTGCCTGGTATTGGAGAATGTGATGCAGGATTTGGGACCTGGAGCTCTTGCCAGGCATAGTGTTTTGGGTTTAGGGTTTAGGGTGTGTTTTTGGCTTCGCACTTACGGAGTTACAACAGAAGTGGAACTTGAACTACTGGGCCAGGGCCTGGGCAGTTCGAGTTGCTAGTAGTCGCAGCAACTGCATGCAGGAAGGCAGCTGTGGCAATCCAACAGCACCAGTCAACGGTTGGTTTTACAGCATAAATACCACCCGCTGTCCGAAAAAATGATATTAATGACACTTACAAAGCAAGTGATTTAGCATGTGATTTGCGGTTCCTGGCATCCTCATCATCGGTATCGTCATCACCACGGGCACCTGCGGCTTCTTCCAACATAGCAGTTAATACAGGGGCCTTGATAATTCCCTAACCTGCCTTGGGGGGCTCCTTATTATGATCATAATTCAATATACCCCAAAACCCTATTCTAATTGTTAAGGCCCCTATATTGCAGCCGTTCGTGATGCATCGGGTCAGATCCCCGGATCACTAAGGCTTTGTGGCGCTACGAACTGAACAAGCGCAAGCTCTGCGCTCTCACCATTGACGACGTGCCGCTGCTGGACAAGCCGTCATCACTGGAGGTTCTCGGCTGTGGGGGCTGCGGAATCTCAGCACCTCGCTGTGTCAAAGTTCAAAAGGGGACATCAAATGCCAATTGTGGGTTAGACCAACCTTGTCGGGAAGTTGCAGGGGCCTGCATAATTTAAAATACAAGGTTGTAGAATCTTAAAAGATCTGCAAGCCTTGAAACCAATCTCTAACTCGATGTTAACCTTTTGAATATTTCCTGCTTGCCGACAGGAGATACTAGATGTGCTGAAGGAGAACAAGGCGGCACATAACCAGCTGCCTTGAAGATGTTCGGGGTGTTCCAAGGTTTGTTTTGTTAAGTCGTTGGGTTTGTGGTGTAGGCTTAAGTTTCAGCATTTTGGCTTCACCTGTCGATTTAGGTTTGTCCAGCGGCGCGACCATGATGTGGATGGCGATGATCGCAGCTATTAGTTATTTGTAGTACCTGTCTCATGAACGCACTTTCGGTCTCATGATGATGACCGGTACTCAGACTCTTCATAACTACTCGTCAACACAGTCTTCCTCATGATCTTAGTCATTGTCACCACTCCAAGCATTCTATGCTAACGCGTTGTCGCTAAAGAGCTGTGTATCGCTGGCATTGGCATTGTCACAGCTGCAATGAAGTATGATTTTGCCGTTATCGTGATGGGGTGTAGTTTTGTCGCAAGACTTACTTCCGATGAAGCCGGCATATATTTGGGTAGTTGTCAAAATTAAGGTCCCTTTTTGGGTACCCTAAACAATAGGTGCCGTATTATAATGGGGACCCAAAAAGGGACCCTAATTTTGACAACCACCCATTTAGCAGTTTAAAATTTAGCAAGAACTCTGGATTGGGTCCTTTCCGACACGAAACTACTTCATTTACGCCGGGCATACGCACGGTCAGAGACCCAATTCCGGAAACCTATTTTGATCCTTAAGCAGAATCCCGAATCCCGAACAAGTAAGCCCAGAACAGAAGCCCTACACTCTCAACCCGACAGCATAGGCCCCCACACCCTAAGCTTTAAGAGGCCCTTTCCCGCCAAACCCCAAGTCAACAGCCTATTCTTTTTGGAGCCCAATCTCGGCCGGAAGCCCTCAACACCCTAAAGCCACTTCCTAGAGGCTCCAATGTAGTTCCTTTTTGTGGTTCATATTTAGGATCCAATAAGGTAATTTCAACAGGGACTAAAATGGAGCCTATAGGTACAGACTCTTGTAGCATCAAGCTCAAACCCTGAATCCTTGGCCAAGCCTAGCCAACACCCAAAGCAAGAGCTGCAGGTCAAAGCTACTTTGTTCATCATGTCGGGATTCGATCTCCCACCGGAGAAAGGCCGCCCTGTCTTCAAGGATTCGAAAAGAGTAACATAGGGGCCTAAATAATTACCAATAACTATTGTGGGGGTTCCTGATTATTATAGGTATAGCATAGAATGCTCCAAAACCCTATTCATAAATTATTAAGGCCCTATATTATTTAGGGCCAGGTTCAGAGTATTGGGGGCTTTGAGTTCAGGCTCTTCAGTTTAGGGGGTGGTTTTGGGGTTTAGGGTTTAGGGTTAGGGTTTGGGTTAGTGGTGCAGCGAACGTTGGTTGCATCGAGTTGTAGGGTCTAGGGCTTACGTAGGATGGTTAGGGTTTACTTGTTCTCCCACCACTGCTGCTATTGACGGTACTGCTACTGCTACTACTGCGGCTGCTACTTCTACTGCTAATCCTGCTCCTGCTACTGCTGCTACTGCTGCTGCTGCTACTGCTACTGCCCCTGCTGCTGCTATTGCTACTGAAATGCTGCTGCTGCTACCTCTGCTACTTGTGCTGCTGCTAACAACAACTAAAAGGGGCCAGAGCCGCTAGTCTCCAGACTGGATGTCCGATGTGGGTGGTTGTCAAAATTATGGTCCCTCTTTGGATACCCTACAAAGTAGGTGCTGTATTATAATAAGGACCCAAAAAGGGACCCTAATTTTGACAACCACCAATGTAGGTTGGAGGATTTAGTTCAAAGTGCTGGGCTTCAGCGTTTAGGGGCATGGCACAGCGCTTGGTTTAGGGCTTTAGGGTTTAGGGTTTCTGAGCCTCAGGTACGTCTCATCCCTGGCAGCCCAAGCCCTACTAAGCATCTACTGTAAGCCCCAAGAGCCCAAAGCCCGAAAGTCTGGGAACGTGCGCCGAGTGATCTACTACAGGGACTTGTTCTTTGTAGCTAGTACTAGTCTTCCTTGAGCGCCCTGAAGCTCTTGAGCAATTACCGAGGCTTTCTAGATTAGGCTTCAGGGCTGTAAGGAGGTCTTGGAGTGATCTATGTAGAAGCATTCCCTAGAGTGCATATCCCAAAACCCATAAAAAATTGGTGAGGCCTGTATACAAAGCCCTATCAACACCTAACTACTTACTGACGGAACCCTTATAAACCCTAGCAGGGGAACCCTTTAAGGAACCCCGTTCTAATTAATGCGACTCCCGTACTTCGCCACTGCATCGCCGGCAGGGGGTCCTCCGAAGGAATTGCGGAAGCGTGCCGTGGCCGGTGAAGATTTGCGCCCTACAAAAAGCTTTAGGTTGCAGGTTCAGGCTTGAGGGTTTATTGTTGGGGGTTGGGTTAAGCCAAACTCCAAACCCTCAACCCAAACCCCACAATCCCAAAGAGTTTTGCATGGCTTTTCGGCACGTGGGGGTTGGGTTGCCGAGTCAGTTCGGGTTTGTCCGATCAGGATTTCACTGGCATGTTTCACGGCACTGGGGGTCTTGGTGGTTTGGTTTCAGAGGAGGACTCGGTGCTTCTCTGTCAGCTGTGAATCTTGGGCTTCAGGTACTATGGCGGGGCAGAAGCAAATTCCGTTATGACACCATATGCATCCCCTTGGAAATCTTTCGAAACACCATAGACGAAGCCTTTGGAAAACCAGCATGGCCTCATGATTAAGACGGCTCTCATGCCACGTGCCTAGACCCTGACTCTCTTTTCGTGATATTCAGAGATCTTCATGAAACCTGAACCGACCTCTCCGTTTTTTTGTTTTTGAGGTGGAGGTTGCCTATACTCCCCTAAACCCATAGTGGCCTCAGAGCCGAACACCTGAAGAAAGTTCTTTGAAGCTAAGCACAGTAGAATCCCCAGGATGACTGAATGCATATTGCTTAAGAGTTACGGTAAGCCCCATAAAGTTGGAAACCGGATTAAGGCCAAATAGTGCTGGGATTCCCTATACATTACTCTTAAGGATTGAGGCTATGGGGTTTCCAACTTTTAGGCTTCTACTGTAAGGGGTTTAGGGTTAAGGGCTTCGGGTTTCGGCCCGGGCTAAACAGAGGGGTAGTGGGAGCCTTACCTGAGCCCTTGAACCCTAAACCGGAGCTTCATCCCCAAGGCTACCGCGACCTGCTCGATCGGGCGGTAAAGGAGGGCCATGAGCTTGCGAACCATCTCCAGTTCGAGCCTAGCCTGAAACTAACACCCTGCAGTTCTCCAGTTCGAGCCTAGCCTGAAACTAACACCCTGCAGTTGCAACCGAAGAGTTGGAAACTCTAAAACCCAAAGCTCTATGTCCTGAACCTGCATTATCCATCCTTGTGCCACCTGCTACCTGCTTGGGGGTCTGCTATGACTTTAGGGACTTTCAGCTCTAAACCCTGAGGGACAGGTAAAACTGAACACAAGCCCTAAACGGCCTTAAACCCTAACACGGAGACCTCATTCCAGGGCCTGGGAACCCTTTCCCTTTCCCTAGGGCTCCAAGTATACAAATAGTACCTACTTTGGGGTCTAAAGTCTATAAATACTACCTACTTTGGGCTTTTTGGAGCCCCAGGGTTTAGGAGTAGCAAAAACCTGTCAAAAAGCAGATGCTGATTCATGACATAGACGGGTAGTTCTCTTGGTTCCTTTTTTTTGTCCTCCACAGTAGTATGGCACCCTTATAATAAGAAGGACCCTAAAGGGACCCTAATTCAGATAAGTACCCACAAGTTTGAGATCCGTACTTTCCTAAACCATGAACTAAATCCAAGTCCGTTTAGGCCGTAGAGCCTGAATCTTACAGATCAGGAAGCTTAGCTAAGTCCTGCATAAGTCCGTATACCCCGAAATTCAGAACAATCGAGCAACCCCCATGCACTGCACCATTGAAGTCATAAGTACCTTGTTTGAGGCTACAAAGAGTTCTAAGCATTGCTACCTTATGTACAAACCCCCACACGTCGGTATCTGGCAGCCGAGGATCGTCCAGCCATCGCACCAACCTCAGGACACAGCCAACTGGTACAGTGTTGCATTATAGGGTTTAGACTTTAGGGTTTAGGGTTACCTGGACCCCCCAACTACCTTCTAATAAGGCCTTTATACACACTATTAAGGACCATAAGGGCTCTATTAAAGGGCACTTGGGGGGTCCTGGTAGGGTTTAGGGTTTAGGGTGTTGCAGAAGGGCTTTTACAGGTCTCGTAGGGGTCATAAAAATGGTTTAGTAGGGCTTCATGGTCGTTTGGAAGGGGTTTTGCGGGCGTGGGTTCATGTTAGGCTCTTTTGGGGGTCCTTCTTACATCAGTCTAAAGTTTAAAGTGATTGTAGAAAGGGCGCGTATTGTGAGATAAAATTCTTCATTGTCTTCAGCCCTCAGACGAACTCCCAAATCTTGAAGTTTCTACCAAGTTTAGGTTTCGGATTAAGCGTTTAGGAGCTCAGTTTTAGGTTTGGGATTTAGGCGGTTTCCTTATGGCCCCAACTATACGAATCGTGCTTGCGTTGAGGTCTACAGTGTCCACAATTTTTCAAGCAGTACCTAGTATGGTCTGTTTGGAGTGTTAGGGCTCGTAGGGTTAAGGCAAGGCCGTCGCTGGAACTACTGTACCTGAGCTCCTAGGTTCGAACACTAAAGATACAAGTTCCAAACCTCTGGTCCCAAAGGCTCGCAGCCCCTTGACTTTAGACAACAAACCCCTGAAAGCTGGACCCTAACTCCCGTAAACCCCTAACCGTTACCCGCAAAACCCCGAAACCTCATAATATGGGGGCCTTGATAGTTAGAACAGAGGTTGGGGGGTATATTATACTATAACAAACATAAGGAACCCTCAAAACCCTGTTCTAATTATTAAGGCCCCTGTACTAAACCCTTATAGTAGCCCATAGACTCCCCTTGTAAGAACCCCTATCCAAACTGTTAAGGCCCCCAAGTCGTAAGTCCTGAGCCAAAGGCCATGGAGCAGAACGACTTCGACGATGCCTTCAATCATTGCAACGGTCTGGATCCAAGTTCTGGTTCTGCGCCACGGTTGGTTTAGGGGTTTAGGGTTTAAGGTGTGGGTTTAGGGTTCACCTGGGAATCCCCAAACCTATCGTTTTAAGGGCTCGACCCTTTAATTAAGGGGTCATAACCTACTGTTTTCTAGTAGGGTTTGGGGTCACAGGCATGGTTTAGGGCTTTTTGGAAGGTTCAGGGTTGAAGGTTTTCGGTTGGTTGTATTTTCTTGCAGTACGTACATGTCTGTAATGCAGTAAAAGCTGATCACGTTTGTTGCTGTGAGTTTCGGTTGTGGTTTTTGTTGTGGTTGCTGCTGCACTTAACTGTGAGTTTCGTGCAATGCGGCTTTGTTTGCTTGAGTTGGGTTTTCTCGGGATTTGCAGCTTCGGCCCTTCAATCCTTCGGAGTTAGGGTTTTTGTTCGAGGAATGTCGGTTCTTGTGAAGGCTACAGCGGGGGCTTGACGTCGGGGCTCAAGCAACTGGAACACGGTTTTGGTCCGTAGCATACCTGTGTCAGACAAGCCCTTGCAGATGAGACGGTTTGGAACTCGAGGATACAATTTCATCGGTGTGTCCTTGCGTGTTGTCGTTTAGGACGGCTCCAGTATTTTTTCAGTCCGAGGAAGCACACTCGGAGCTTCAGCTAAGCGGAGCACTTGCACGATCAGCCAGCATTGAGGCTGCCGCAAAAACCCAAGAATCGCCAGATGCCTTTAATATAGGGCCCTAAATAATTACCTATACGGGGTCCTTATTATAATTGTAGTATTAATATACCTCCAAACCCTATTCCAATTCTTAAAATTTAAAAGCCCCTATAGAAGCCTGAGCAAGGATTTAGGGTTCAGGGGTTCCCGTTGAACCCCAGAGATGCTGAAATCCGATTGGGGCTTTTCGTGCTTACTCTGCACATCTCGAAACTCTAAACCTTCAGGCGGAAACATACTCTAGAGGCCTTAAGAATTACCTATAATTCTGTGGGGTTCCTTACTGTAAGTATAGTATAATGGGCCCCAAAACCCTATTCTGATTATTAAGGCCCCTATATTATTAAGGCCCCTATATTACATCCTTAAACCAGAAGGACCCTAAGCCTATTCCCGAACCCCCCTAAAACCTGATCCCCAGTCAACTCCAAGGCCCTAGACGCTGCACCCCGAAGGCTTGACGACAGACCCTAAAGCCCACCTGTGCTACGTCCAAAACCTGAGGTCTTTAACCTTACCCTAAGGGTCCAAGTACATAATAATCATATACTCTCCTAAATATTGAGCTACATAACTACTATCCTAAACCCAAGTACCTAATTATTGGGTCCTTTGGACCCTTAGGGTTAGTAGCTGAGTAGGTCACCTTTAACCTTTTGGGGTTTGTTTACTCCTACTATAAGTGAACAGGTTATTAACCTTTTTTTGGGCCAGGTTACTCAGCCCCTGAGTAACCGAGCATCCATGATAGCCTACATCTCGGACCCAAAGCCCTGGAACCTTTCAGCCGAAGCCATAGGCTAGATCCGATCGCTACATCCCTCAACCCCTCAGCCTAAACCTACATGGGTAGTTCTTCAAGTGATGATCCCTTTCACCCACATCCCTCATCCGAAAGCTAAGCCTTTCGCACCCAGATTTGCTGGCCCAGCTCTCCGGTCAAGCAGGCCAGAGCTGCTCTTTTCGAGGGGTTCAGCGCACTTCGGTGTTTCAGGGGGCTTAGGTTTCAGGGTTTTAGAGTTTAGGGTTTAGGGGTTCAGGGAAGATGTAGCATTTAGGGTTCTTTGCGGCTTGTGACACCCACATGTTTCCAGGACGGAATCGGGATTGACATTATCGGTATATTATAACCCTAAACCCTAAACCCTATATGGTGGTAGGATCCACAGGGATGAAATCCAGGGCTCCGGGTCTTTACAGCTCGCTGAAAATCCGTCAAACCTCTTGCCTGCTGCCCCAAACCCTAGTACTGTATTGGTAGTTTTCTAAACTGGGGTCCCTTTAGGGACATTTTTATAAGGGTGCCGCACTGTTTTGGGGCCTCAACGGGGCCCGAATTTTGAGAACTGTCTATATCCTAAACCCTGTCAGTGATGTTCTGAGCTGTGGCCCATGAGCGTCACCGGCAGGGTGTGATATTTATGGTCACAAAGACAAGCAAATCCAAAGTCTCTGGGGCACTGCCAAGTCGCAATCCCTGAAACCAAAGGTTAAGAGTCGATTGTTATTTACCATGTCATAACAAACAAAGCGGCTGCAGCTACACCCTGCACTGCCCTGCACTTTTAAGCACCGCCCTGGAAGCCGTAACCACAACCCATAACCCTCAAACCCTGACAAAAAATCCTGCAGCTCGAGACCCCAAAATCCTGAAGCCCTGACGCCCAATCCCTAAAGCTACAACCCAACCCCTATGTAACATCCCTAAACCCGGAGCCCAAAACCCGAACCCCAACCCTAATCCCGCATCCCCAAACCCTAACAGGGATCCTTAAAGAGTCCTTGTAAGGGTTCCTTAAAAGGGTTCCTATAAGGGTCCTTATAACGGTCTCCATAAGGGCTTCTATAACCCTCTGTAGCTTAGTAGGCAACCTTTAACCTCTTTGGTGTTTATATAATCCGACCATAAATCAAAGGTTAACCTTCTTTGGGCTAGGGTACTCAACCCCTAAGAAACCCTCACAGAACTCCCAGAATTCCGCGAAAGATTGGAGCAAACGGCCTCACCGTTGGTTCCGCCCTGCCTCGGCACTCTTCAACCAGCGCCTTGGCTTGGGAAATTTCATACTTCGCTTTAGGGGTGGATAGTAATTTTTCTTAAAGGGCTTCTTAAAGGGATCTATAGGCTTCCTTCAAGGGATCTATAGGGTTCCTTAAAGGGATCTATAGGGTTCCTTAAAGGGATCTATAGGGTTTCGGGTCTAGGGTCTACTTGGAGGATCTTGGGACTTAGTAAGTAAGGTTATATGTAAGGTAACTGTTCAAATATAACCCCAATTAAGGTACTTATAACCTAACTTACTAAGTCCCATGATCCTCCAAGTAGGGTCAATAGTGGTTTAGCACGTCAGGGGAGGTTGGGTTTAAGGTTCAAGAAGCCTTACAGAACCCCTGATTTATGCTCCGAGTCTGGCGATCTCTGCAGCTAGTATTCAGGACACAACAGGGGCACATAACATATTGGGCTGCTTCATTATATGGGGGTTTATATGGGATAGGGATATCCCTATCCGTATTTTTGCTTATGTGCTTTTTGGGGGCTCTATGGTGTTCGCATTAACCTTACAATTAGCCTTGGTATTGGTACTGCTATTCGTACTGGTATTCGTATTAGTGCTCGCGATAGTATTTGTATTAGATTCGAAATAATAGTGTCACTGTTACTATTACGACTATGATTAGCTTCAGGCACATGCTCAAACTGGCCCGGGAAAAGAAGTACACGACCGTCATCGCGAGCTGTTACCCGTAGCTCGGCTGCACGGCCCCCGTCTTTCGGGTCCATGGTCTGGGTTTCAGCGCATTCGGCTGCAGGGTTTCGGGGTTTGTTTCGATAGGCATCACGCTGTGGCTAGTTAGGATGTTTGGTTTCGTAGTTCGGGCTACCGTGCCCTGAAACCCACCGCCCGGACCCTTTAACCCTACGCAGCTCAAGATCCTATGAAATGTTGATGCAGCTGGTGAGAATTGTGAGCATGGGTGTTTTTGTTTTGGTCGTTATTGGCGGTGGTGATGATGATGTTGGCAATGGTGATGACTTGGTGATGAACCTTCCTGTGCACTCCAGTTGGAACATCTTGCGCTTGGCTGGTCTGTTTGCTGAGGCATGATGTCGCTGCCATCACCCGCTTCGTCAACAGCTGGTACCTGAGGCATTCCGGAATTGGGTGTTTCCGAAAATAGGGGACCCGAATATAGTACCCTTAGCATCCTTCTCAAAAGCCCCCCTAAACCCTAAACCCTAAACCCAAAATAATGTACCCCTAACTTTCTGAAACTCCGGAATGGGTGGAGAGTGCACATGAACCCCAAGTCTCCACGGTCGTTTCCCTGTTTCCCAATCCCAAGACTCATAGGCTATACCCTGAATCCCTCGGACGTAGGTGCATATACATATATTTAATATACATATATATATATATATTATATACACACACATAGCGTGGGAGTCATAGTATGCAAATCCCACCACCCGAGAAAGCAAGAGTGGCTTTGGAGAAGCCGGGCTCATCAGCCTGACGAAGAAGAGCTTGCGAGATTTGAGCGGTCTAAACCGTAAACCCTAAACCCCAAACCCTTATACGTTTAGTGTTTAAGGGTTTAGGGTTTAGGGTAAGCAAGAGAGTGACATCGAGAAGGTGTCAAGAGTCCAGCTTTCTGCCGAAGAGGCGGCTGCTTGTGACTCCAGATTGAACAACCCAAAGAAGTCCGAGGAGGCTTTTCAGAAGCCCTTGAAAGAAAACCCTAAACCCTAAGCCCCAAATCCCATAAACCTCAACCCTACACCCTAAACCCCAAGCCGTCTACAAGGAACGGCTTTTAAACTTGGGGTCCTCAGAGGTGGCGTGCAAGACCCGGTGCCATTATTGTTGTGCACGACCGATGGCCTCGCAGTTGAAGATCAGGGGGATGTGGGGGTTGAGGATTATGAGAGTTTTGGGGTTTACGGTTTCGGGTGTGAGTGTGGGGGGGGAAGGGTTTGGGATTTTGAGCTTTGGGTTTGCATGAGGGGTTGGGGGGATGTGAGGGTTGAGGATTTTGAGTTAAGGGTCGGGGGCTTGCAGAGGTTTTTTGGATGTGCTGGGGAGTTAGAGCTCTAGGGTCTTACGGTGTACTGAGTGGCTAAGGCAGGTAGCCTTCATCCTTGCTTTTTCTCATCCTACCCACATTTCCCATAAGCGCTAAGGCCCTGAACCCTAACCCTCCCCTCCGACGAGAAACATCCTAAACCTCAGCCTAAGCCGGATGTTGGAGCTTCGTAACAGCTGGAGATGTGTTGTGGCAGCTTTTCTAGCAGAGAGAAGTCTTGAATTGAGGCCTCAAGAAGCAGTATGACAGACTATTATGAAGTTTTTTTAAGATACTAGAATATATTAGAAGATATTACAATGCATGATGATATACTACAATGGATTGAGTCTTGAACACCAACCCTTGCTGTTTAGACTAACCAGTGTGCATTGCGAAGGCCGCATGACACGCACCCACCTACAGCTTGTCGTGCTGTTTTGAAAAAAATAGTTGGCCTGTCACATATGTTGGATAAGAGTTGATCTTGACCTAGGTGTCGAGGTTGGTGTCAGGTCCGTTCTGAAATGAGAGGTTGTTCTGATGACGGGCTATTGGTACAACAGATCATCTGACAGGGAGTTGTCCTTGGGAGTAGCTCCTTGTCTTTAGATCCTGGTAACACAACCTGAGCCCTCGGTAGAGGAACCGTCCCCTATCTAAGGCACACCGCGGCAACCTTGAAAAAGGCGATCCCAGAAATACTGAAATCAGGCACGAGGGTAAGCCATGTACGAGCTTCGGGGGCCTCACTGAGGGTGCGACCCTAAGCCCACAGCCCTAAAGGCTTGAATCTGTAGTCCCCAGAAACTATCAAGTAATAAAGTGCAAGATCCCTAGGCCGAGGGATAACCCTACACCCTAAACCCTAAACCCTAAAGCCCTACAGGTTCAGAGGCTTCAGCATCCAGGGCTAGGGGAACTCCAGAGGTGAGGGTGAAGGAACTTCCGGGTCGTCAGTCATCACGTGCTGCTGCATAGGTCCGGATAATTTGTCATATTACCCCCTTACAGTTCACAGCTTATTTGTGCATTTGTATCTATATATATATATATATGCATATATATATATATAGTTTACATCTACATACCCATACCCCCACTTATTTTCTGCGTACGTGTGCATATATATATATGTGCACACATGTGTGTATTTATGTATATATATATGTGTGTGTGTATATATACCTACATACATCTGTGTGTGTGTACATACAAATGGGTTACAGTCAGGGTTGAGGTCCCTTTGGGCTTAATAGGTTCCGGGTCTGTTATCGGGTCTGGGGGCTCTGTTAGGGTTTAAGTTTAGGGTTTGGGGCGTATATTATACTATAACTATAAGAAGGAACCCCCAAAACCCTATTCTAATTAGTAATTAATTATTAAGGCCTTATTATACTATAACTCTAATAAGGAACCCCATGGATTCCTATTCTAATTATTAATTATGAGGGCCTCTACAGTATGGGGGCTCTCTTAGGGTTTAGGTTGAGGGGCTCTGTGCCATGAGCTTTAATGATAATGTAAGTACGTACGGCTTGGGTGGCAGGTCAGAGGGGCTCTAGGGTTTCTAGAGTTCTGAGAAGTCCCCAGATGCTTGGGGCTTAGATGCTTCGGGTTTCCTCCACCCCACACCCCCAAATGAGGGTCCTAGTGTTCATCTGCGTGGCTTTTGTTTCTCCCCGTGAACCTCGAGAGGCATTACACTCGGGACGTTGAGTGAGCTTCGAGCAGCCTACGAACAGGAGGCCCCAAGCAAGTCCAAAGCCTCTTGACAGTAGGCGACCCAGAGAGACCAAGACCCCCTCAGCCCAAACCCTTAAATCCTAATGGAGGAGCCTTTAACAATTACAATAATTCAAGTATAATATACCCCAAACCCTTTTCCAATTGTGAAGGCCCCTACATTACGCGCTTCACACTGCTGAACCCTCTCAGCCAGCTTTCTTCAGGCATCCCTTCCATCAAAGAAGGGCTAATACTTGTTAATTGGAGGGGCTCTCTGGGTCCACATTTCTGGCTGTTTAGGACCCATTGTGTAGTGTTTAGGATCAGGTTTAGGTTTTAGGGTTTGGTTCAGGATCTGCTACATTGGGTTGAATGTGTCAGTCATGGGGTGCTGCATTATGCAGCATTTCATATCTCAACTCCGAAGACAGAGAACGTCTTGATGTCTTTAGGTAGGTAGTGAATGTTTTTGACTCGGTTTCCTGACCATGGAAGATCCTTGCTGATGATTACAGTAGAAGCCCAAAAGTTGGAAACCCAATAGCCTCGATCCTCAAGATTAATATATAGGGAATCCCAGCACTATTTGGCCTTAACCCCGTTTCCAACTTTAAGGGGTTTAGTATAATGCTCCTGTATCGAGCAGAGTCAATGTACGGTTTGATGCTTGTCAGGTGTAGTTGGGAAAGCATGGGGACATGGGGTCGAGGGTCACCCAGATCGATTCGGAACGATTGTCTCCACAAGCGGGATGTGGCGAAAAGCAGCGAAATGAGTGTGCCGGGCTGGGTTTTCCGAAATTCTAGACCAAGGTGTGGATCTTGCCTCGTAACCTCCAGAACCCAAACACGAAGTCGTAAACTCAAGACGCTAAACTATATGGGGCCTCTGCCAGTTCTGTTATGCTGTTTACAAGCTCCTTTCAACCCTAAGCCCTAAACCTAGTAGCTACACCCATGATTCTTCAAACCAGCGTCGTCCGGGCGGTCGTCAATTCCTCGAGCGGGTGTTAGGATGATTAGTGCTAGGATTTCGCAGATTTTGCCTGGAGGCATGAGGATACTAATGTTCCGGCGTTCTGGTTTGTACTGTACTCTAAATCTAAACCTCAATCCCGAAACAAAACATGCACACATGGGTTGATTCTGCTGAACTCGGCAAAGATTTGATAAATTTCGGGTTTAGGGTAGAGGGCATTGCATTTACGAGTTGCTGAGGGTCATCATGTATGACATGCATTGATTCAGGGATCTGGTGCACGGAGATCAGGCCCTGTATAGCATAGACTTTTGGACTTGTCCAAACAACCTCTGGTTGTTGTTCCTCAGCCGTTTCGGAACGCATCCTTGGACAATCAAGAGAATGAGCTGTTGCACGTTCAAGAAACGTTGTCGTGCAACACGTCGTCCCAAAACCCAACGCCCGTCTTCTGCTTGTCTCGCATTGGGATGCCAGGGTTGACCCTAAACCCAAACAGTTTTTGAACTTGAAGCTTCGGTGGTCTCTAGTGTCGTTGATTTACTTTTGCGGCCAGGGTTTAGTTTTTAAGGTTCAGGGTTTAGGGTTGATTGGGGGTGGGGGGTTCAGCAAAGCTTCCTGATCTGACGACGCCGTGCCTCCAAAACCCAACTCTCTCACCTGATATACTCCATGGGCCTCAATCATTAGAATCGGGCTTTAGACTGCTTCATAGTACAGTACAGTAAGGAACCCCCAAAGATAGTATTGGTAATGATTTAAAATTTTAGGCCCCTCTATTAGGCTCTCAGCCTTGACTGTCTAGACCCGCAACAGGCGCAGACCTTCAAGCAAGAGCCTAAACTCCTTAAACCCAGAATCCTTTCCGCACATATCGAAGGACACCCAAGACGGCCGCACTCTGTGACCGAAGAAGATAAACTAGAAGAGAGCTTGAAATCTGTCAAACTTTGTGAGTTTAGACATGAAGCATGTCAATATGTGCTTGTTAATATATATATATATACACACACACATACACATGTATAGTCATGAAAGTGTATATATATATATGTTTACATACACAGATATGAGAGAGCAGCCACTAGGATCTATGTAGCGCTTCTATTCGAGCACAGCACAATTCCTTTACCAAGAGTTGCTTGTCAGAGCGCCAGGTGGAAGAAGAGGAGGCGGAGAGACCTGGGAAGCGCAGACATGGGTTTAATCTGGGTTTAAAGTGTAGGATTCGGGGCCGCTCGTTCCCGAAAGTTCTGGCGTCCTTTTCTGACGTCGTGATGGAACAATCTTGTTGTTTGGAGTTTCTGTCCGGTTCGGTTCCGCATTGGTGTTCTTATTGGTCTTATGGAATGATTTTGCTGTTTCTAGACTGGATTGCTATCTTTGGGATACTGCGAGAAAATCCCGACGGCTCGGATTTAAGGTTTAGAGTTGTGGTGCTTAGGGTTCATGCCTTGCGGTTCTTACTAGAATCCCTGCTGCGGCGCTTCGTTCACGGAAACCCCCAAACATGCTTCCGTCCTTTGACGAATCTCCTAACGATGATAACGCTGCTGGTGGTACAGGCCGTCACGATGCTGGTGTTCGTAACTAGTTTAAAACAGGGCATCCAACCATGGCAAGAAAGTATAACCAAACTAAGATACGACATTTTGTTGCTGCTTGACTCGTAGTAACAACAATAACACTAGTAAGTCGTAATAGTAATGACAATACTAACAATACTGTCTATAACATCTAGGAACCCTATAAACCCTAAACCCTAAACAATCGTAGGAGTCCCTGGTGTATCGGAGGTCTTGGGCTGCCTGGCACGGCCACCGGCCCGGCGGCAGCGCCTTGATGTCGAACTATGGGGGGGCTGTGGAGTCAAACCCTAAACCCTAAACCGTGGTTGTAGTAGGGATCCAGACTTTTTGAGTCCCTTGCCCAGGCAGTAATGGGGTCTCTTAATCAGGGGTTACATTCAGGTTTGGGTCGTCGCTTGTCGTTCTTGTGGGGTGGCCGTGCTAGGGCCGTTGAACCGTGAACCCTCAAACTGAAGTGTGGACTTTGGGGTCTTGCAGAAGTCCTGAACCCTAGTCTAGTCCCTTTGGGTACGTAGTTCGAGCCCTAACTATCTAATTGTTGTATGTCCCGATTGCCAAGCCCTATGATCCCGCGCGGATATGAACATAGAATCCGGCTTCTCAGGCTTTTCGTCTTAAGTGCCGCGAAACTGAAGATGAGCGAGGTGATTGCCGGACAGGCGCGGCTCATGTTTCACAACTCTGCGAAGTTTTTGGGCTCCTTCAAGCCACACAAGTTTGAACAAGGTTTTACATTCTGTGATTGTTTTTGGTATTTTGAGTCAAGGGCATCGTTTTTTGGAGTGTCGGGTTTACTGCATGCAGGTTTTACCGGACGTGCGCTGACGCAGGCTTCCAGACGAGTTCTGGGATTTGGAGGGTAGGGGTTGAAAGCGATTCGGCGACATGGGGGATGCATGCGAGACTGAATGCCACAACAGGATTGAGTCTTGCGGAGGCCCTAAACCCCAAACCTTATCAACCCTAAACCCTAAGCCCTAAATCACCTGAGTCCTCAATCCCTGAAGCCGTAATCCGACATCCCCTGAACCTTAGGCCCCCTACAATCCAGGATCGCTCTAAAGAGAGTTTTGTTGATACAATCTGTAGTTTGGAAGGAAGGCTTGCTTGGAGCTGAGGCTCAGGATTTAGGGGTGTAGGGTCTAGGACTTCGTAAAAAAACCCTTTTCCACAATTACACAGGGAGTATTTTTTCATACGCGGGGGCTGGGAACAGGCTTGCTATCGCATCTTAGCCAGAACATGAGGTTTGCATAGGATTAGGATGTTGCTGCAATAATTAAGTTGGAACCCTAAGCCCAAAACCTTAAACCCTGTAAGCCCTAGAATTGGTTTACGTTCATCTTCAGGCTTTAGCCCTTAAACTTCAAAGCTGAGCCACCCGTAGTATGAAGGCCTCGAAGCAAGGGTTCCTGAGGGTTCCTTTCAGGGCCCCTTTCAGGGTTGTGTAATGCCACTGCTTGGCTTTTGTTTTATCACATGGTTATTTTCAATGGGTGTTGCGGGGTTAATCGTGTGGGCTCCATATGAAAACTGAAGACTACTTAAGAATGGGACGTCCTTATTGTACTTGGGATCCTGGGGAACCTGACAGTATTATTGCCAACTTCGGTATCCTAGAGCTTCTCGTGTCCACCAAATTAAAGCCAATATGAGTTGTTCGTGAAACCGCGGTAAGCAAAAACTTGAAGTCAAGCCTCTAGACTCTAGACCCTAAGCCAGCCGTTAAGTTCGTCTACTTAAGAACTTGTTATGCCTCAGAATTATGATGCATATCCCTCACAACTCACCAACCCTCACCTCCAAGGCCCCAAACCCCAAACACTGAACCCCCCTCGCAACTAAACAACTAGACATAAAGATGGTGGATAATGTTGCTAACACTTTTCTCAGTCCATGATAAACCCTACACCAAAACCCTAAACCCCGAAACCCTACACCCTACACCACCGCCACAACGGAGTCTTCGCCAATCCAGGCAGAGCCGGCATCCTTGCGTCAGGCAGGAAAAGTCTGACTTCCTCTGAGTTTAGGGTAATATAGGGGCCTTAATATTTAGAATAGGGTTTGGGGGTATGGTATACTATAGCTACTATATTTTGTTATAATAAGGAACCCCCAAAACCCTATTCTGATTATTATGGCCCCTACATTGAAGAGTTTAGGGTGGGTTCTGTTGGAGTTCTCTAGAAGATTACATGGGTTTAGGGTTTAGGGCTTGGGTATTCTTAGCAGGGCTTAGGGCTCAAGCCTCGAGCTCAATGCAGCTGTTGTCTCGAAAACTTTAAACCCTAAAACCCTAAACCCTAAACCCCTGAACTCTGTATACTGGCAAGGTGGAAAAAGGCGTTCCAAAAAAAAATGAACTCTGACCCCTAAACCTCTAAACCCCTAAAACCTTAAACCCTCAAATAAGCGTTCTGAAGCCAAGCGATGTTGTGCAGGTCCTGGCAGTTGGCTTCTCAGTGTCGTCTGTGATGTGCTCCAAGTATTCATTATCCTGGTTTGGAGCTGGAGTTTTGGGGTTTAGGATTTAGGGTTTGGGGTTTAGGGTTGGGGGCCTTAGGGATGCGGTTTGGAGGTAGAGTTTTGGGCCGGAAGCCTCAACCCCCAAACAAACAGCTCAAGCTTTCACCCCGGACTCTGATTTCAGAAAGCCATGCTCAAGTTCCCAAGACCCGTCGGTGTTGTGCTTTAAACTCTGATCGATGCATAACTCTACAAAAGAGGTTTACGTGATGCTTTTTTGCGGATGTTCCAGGTTGCCAGAGGTGGAAGATCTACGGATGATTTACGTTTCTGCCAGGGCATTGGGTGGGAGAGGTCCGAAGTAATCCCTTGAGAGGTCTTTTGTCACTACGTGGGTCGCAAGTCGATTATCATGGTTGCATGGTTCGCTGGGCTTCTGGGTCCAGAAACTTGTCGACGTTGCTGCGCACACGATAAGTTTGTCTTTCTTAACTCATCGTTTACTATACTCACAATTTGAGATCTGGCCATGGTCCCAAGTGTCCGAAGCAGAAGGCATCCATCTTATGCTTTATCTCTGCGGCAATGCCAATAGCACGGTTACTTGACTTCAAGTATGAACTGTTCGCTGTACTACGCAGCATGCTTCGTGCTGCATCCAGCGTGTGTTGTCTCCCAGCTGTGTTCCATCCGTTCCTGTGTCAACTACCACGTGCCGTGCCCAATCAAGGTTAACATGTGCGACGTCCGAACCTTATGTAAACCTGTGAGTCGAGAACTTTTCCAGAACCCTAACCTCAAACCCCAAACCCTAAGACAGCTTGCAAAGTCTCAGGTGCCACGGTTGCGCTTGGAAGCTTGCCAGTATGTGCCGCGCTGTCCCAAGATGCTCCAAGAGGGAGAGCATGGGGTGAAGGTGTAAGATTGGGGGCCTCCGAATATGTTGACCAGCTGCATGCGGGTTCTATGGATTTGGTTCGGGGTTATACGTTAGCTTGCCAATGCGCTAAGAGGCCTTCCTAGGCTTTCATGGCAGTCTGAACACCTACGAAGTGCTGTGGGTTAATTAGAAGGAAAACTTGCAGTTAATCCGGTGCAATACAGGGGTTTGAATAGTTGATAATGATGCACCCTGCCAATCCCCAAACTATTGTACGAGAATCGACCCCTGCAAGCCTTAATTGTCGAGGCTCCTATATTAAGATTCTGGGCTTAAGGCGGAGTGTAGGACCCCAAACAATTGAATTTGGAGCGGATCTTGTGCCGGAGGGAGGATTCCGCCTGTTATCAATGCGGTTTAAGGTTTAGGGCCCTTAGAGGTTTAGGGTTAGGTTCAGGGGAGTTCTGGCGTTTCGGTTTCGGGTCTAGGGTTTACCATCAGTTCAACCCGGCGTGTGGGAACGGAGGATGCCGTGCTCCAGTCACTTCGTGTTCTCTTACGTAGCCTCGCAGCGCAAATGCTTGGGATCCGATTACGTTTCATGAATTTACCCTAAACCCTGAACCCCGATTACGTTTCATGAATTTCGAGCTCTGCAGGCAAGTCACGCTAAAGAGCAGAGAGGCACGCAAGACCCTGGTGTGGTAGGGTATCTGGCCCAGAAGACTCTAGCAGAGGGGGGCGTTTCCGAAAATTAGGGGTACCTTATTTGGGGTCCTTAAAAGAAGGATCCTATTATTTGGGGTGCTATATTAGGGTCCCCTATTTTCGGAAACTCCCATATCGGCTCCCTTGGAGTCCAAGCTATAACCAGAGCCCAGGGCCAATCCTAAATCGGAGAATCCCCAAGGCTTAGAACCATAGGGGAGTTTCCGGAAATAGGGGACCCTCATATAATACCCCAAATAGTAGGATACTTATTATAAGGACCCCCAAATCAGGTACCCCTAATTTTCGGAAACTCCCATATGGCTAGTTCTGGAAATTGGGGATCCTGTTTTAGGTCCCCAAAACAGTATGCCAAGACCGCCAGGACCGAGACTGCCCGAACCCCCGTACTATATGCAAGCCTTGATCATCAAGTATGCCAAAAAACCGAGGCAAGCCTGACAAACCTTTCTAAACCCTAAAACCTCCTAGACCCTCCATCTACCCTCTATTAGACCCTAAATGCCCCTTATTTGGGACCATATACCCCTATTTGAGGGTAAAAGGAGGGTCCTGGCTAATAAGAACCTTGGAAAGTCGCTTAAAACCCGTAAGCCCGCCCCACCCTCGACCCACATGAACCCTGGAACCTGACCCTTAAGATCCCTTATTCAAAGCTACTGTAGAACCCCTATAGCTCTCCAAAGAGAACCCTATCAGACCCTAAAAGAAGCTCTTAAACCCGTAGCCCTGAAGCACTTAGACCCGAAACTCTTCAACCCCAACTCCTCAACAATGCACCCTAAGCCCTGAAACTCTAAACCCCCTAAACCCTAAAGTTAAAGCTCCTAAACCCTTGTACGTAGAACTTTTTGGGGCCGGGTTGTTGAAGAAGAGAGTTTAAGAAGCTTTAAAAGAAAATAAGGGAAAGACCAAGGCCCGACGCGCCCCCCGGCTGGGAGTCGATCCGCGCCGAGCTCGGCGATGCGGGCCAGGCTCGGGACAATAGTATCCCCCTACCCCTAACTTTGTCACAGTTGGGTAACATTTTACATTTTATGGGTACTTCAAACCCAATAAGTTATTAAAGTGTATAGCTAAGACCCCAAAGTCCTAAACCGTAAGCCCCTAAGAAAAATGCCCTAAAGCCTTGAAGCCCTATCCCAAACCCCTATGATCCCTAAAGCCTATAAGCCCTTAAACCTTAAACTCTTAAACCCTTAAGCGCTAGAAGGGCTCCTTCAAGGTTTTTGTTTGCCTACGGGTCTATAGAAAAGGGCTTGAATAGGGTTTAGGGTTTAGGGTAGCTCGAACCAAATTGCACATAGAATTTATACTTACCTCGACGAGTTCGTTTGTGTAGGTGCTGTTTTGTTGAAGGGGGAGGCTGGGCTTCAGGATTTGGTTTTTAGGGTTTAGGTTGGGGAGAGGGTGCAAGTGTAGGGTTTAGGGTGTATTTTTTGAAGGGGGGCCAGTAGGTTCGTTCCTTTGTTAAGGCAGAGGTTTGGTAGGTACATCCTTGATTAGATATTTTTTTATGGTGGCTCATGTCGGTATTGCTTTCGCAGATGGTTGTTGTGATGCTTTTGTTTTCTTTAGGTGGGTTTATCTGGGAAGAAGTGGGTTTATTTGGGAAGAAGTTCGAGGCATCATCGGGAGTATAATTCTAGGGTTGGGGTTTACAGCTTTAGGATACAGGGGTTTAGGGGTGAGATTCTAGGCATTCAGGCTTGGAGTGGTAACAAGCAGGGATTCGGGGCTTATTTAGGGTGGAGAGTGCTGGGCTTTCAGAGGGTTAACGTAGGGTTTGGGCAACAGCCCTAAGCCTAAACCCTAAACCTAAACCCTAAACCCCTGAACCCTAGACCTTAAGCGTTTAGTGGGTTCTACCCTTCTCAGCCAAGGGCCCTCCTTCTGTTAAACCCAGAAGCACCGGAAGTGTAGGGTTTACTGTAAACCTCATAAAGTTGGAAACCGGATTAAGGCCAAATAGTGCTGGGATTCCCTATACATGACTCTTAAGGATTGAGGCTATGGGGTTTCCAACTTTTTGGCTTCTACTGTAGGGTGTAGGGTTTGGGAGTAGTAGAAGAACTCAGCGCTTGTGTGGGCACGACCTGGCTGGAGGCTTTCGTAAAGGTTAGTTGCTGCTGTGTTTCGAAGGTGATGGAGTTGATAAATTCTAAAACCCTACAGTAGAAGCCGGAAACTTAAGGTGAAGTAGAGGGAATCCTAGCACAAATCATCCTAAACCCATGTTCCAACTTTCTGGGGTTCACCCTAATCCCCAAGCCCTACAGTCTGACATTTTACAACAGCCCTACCGTCTGACAGTTTAGGGCAGATACGAAGGGCTGTGCGACTTCAGGTGCAGCCCTAAGGGTCCAAGTACCTAATAATCATATACTCTCCTAAATATTGAGCTACATAACTACCAGTGCAGAAATCTGGAATCTACTCAAAGGCCCCAAAGTAGTTCCTTTGGGGGGTTCATAAGTAGAATTCTATAAGGTAATCCCAAAAAGGAACTACTTTGGGGCCTTTGGGTACTCCACTTCGTCCACTGCAGCGCCATGTGAAGCAAACCTTGAGGTTCCAGGTGGGTGGTTGTCAAAATTAGGGTTTAGGGGTTTAGGGGTTTAGGGTTTAGGGTGGTTGTCCAAATTAGGGCCCCTTTTTGGGGTGCCCTAAATATTAGATGCCGTACTATAATAAGGGACCCAAAAGGGACCACAATTTTGACAACCACCCAGTATTACCATTATGAAATTCGGTCCGAAAGCGATGCTAAGGATGGTCTTACAGTGGTACATACGGACCCTGTGGCAAGAGTTTTACTAGGCGCATCGCCAGATAAAAAGCTGCATATACACACACAGCGGTACTTGAAGGAGCCCTACGAAACCGAATGGAAGCGAATCAAAAGGCCCTATACCTTACACCCAAAATCTCTATGCAAAGCCCTGCACCAGGAGGGCATTGACTCCTCAATGCAGGTCGGGGAGCTGCTTTTTGAGTCCTTATATAGGGGGGCTGAAAGTTCTAGAGAATTTACCAAAACCTATTTCAAATCATTAAGCTCCGATAATGAATAGTCATATAGAATGATGTACCCCAGCGTCCTATTCTCATTCTTAAGGCCGCCATACTACTTCGCAAAGCCTGTGCCCTTGAACACGAAGCCATTACGTCAAACCCGCACTTGCCCTTTTTGTAGTTTCAGGGTTCAGGGTTAGGTTGCTTACAAAACAACCCTATACCAAAAGCAGAGCCATTCTGATTGGGACAGCAACGCTGAAGTCGTTTGGGGTTCGAATACCTTAAGACCCTATAAACCCCTTTTTACCCGAAGGCCCCCACCGGCACACCCTAAACATCCCGAAACCCAAGGCAGCGGGAGGAGAGTTTAGAGGCTTCAGGTGCTCAGAAAGTTGGGCTTTAAACGCTATGTAGCCTTCAAGCCCTTCTTTATTTCTGAGTCAAAGTTTCGGTGCGGGTTTGTTGATGATTGGTGATACGAGCAGCGTTGTATGGCTTTGACGACAAGCCGCATGAATGTTTCGAGTCTTACTATTCCTGTTGCCCTTATACTGGTATCGTTGTGATTGTCCGTGTGGCAGGTTCTTGAGCAAGTTCAAAGCATCTAGCCTTGGGATGAAGGGTTTCTACTTTCGTGCTAAAAGCCGGTCCTACTGACGGAAAGCTGTGCTTAAAAAAGCACCACGATGCGAATCATAATGCGGCCGGGATGTGCATGGTGCTTTCCAGGGTGTAGACGTGAACATCTGCGCTTCGTGCTTGGAGGGGCATCCAGATTCCGCTGCTTGTCTTGCTGCATTTTTCCAGGATGTGGTTGACGAGCCGCAGGTGCGTGTGCCACAGCTGCAGCAAAGAATAGGTGTTCACAGGAACAAGCATCTAATCACAATATTTTTTAACTATACTAATGGAGAATGGTCAACAGCTCTGAACCATGTTCAAGCGAGATGTGCGGGGAGCTTTGATGATATAGTGTATGTGACTAGCATTGATTATTGTGTTTTCGTGTGTGTGTGTGTTCTTGTATGTGTGTCTGTGAGTGTGTCTGGGTGTGGATGCGTGTACACCAACTTCTTGCAGTTGTTTAGCCGGCATGTGTACGTGTTCCCATGTATACAATGTATGTGTATCTGTAAGTATCTATAACCATGTCAATGTCAAACTGTGTGCTTGATTGATCACCAGGGTTGGCTGCGGGCTTGATTCGTGCAACTTCATGAGTATCATGGAATCTCCTTGAGGTAAAGTCGACATGTGCAAGTCTAGGAAGAAGGGGCGGAAGCACCTTGCCTAGTTCTACCTGGACCCTATAAAACCCACAGGCTAGGGCTACTTATTATGATTTCTTTATACAGGTCCATGAAAGGTAGGCTATGCGGGGTTAAGGTAGGCTCAGGCTTTTGGTCAAACCAAGACAAACCAAGCCATCAACTGTTAAGTCCCGCACACAGTAGACCTGGACACACAGCAAACCTTGAAGACCGCATCTGAGACAATGCGCAACAGAGGAATGCCTCCATACAGTAACAGCCTATAAGAGGACCTACTACTTAGCGATGGCTGCTATTTGTATATACATATATATATATATATGTATATACTATAAACCTATCAACATTGTTGAAATGCTGCTGAGTATCCAAGCCAAACCCATTGGGAGGCACGAGCAGCTTTTCCCTTTCAGGCTGTGCTTGATGCATGCTCCCGCGCACAAGCAAAACATACTAGGCACTGCTACCCCGAAGGGACCTAGGTACAGCTATGCGGGATACTTCCCCAAGGCATAATAGTAATTCCAAGTACAGAAACCCTACATTCAACCAAATAGGTACTTTGGACCATTTGGGTACTTGCAGTATAGAGCCCTTACAGTACCCTTGACCCATAGAACCGTCATCATCGTAGCTCTTTCAGCTACTCTTATGCCCCTAGCAACCCTTACAGCAGCTATTGTAGAAACCTTTGATCCGGCTAAGTGCCGGCTCGTGCTGCTTGCGTCGACATGGCGATACAGTGATGCACGAAGCGTTCGTCGTTCGTCGACGTTGAGATCCACCGAGAACAGAATGAGGCGCTGTAGACTACGAACACGAATGCACCATGAACGGCTGGCTTCGCGAATTCTTGCAGCGATGCTTGAGATCAGCCTTGTATCAGTCTTGTGTACACTGTGCCCAGGTCATCGTGAAGCTGAATGTCAGGGTGAAGGGTGACGATGGCAAAAAGGACGATGACAAACAGAGACCTTGACAGCCATCCCTACAGAAGCTTTGCAGAAACCTTTATAGGAACCCGTGTAGAGCCCATATAGTAAGCCTAAGCCCTAAACCCTAAATCAACAAAGCCTAATCCTAGTCCTTATGCAGCTGCTCAGGTGCACCTTGACGACCGGCTCCTGGAATTGGTGCAGGTAGGACCTGAAAAGTTCAGCTGCGCCACACGGTCATGAGCACAAACCAAAATGTACACTCACCAAAGCCCCAACACAAACCCTACTTCATTTGATTCTTAGAACAATTGCTTGAGACAGGCAGCAGAGTTTCGACAGGCCTTACATTCAGGGTTCATCGTGGAGTTTGCTCTAAACCCCACAATCCTGCTCCGACAATTTAGAGCGTAGTTTTTACCAGGCACTGCTCGGCAGCCATCTGCTATTGACCTGCTACCCTGCCTCCGAGCAGAGGCCAAGAAAGCGAAAGCCCGAATCCGAGCTGAACTACCCTGAACCCTAAACGCTAAACCGCCCTACGCCCTGAAACCCCAGATCCCCGGACCCTAATCTTTTGAAACTATATTCTAGTTTCTAGCGACGCTTCAAGCCCTACCAAGTTTTTAAAAAACACACCCGAGAAAGCCCATTAAACACGATCGTCACTAGTGTCAGGGTTTAGGGTTCGGGGTGTAGACGGTGTATGGTTGTTTGGGGTTAGGTATTAGGATTTGTGGGTTCAGGTTCGAAACTGTGGAGCAAGCTTGCAACCAGTCCTGGGACCCGAGAAGAGGTATGCAAATGATTTTGCAGAAGGCTAAAACCCTAAACCCTAAGGCTTGAAAGTCTCGGGCTCAGAAAAGGAAGGTCACGAAACCGAGCCCTAAACCCTCAGCCTGGTTTAGGGTCATGGAGTTAAGGTTAGGTTAGACAAATGATGTGTACATATCATGTGTGTATACATGTATATGTATATATATATATATATATATATATGTAAACATGGTGTGTATATATATACATAAATACATACATGCATGAATGCATGCGTGCATACATATAACGGTAAACCCTATAGTACCCGTATGCCTGGGGACCGACTCTGACTTCCTTGCAGGCCCTTGCAGCGGAGTTCACTGCTGAGTTTGCGGCCGGCGCTGCAGATAGCAACCTTTGGCACAGTTTTAGGGTTTAGGGGTTTAGGGATTGGAAGTGCTTAGAGTTCAAGGCGAAAATATTTGAGATTAACGTTTTAGGGGTTCCTCACGTAGTCTTGTCTAGGCAGAATCCCTGACCATAAACCCTAAATCATGATTCTGGGATCGAGGCATGGGCTGTGCCTAGACAAGCATCGATCTTCCAGCATGTAAGTTTTCACCTCAACTTTTGATTCCTAAGCACTTGATTGCTGGGAAGCCTATACCCCCCGAAACTTGAGCGTTCAACTCCAAACTGCTGGGGTTTCATTGCAACGGCCCCAGAAGGGAGGTGTCCAGGGCATCCTCTGCGCCAAGGGCTGGCATCACATGAGGTCTCGGGCCTCGGGTTGGTAATGTGGTGGTGTTTGGGCCATCAGCCCTAACTTTGAAGTTTCACTAACGGATAGGGAGTGCTGGGGGGAATTGGGGGTTACTGTTTTATATACCCCCCCTTGGATCCGGCTCCCTCAAGCATCCCAGAATTTCATTCCCTGTTATGCCAGGCGGTGCTCCAATCTCGGAGGCGGGAAGTGCAAGCCCCGGCGAGGACTCGACCTGAGTGCTGCCCCAGCTACAGTTTAATATAGGGGCCTTAATAATTACCTATACTATTTTGGGGGCTCCTTATTAGTATTATAGTATAATATACCCCCAAAACCCTATTCTAATTATTCCTGTACTAGGGTTGGGGTTTTGGGGTTTAGGGTTTCGGAATTTGAGCATCAGCTCGGGGGTTGTGCTCCATTGGTGGTAAAACTGTAGGGAAGGACTGTACAGCACTCCAAGATGAGGGGCAGTATCTGGACCCCCAACAGTATGTAGAATAATGGCCGTTTATGGGTATTGGGCCTTTCTTTTTACCTACTTTGGGGGGTTTAGGTATTGCAATTGCTAGTCTTGCAGGCCCCTGTTGCTACATGAACCCCACATGCTACTTCTGATGCGCTTCTTTGGTTTCATCCACAAGGGGCATCATTACTGCTCGTTTTTCAGTTCCCTATACCAACCACAAATCGTAAGTGACAATCCTTCAAGCCCGTCTACCACCGTGCGGTAAGCTGTCCCGTACCCTTATCGTGCCTATAAACCTCGGGGGTAGTTTCTTTGTGGTTGACCAGTTTAATGGTTATAGGGTCCACAATAAAGTCTGATTAGCCGAAGCAAAGAACTATTTACAATGCGGACTAAAGTAGCTCTTCTTGAAAATCTCAAAACACCCCGTACCCCTTACAGGAGCCACTATGTAGTAACCCTTACCTACAGTCTCCCTTGTAGTTGCGTTTTTTGGTTTACCCGCTCTTTTTAAATCTAGGGTATGAAAACGTAGCCCCAAAAAGGAACTACAATGGAGATTATCCCTTAACCCCTAAACCCTATAGACCTGTAAACCCAGAAACCCTAACCCACAACCCTGACCTGTAAACCCCTAAACCCTACAGTCCTACAGGTACAAAAACAGAACCCTATACATAGTAGCTGAGTGGATACACTTTTACACTTGATGGATAAAATTACCCACTATAAAACTGAAAGTGTACACTTCTTGGGGGCTTATGAACTCAGCAACTAAGTCTAGGTACAGTGCTGTTACCGAAACTTTCGTTGGGGAGGATCAGGAGTTTCACTACATCTCCCTCGGCGAGTTGTCGCTTCCGGCAGTGCCGGAAGCTCAGCTTTGAGACCAGGGCCTAGGGAATAGGGTTTAGGGTTTAGGGTTGGGGAGAGTTTCTGTACGGCTCTTGTTGCCTTTTGTTTGCTATGTGTGCGAGTGCGCGTTTGTATGTGTGTTTTGGATGCAGGTGTGTGTGTGTGTGTAAACTTGTTTCCAGGGAAATTAGGTTTTCCGGCGTTTGTCAAGCACTGTTCAGGTGTTTCGTGTTATTTGATGGGGTTGGGTCTGCTTGGCGGAGCTTCTAAGGTTGGAGGTGGTGCAGTGCAGGTCTGAGGCGTGTCGTGATAAGCGAACTGCATCACCGCCCCCAGGTTCCTTTTGCGAAAGGAGCGTGACGACTTTTTAGCACATGCCACTACTAGCATCATGCTTGGTCTCCCTAGACGCATGCCAAAACCCTCCACCCTAAAGCCCCACCCCATTCAGCATTGAAGCTTTCCGGAGCCGCCAAATATACGGAGCTTATCTGCGTCAGCCCGAAATTCGGAGTGTCAGGGCTTTCACCCTCATTTCATCTGCCATGAAGACGTCATAAACCAGAGACCCCCAACGTAGGAGCCGCAGTCACTAGCAATCAGGCCCATTTGCGCAGACCTTCGGCTGTCCTCGCAAGAGCCCCGGAGCAGGGAGCTAAACACCAAGCCCCAAAAAAGGTCTATGATGGTCTTCCTTCCGGAGTCTGAAGTGTGGTTATGGGGTTTCAGGGTTGTGGGCTCCAGGGATTCTCGTCGTTTTGGGATTCTGGGGTTTACGGCCTAAGGTTACGGGTTTAGGGTAATTTGAGGTCTACGATACCAAGGCTTTTCAGTAGGGCTGACCGAATAGGTTCACGGTTGCAGCACAAACACTTGTTTGAGTTTAGGGTTTAGTTTGGGACTTAGAGGGTTTGCAGTGTAGTTTTTGGGACAAGTCATTCCTCGTTGCTGTGGCGCTGAGCAGGCCGGACAACGTGTCAGTCAAGAACTTCGCTGCAGATTGTTCGTGACACCTGTTATCCAGTCAGTCGGCTGAGCCGCACACAATATTTGTTAACCTAAATAGCCGTCAAAAAGCAACGTGGTGCTAGATGTCACGGCCTCCACTGTCATTTCGGACCGATCAGGTCGAATGGGTGTCGGCACGAGAACTATGCATTACCAATTAGGGTTTGGAGTTTCGGGCATGTTGTCAACACCAATGACTCTTCGCAGTACTGCATACAAGCACCATTGTACATCCGCTAGAACCAACAAACGGACATCATGCTTGAAAGGCCTGCGAGGACAACCCAACTTATGCAAGACTGCAAGACTCTGGCTTACTCGCAGTATAGACCCTGAAAGTTGGAATCTTGAAAACCTAGTTTTGCTTGGCCGGAAATCCATATTTCTGCATCCCCTTTTTTCCTCTTCGCATTGGAACATGAAGCCAGTTCGACCTAAACCCTAAACGAAAACCCGGGTGACCCTCTTCCCAGCCCCATGAAGCCTCAACCATAACAGGCCCAGCACCCAAGGCAGCCTAGGGCCTAATCCTTCAAGGCCTTCGGACTTAGTAGCCCGGTGAGTGCCTGTTACACGTTCTTTGGATAGTATCCTAAACCCTAAACCCTAAACCCTGCCCGATAGAGCTGAAAGTTGTCAACCCGAACACTGAAAGGCTAAGAGCTCGAAAGCCCTCTCCTTCGACCCTGAAGCCTAGATTCTATGGTTTAGGGCTTAAGACTTAGGGCTTGGTGGGGGGCATGAAAGATGTGGAACTACTACTCAGGTTTTTAAAACGTCACCCTGGTCAAAAAGCCCCCCAAGCCCTGGTGCAGTTCTAAACCCTAAACCCTAAACCCTAAAGGCTGCATCGCACAGAAAAGGCCGCTGCACTTAAAAAAAAAACCCTAAACCCTAAACCCTAGCATCAGGGCCTCGATGCTTTGGGTTTTTTTTAAGTGTAGGAGAAAGGGTCACTACACTTTAAAAAAACCTAGCATCGCGGCCCTGCTGCCCTGGCCCGGTAGTAGAACTCATAAACCCTGCACCTAAACCCCTAAACCCCTACCTTTAGTCCCCATTGCAGCTAGTGTCTTGGGTTAGTATAACTTATAGGATCCCAAATATGCTGTTATATATGGCTAAACCAAACAAGAACTACAACGGAGACCATGCTTGAACCCTAAATCATCATCTCCCGAACCCCTGAGCTCCTACACCCCTTAAGCCCTAGAATCCCACACCCATGAACCCTGAACCCCTTAACCCATTCACCCCGAAGCCCCCAGCCCCTTAAGCCCTAAACCCCAAACCCCGTAAATCCTAAACGCCAAACCCCTAAACCCTGAGCCCCTCAAGCGCTACACCCCGAACCTCTAAACCCAATTCTTGCTGCACCTGCAGTCGGAAAAGGGCCCTAAACCCTAAACCCCAAAAAACAAACCGGTAATTCCTAAAAAACCCACCGCCCTTGAGGCCGGTCTTTCTGTCCTTCACGGAGCTCTCCCTGACTTTCCCGGAGATCCGCCTTGCGCGCGTCACCACCACCAGCTTTGTGCTGGGGCAGGAGCTCCGAACTTCGCTTACTATCTGAAGGGTTTAGGGTTTTTCGCATAGCTTAAAGAGTCCTTATAAGGGTTCCTTAAAAGGTTTCCTATAAGGCTCCTTATAAGGCTCTCTATAACACATAGTAGCTGAGTTGGTAACCTTTAACCTTTTGGGGTTAATGTAATCCTACCATAATTGAAAAGGTTAACCCTTTTGGGGCTAAGGTACTCAGCCCCTAAGTAATTGTGCGGTGACATAGGGCTTGAGATGGGGTTATATAGGGTTTATGAGGGAGCTCCGAACCGAACGTCTCTTATGTTTCTATACTTCTGGGGTGTCCAGAATAAGTTGTAGACAAAAAATGCCCCAGTACCCAGTACCCTACTCTCATTTCTAAGGCCTCTATATTAGATTCAGTAGTTTAGACTTTCGACCCAAGGTAGGTGCTGTTTGCATAGTTGAAGTCTTCGGGAGTGGCTGCTTTCAAGTTAGAGGCGCTGACGGCTTCGGGGTTTAGGCTGGAAGGGTCTGAGGCAAGCTGTAACCGTAGCCTTAGTTGAAGTAACTAAAAGCCTAAACCCACACCCTTTGGGGTTTGGGGGCTTCAGGGGTGGGGGCGTCAGGGAGTTTGGCACTGCGGCTAAGCCCCGAGCCAGAAGACAGTCCTGGTGCGTTTTGGGCTGTTGCCCAAGCTTCCGCCACAGGGGTTATATGTTCAATCCTGTAGTTTACCTCAACCCTTTGTCGCTCTCCGATTTTTGAGCCGGTGAGCCGGGGAACCCTTCATGGGCCTCTGCCTAAGGCCGAAATCCCAAACGTAGGGCAGTCGTGCTTGTGATCAGAACCTAGACTGTCATGCTTGTGACGTGTTGGGATGGCTTGGAGCTCAAATGACGGCAGGCGTCCCGCTTGGGAGATCGCCCTAGATCCCCCCATCATGGTCATGGGAGTGTCCAAAAAGGGCCGGCAGCCCCACAAGTCCCTGGGTTCATGTTGGGCAATCTGTTTAGTTTAAGTTAGCACACACCTGACAGTATAGAACCATTATTGAACTGTCTACAGCGTTTTTTTGAGACTAATTTCCCAAACCTCTGCACTCTCAAATCCCCAAACCCCGAAGCCCTAAAACCCGAAACCCCAAACCCCAAACCACAGCACCCTAAAAACTCCAAAACCCTGAACCCTAAACCTCTATTCCTTAAAACGTGCCCAGGTTGGTCGAAGCAGCTGCAAGGGGCTCCCTCCTGGGAGGCCACAGCGCTGATGAGATCGACAACATCAACAACCTTGGTGGTGTGGCCACTCGGGACTTCGATAAGGATTTAGGGCTCAGGGTTTAGGGTGGCCGCAGGGGACTTCAACAACCCTAAACCCTAAACCCTAAACTGTGAGTGGTTGTTTTATTTAATACTGGGGTTGCAGGCTAAACCTTGCAAGCCCTATTCGAACCCAAAACCCTTTATAAACCGTAGTTGAACCCCGAACCCTAATCAACCATATTAGGGTTGCAGGTTTCTGCCTTGGTTTTGTCCTTCGTCTTGGGCTTGCAATACATGGTCGCGCCCGGAACGGAGGAGATGAACCACGCCGACTATCGGAGCCTTAGTGGTGGAGTAGGTAGCCTTTTATCCTTTCTGGTCGAAGCTCGTCTCCCGCCTTTTGCTCGGGACGCAGCTTTTCTCACGTCGGTTTAACTTTTTCGGTACCACAATCCCTATATAATATCCCAAAGGTTAACCTTCAGCGCCCCTGGGATACTAGACAAGTGAGGAGCTTGCTGTGCAAAAGCCAGGAGTTCCGCGTCTTTGTTCGGGACGTCTTCAAGACGGAGGATGGGTTTCGGAGCATGTATTCCGGTTTAGTATATGAAGCTCCCCCTGGTACCTCTAAACCCCGAACCCACCAAAGCTCAATCTAAAGGAACCCCTCTAGTAACCCTTGCAGCACCCTTTAAAGAAACCTTTAAAAACATGAATCCCCCAGGATATCGGCACGCACAGCGAGGAATATTTCAACTTCACGCAACTGGTCAGACCGGGGGTATACATGGACGTTGAGCAGTTTCTCATGACGGAGCTGCAGTCCGTCTGGGGGGAGGCAAGTTCCGGATCGGACCACATAGATTGAACCTGGGCTCGGTTAAGAAGTTTACAGCAATTTGGCTTTGGCGACAACATCCTTGTTCCTACATCATATGTACTTGGGGTCAACACTCCAGTTCGTCCTCGAACCCAAGCACTCCCTATACTTCTAAGTATGCAAACTCAACTTTAGCTCCTTGACCACAGCCCAGGCATCGGGGACAAAGATGTCCAGACGGTAGTAGCGCTGACCTACGGCGACTTTCCCACCAAGAGACCTTGGGCTCTGCAGCACTTTGCTTTTTGGTGGCGTAGGATCCAGAAGCCTTCAAACACCATACCTTTTATTAAACTACCATAACCTACTTCAATTTTTTGGTCGGTTCTTAATATTTCATTCGCGTAAACCCCAACCCTTAAATCAATAGGGACCCTGCAAAAAAAACAGGTTCTGGTAGTTCAAGAACCCTAACCCCTAAACTTGTTCTTTGTAGCCTTGTGTCTGCTCTTCGGATCGGGCAGACATAAAATTTTAAAAAGGAGCTCCCTAAACCCTAAACCTTAAACAACTTGTTCCTTCCTTTTTTTCAGAACCCAGGGCTTCACGCCTTCGCCCTGCAGTCGGGGGATTTCTACCGCTGGTCGGAGGTGACTTTGAGGTCCACTTTGGGAGCGTTTTCTTCACGGATTTGAGGCCTTAATAATTACCAATACTAGTTTGGGGGGGCCCTTATTATAAGTGTAGTATACTGGGCCGCAACACCCTATAATAGGGATTTGGGGTTTAGGGGTTCAGGGCTTAGGGTTAGTTATCGATTCCTACCAAACCTCAAAAGGTCATCCGTTTAAGGGGCTAGGGTACTCAGCCAAGTTGTGTTCTGCATTTATGCGGGATGTGTGGGTAGTGTATTTCATGTTTTTTGAAAGGGAGCGTTTTGTTTAAGGTCCCATGGAGCAGAACTCTAGCGACTCTAGCCCTAAACTCCAAACCCTACCCCCTAAACCCCGAACCCTAAACCCCAAACCCGGACCCTAAACCCAGAACCCTATCAGTAAACCCCAATCCAAAGCACTAAGGCTCAACCCAAGGTCGAAACCCTAGACCCAAACCCCAAACCGTCAGCCTCTAAGCCCCAACCCGAAGCGCCTGAAGCTCAACCCTACTATCGGGGAAATAATTGCCAATACTATTTGTGGGTTAGTGATTATAGTTATGGGAAAATGGCCCCTAAACCCTATTCTAATGGCCCCTATATCATAGAACCTTCATAGTAACCCTTATAGACCCCTTTTAAAGGAACCCTTTAAGGGAAACCCTATTCTAATCATTAAGGCCCCTACATTAGGTCAACGAGCGCATCGGAGCCATCAGTTCAGCTCTGGTCTTCGCTGCTCTTCTTTGGAGCTTCTCGGCCCTTTAAGGGGTTCAATATAGGGGCCTTAATAGGGATACTATACAAGGTACTGTAGGGTTCCTTTAAAGGGGTCTATATAAGGGCTACAATAAGGGTTTGGTATAGGGGCCTTAATAATTACCTCTATGATTTTGCGTCTTCCTTATTATGATCATAATCTATTTGGCCCCCAAAACCCTACTTTAATTACTAGGGCCCCTATAATAAGGGCTGCTTTATTAAGGCCCCTACCATAAGGGCTGCTTCATAGGGTTCCATTAAGATTCCTTGAAGGGCTTTCAGGGAGCCCTGGAAGGCACCTGCAGAATCCTCAGAAGGCACTACTTGAAGGATCATGGGACTTAGTAAGTGGGGTTATAAATAAGGTAACTATACTTATAACTACTTATAACCCCAATTAAGGTACTTATAACCTTACTTACTAAGTCCCATGATCCTCNGGATCATGGGACTTAGTAAGTGGGGTTATAAATAAGGTAACTATACTTATAACTACTTATAACCCCAATTAAGGTACTTATAACCTTACTTACTAAGTCCCATGATCCTCCAAGTAGACTTAGAAGGAACACCAGGAATCCTTGAAAGCCCCCAGAGGGGTAGAATAGGGTTCCGGGTTCAGGGCCTGTACCATCGTAAGGCAGGCATGTTCTTCGTCGCAACATATATTTCTGAGGGCAAAACTTGAAGTAGGGAAACCAACAGAAACCCAGAGTAATCCTAACAAGTACGAGTACACAAGTAGCACTTCTCAGTAGCCGAGCACATAGCCTGGAAAAGAAACAACCCTAAGCCCTAACTTGATGGGTTTAGGGTTTAGGGTGGGTGTTTATAACCCTACAATCTCTATGCCAATGCTTTTTGTTGCTCAGTCCCTCACAAAGAAGTACAGTATTGCAGCCCCCAGCAGACCGGTAGCCCTCATGGCAACCTTTTCCACTAGTTCCCCTGAAGCCCCGAACCCTAAACCCTCCCTTTAGCCTTATCGCTCCTTAGTAACTTTAAACCCCTAAGATGGAAGCCTTTTCCAGTAAAGCCCCTAAACCCCCAAACCCTCAACCCTAATCCCGAAAACGTTAAATAAAGGAACCCCAAACCCTGCCTAGGCCCTAAAGCCCCGGTATCGTAAGGTATCATAACCCCTTTCTTCCTTGAAGCCTATACCCTACCCTTAAAGCAACCTTAAAGCAACCCTAAACCATGGGTCCTTAAAGTTCTTAAAGCACGTGGGGGGGGTCCTCCTAATTCGGGCAATAAGTAGTTGTTAACTATCTACTCTACCTTATTTGTAACTTTACTTACTAAGTCCCAAGATCCTCTAAGTAGACCCTAAATCCTAAACCCTATAGATCCCTGTAAGGAACCCTATAGTATTATATATTATAGATCTCTTTGAGGAGCACTTTAGGGAACCTTACTAAGTCCCATGATGCTCCAAGTAGCTCAGGCATCATCCAACCCTTAAATATAATCCTAATCCTTGAACCCTTAAAGGAACCCTCAACTCTAAACGCTCAAAGGAATCCTAAACCCTAAACCCTGGCTAGTCGGGTGTAAGTTTCGCTTTCCACGATGTGGATTCTGCTGACCCGACAGGCAAGGTGGAAAAAGGCGTTTAAAAAAAAAACTTAAACGAACCCTTAACCCTTGTCACAACCCTAAACCCCTCAAGGAGCCCTAAACCCTAAACCCTTAAAGGAACCCTCGGTAGCTCAGGTATCATAACATAACCCTTAAAGATTGAAACCCTACAACACTTACACTGTAAAACATAAACTCAACTCCTTAAAGCCCCGATAGCTCAGGCAGCATTACCCTTAAACCCGTTGAGCTTAAACCCTAAACCCTTCAATTAATAAAGCCCTTTAAAGGGCACTTGGGGGGTCCTGGCATAACCCTTAAAGGGGCCCTCGGTAGCTCAGGTATCATCCTGAACTTGAGCCTGGCCTTGGCGCCGGTGCGCGAGGACTTGAGCCCCCAGACCCTCGAGTAGTGGTCTCAAAAAAGAGAGCTTAGGGTTCCTTCAAGGGCTTAGGGTTCCTTTAAGGGTTTAGGGTTCCTTTAAGGGTTTAGGGTTCCTTTAAGGGTTTAGGGTTCCTTTAAGGGCAAAAAGAGAGCTCAAAAGAAGATGCCCTACAATAGCTAGGGTTAAGGGTTTAGTGCTTATAATGTTTGGGGTTTAGAGTGATCTGAAAAAGAGAGCTCAAAAAAGATATCCTACCATAACTAGGGTTTAGGGTCTCTAAGGTTTGGGGTTTAGGGTCTCTAAGGTTTGGGGTTTGGGGTGTAGGGCCGTAGCTATTAAGGGTATGGGTGAAGATGGGCCTCGCTCGAGAGGTTCCATTTTTCAGATCCTTCCGGGGGTCTGTGTTTGAACGCTGGAGGCTTTCACTCAGCAAGCCGGAATCATCATAGTTAAGTCCTGTCTTAACTGTGGGTCTTTAGTTTTCCCTCCTTGGCTTCTCGAGCTTTGCGGTATCAGGGTCTCTTGGGCTTTGCGGCTGTAAACAATGGAGCAAGATCAAGATCATTGATCGAGACTATGGCCAGGAAGGCTACTTTTAATTTCGGGCTCAGGGTTCTGCAGTGGTGGACTCCTTCGATTTCGTAGGCCTCCAGCCGGATTGCGGTGCAGGCTTTGGGTCATTACAGAGCACTGAGCTCCTTTCAGGACTCCACGGGGACGGCGCTGGTCGCATGGCTGATGATCGGAGGGCCCATGATGATCTTGAACTACATTTTCCTACTGGTGGGCCTGATCCTTTTCTTCGTGACCCATGGCCGCCAGCTTATGGCCGTGAGCCCCTTTTCCGGGGCGACGTCCTCGAACACCGTGGTCGTCTCTCTCTTCAGCATCCTCCTTCCCATGTTTGTCGTGGGCTTACTGTTGGGAGCTTTGTCCAAGATCTGGGCGGACTACAACGCGCCGAAGCTGGTAGCGGCAGGCGCATCCGAGCAAGAAGAGGGAGGCCCGGAGGAGGTGCAAGTAACTGGGCTTTGGAGTACCATGCTTTAATACTTTTTGGTGACCTGTTACTTAAAGGGAACCATTATCAAGTCTATACTTTGTTACTTAATTAAAGGGAACCATTATGAAATACAAGTCTACACTTTTCTCCCTGGTTGCTTCAAAGCCCAGGTAAAGTCGGATGGCGAAGTTGCCGCAGGCGAAAAGCCGTCAAGCATGAAAGCAGAAGAGAATTGACTTCGGTCAATACAGGGGCCTTAATAATAATCTCTAGTATTTTGGGGGGTTCCTTAAACTTGTTATAGTTATAGTATACTGGGCCCCAACGCCCTATTCTAATTATTAAGACCCCTTTTTTACACATGAAGCTTACCCCAAAACCCTATTCTAATTATTAAGGCCCCTAAAAGACCGCATCACTTCCTGCCAAAGTTGCAGGTGACCCTGACGAGGTCCCTTCCACTTGAAGTGTGCCTTTCAGAGCAAAGCTCATGTCAAAATGTGACACTGCCTGTCAGAGAGTGTCAGAGCTTCTGCTGTACTCTCCATGCTTCTGGGTTTAGGGTTTTTTTCGGTTTTGGGGGCTGCATGTTGTGCCTCCTTGCGCGAGGAGTTAATTGCGCACTGCATCGCGTTCCTGCTGCCGCTGCCTCGGGACGTGTTTGGAGACTACTTGGAAAAAAGTCAGGGTTTAAGCCGAGGCCCCGAGTCCTGAGTACTGCAGGGGCTTCAATAATTAGACTGGGGCTTGGGGCTAGATTATAAAATTAAGGAACCCCCAAAACCCAACCCCTGGGTCTGTTTAGGGTCTCCCTCCAAGGGAGGGTCCCTCCAAGGCTTCGGACGCTTAGGGTTTAGGGTATAGGGTTTAGTAATATAGGGGCCTCTATAATCTGAATGCGTTTTTTGGGGGGGTATATTAATACTATAGTTATAATATGGCACCCCCCCAAAATAGTATAGTCAATTATTCAGGCCTCTATAGTACGCAGGTCTAGAAGCGAAGCTGCTCAACAGTTCAGCTAGGCTTTCCGAACAGAATACCTGTGTATGTATGTATGTATCTATGTAGCGTGGGACGTCTCCTTGACGGCAAGCACGCTCCGAAATTCTAGAAATGGAGTGAGAGGGAGCTTCCTCCATAGTATAGTTTGGAGGAAGCAGCCGATACCTAAATCGTTAATCATACTAAGGCTCCCTTATAAAGCCCCTGAATGAAGGGGAAGTTCACGATCCGATATGCAAGTTTTGGGTTTTGCCCTTGCTCCTCGATGGACACCTGGTTCATGATGTTTCAGAGTGTGTTTTTGTAGAGCTTAAACAAATTATAATGACTTGTAGAACAGGGTTGTGGCTAGGCATTGCTAATTAATTTCAGACCCTTTGCGTTACTTGTGGGTAGGGGGGGGGTCTAAGTCGGGGGTTTCCGGCTCAGGGGTGTTTCAGATTCATGTGTATGTTGTTTGCCTATGTACAATACACCTCGCAAGGTAGTGACACTGGGCCTCAAGCTTACTTAGTTGGGGTGTAGGGCTTCTAGGGCCATAGGGGTTTAGTAGGATAACCCCTACCTCCCATATAAGCCCCTTCTAAAAAGCATCTAGAACCCTAATGACTGTGCTTATCTGTGCTTGTAATACCTGCTAAACCCTAAACTCTAAACCCTAAACCCTAAACTCTAAACCCTAAACCCTACAGGCCCCAAAAGCCTTCGAGTTTTTGAGGCTGAATAGCCCCGTTCTGCTGGGGTCCTGCGACCTCTTCGGGAATCCGGTGCAGGCACGCTCAGGTTTCGAGTTGAGGGTTGAAGGCCTAATATGGGGGCCTTAATAATTACATATAGTATTTTGGTGTTCCTTATGATGATTGTTATAGTATAAGTGGCCTTAACAATATCCTATACTATTTTGGGGGGTCCTTATCATAGTTATAGTATAATGGGCCCCAAAACCCTATTCTAATTATGAAGGCCCCTATCTCAGGCGTCAGATGCCCAAGTCCGTGCTTATAACTAGAAGAGGCATTGGAGCTTAATGTCGACCCTGGTGAACAACCCTCTTTTTCTTTATTATCTAGCATTAATGGGTGGTTCGTTCCTTGCGGTATCTGCTTCAAGGCTGGGTTGGGGCTCATGGGGATTCAGGGTTTCAGGGCCCAGTGACTCGCACAGTAGCGACGGGCCCTTAGCATGATATAGTCTGCATCAACGGTCAGTACATGATTATTCAAGCTTACGGGATCAGATCAATCCCACCACAAAACCTTTCACCCCAATCCCCGAGCTCTCAAATCCTTCTAATTCTAGAACTTGTTCTGGTATGCCCCATTCGTAGCCCTTGTCGTACCCGTATAGTAACCCTGATGGCAGCCAGTTCTGTAGCGCTCATGGCAGCCGTTGTAGTAACCTGCTAGAATCTGCTAGAAGCCCAAACCTAAACCCCAAAAGCCCTAAACCCTAAACCCCAAAAACCCCAAACCCCAAAAACTCTAAACCCCAAAAACCCCAAACCCCAAACCCCAAAAACCCTAAACCCTAAACCCCAAAAACCCCAAACCCCAAAAACCCCAAACCCCAAACCCTAAACCCCAAACCCCATCGCAGGCTTACCGTCACCTTCGCTCGGGCCTAGGGGCTTGGGCCTTGGCGCTTCTTTCTTTGGGGCCTTTGGGGCTTTAGGGTTTAGGGTAGGGTTTGGGGTTTAGAGTTTAGGGTTTTGGGGGTTTAGGTTTGGGCTTCTTTCTTTGGGGCTTTGGGGCCTTATGGGGGGTGAGGGGTGAGGTTCACAGTAGGGCCTTAATCATTACCCTAAACCCTAAACCTCTAAACCCTAAACCCCAAACCCTAGACCCTAAACCCTAAACCTCTAAACCCTAAACCCCAAACCCTAGACCCTAAACCCTAAACCTCTAAACCCTAAACCCTAGACCCTAAACCCTAGACCCTAAACCCTAAACCCTAGACCCTAAACCCTAGACCCTAAACCCTAAACCCCAGATTTGTGGTTTGGGCTTGGGGGGCCCTGGTTTTTAAGCTGGGCTTTCACGAGGTGGATTTTTGCATTCAGGGAGTTCTAAGGCGTTCATTTCGAGCTCAATTAATGGGGTTTAGGGTTTTTGGGGTTTAGGGTTTAGGGTTTTTGGGGTTTGGGGTTTGGGGTTTTTGGGGTTTAGATTAATATGGCTTAGCAGGCTTAGTATTAAGGTTCCTGTGTTTGTTTGTTGTTCTTTTCAGGTTGTTCTTCCTTGAGGGAGCACCTTTCGTTGAATTCGATATTCCATGCCGCACCCGCAAGCGATTTCTCCCCCAGGGTCCAATTCCTCTGCGTGTGCCACGCATGACGCTTTGGGGTTTCGGGTTTCGAGATCTTACACACGGAGAGTGTGTGTGTGTGTTGTGTGCTTTTTCTGCAGTGCTCAGTATAACTGCAAGACCTCACCGAACATTTGTGTTTCAAAGTGTCCACCCTAGACAAGCTGCTGGGATAGTATGACTAATGACTCAGGCCTGTTCGTTATCGTAGAAGCACATGGCCACAAGCTAGCCATAATCTAGGTTCCCTTTATGCGCCCCAATTATTTCAAGTATCCATTAATCAGGGCTCTAAGGCCTTGAAGCCTTGATCAGGGCTTTAAGGCCTTCAAGGGCTGCTATAAGCGTTGGTTGACACCTCAACCAGCATCATGACACCTTTAGCAACCAACCACTCCATCAAGACTTAACGCAAAAGCTAACATGCAATAGAAAATGCGGCGAAAACCTACCACGGTTTTGGAAAGCCTTAGCATACCTCAAAGTGCTCTTTGACACGCTTTGTAAATCTGAAGAGGCCGAATATCCCCTTGCCACAGAATAAAACAGAGCCCGGCAACCCTTAAGGCCTTTTACAGCTTGTAAAATCCTTACATCGGCCCCAAGCAGCCTTAAGGTCGGATTTGTACAGTATCCGTAAAGCCCTACTACCCTACACTTAAGGCTTTACCCTTGAAGTAACCTACTACCCTAAACCCACACTTCCCTGACCTTAAACCCGGCCCCAAGGGGAATTTTTGATTCTTTCAAGCAGGAAGGAAATGGGTGCGTAAAGCAAAAAAGGCCATACCCAAACGGTAAACCCCAAAACCAAACTGTAGACCCCAAGCCCTAACCCTAAACTCTAGACCCTAAGCCTAAACCCTAAGCCATAAACCCTAAACCGTAAGCCCTAAGCCCTTAACTAACCCCCTACCCTCAAACCCCAAAACCCCAAACTCTAAACACCCTGAACCCTAAAACCCCTAAATCCCATAGATCCCTTAAAGGAGCCCTTATAGTACCCCTATACCCTAAGCCCTAAGCCCCTGCCCAGGATCTTCTGGAGCGGCCCTTGTCACAGGGCCTGGGCTCCCTGGCCCGGGGCCTGCAGGGGATGTCGGGCAAAGAAGCTTAATATTTTTTTTGTAAATTTATTTATTAAATAAATTTACGAAAAATAAAATTAACTGTAAACATTAAATAATAGAACCAACAATAGAAATATCAATATAATAATCATAATAGTCATAAAAATAATCACCGCAAAAACAACATTAGAAATTAGCAACACGGTTAGTCATAATAAAAATATCAACACACAATAAGTCATAATGATCATAAAACAGTTACCAGCATCATAATCATAATAACGACAATAATTATTGTAGTACTAAGAACAGCTGTTATTCTGTTGTGATCATCAAGGGTCATACCAGTAAGCTTGAAAGGTTATCAACGGTATGCTTAGTAAGGGTATCATTAGTAAGAACCACAAGGCTCCTACCAATAAATGGGTAGTTCCCTAGATTAGGCTGCCTTTGGGGGGTCACTTTTTTGTAAGGATGCCGTACTTTATTGGGGACCGAAAAGCGGTGCCCTGTTTTAGAAAACTACCCAAATGACAAGAGAGCTAATTAATAGCACTTTTACATACTAATTTTATTATTCGTAAGAACAGCAACGACTACATTAATAGTGATAGTAGTAGTAAGAATGGTCTTGTTTTGGGTTTGGGGGTTGGGACTTTTCGGGTTTCGAAGTTTGGGGCTTTAGAGGTGGGGGGGGGGGCTAGGATTTCATGTTTAGGCCTTTAAGTTTTTAGATGTTTATAGGACTGCGGGTTTAAGATGGTCTGGGTAGCAGCAACATATAGAGGCCTGCGCAACGAGAAACAACATCCCCCTTCCATCCTTACGTAGCTATGCTATATTACACTCCAAAACAGTATTCTCATTCTGAAGCCTCCCATGTAGGAGAGCGAATCGTGCTATGTTGGTTCTTCTGGAGCGTTCGAGGAGCTGGTTGTTCTGCGGAAGCAGTCTGCTTAATTGCACTCGAGTTTTAGAGAGTTGTTGATGGGTTTCAGCATGTTCGGGTCCGAGGGAGGGAATGGCTGTAGGCCCCGCTATGCTTGTTGTGTCTATTGTGTTAACATTGCTCTGATCCCCTTGAAAGACTAGTGAAGGGCTCGTCTATATCTTGGCAGATTTTAGAATCCCTAAACCCAAATCCCTAAACCCTAAATCCTAAAACCTTAAACCGAAAGCCGAAAACTCTCTGACCGTCAAAACCCAACATCTATGGTATAGGCCTTATAGGGCTCTTAGGCAGCTTGTGGGCTTAACAGCCCCTAAATCAAAAATCCCTAAACCTCACAACCCATTAGGGCGTGGCCCCTGAATCCTGAACCGGACAAAGTCGGGTTTAAAGGGCTTGTAGGCTTTTGGCAGAAATCCTGCACCCAAAAGGCTTGGCACACTGCTTCTGCCTCGCTGCTCTCCGTGGCGGCCGTGTGCAACTCGCTTTGCGCGGATCTCGCCAACGGCTTGCGTGGTAATTTCAGGCTTTAGGTTTTGGGGGGCAAGGGCTTGAGCTGCTGGTGCCCCAACTACCCTCTAATATGGCCTAAATACCTACTAGTAAGGACCATAAGGGCTCTATTAAACGGCGCTTGGGGGGTCCTGGTAGGGCTTAGGGTTTCGCAGCAGAGTCTCAGAGGGCTTCGTTCTCAGGTTTCTGGGCTATGGCTCCCGACTCCTGGCACCCCAAAACCTCAATTACTCCAAAACACCAATAGACTTTGCCATGACTTGTTCTTGGCGTTCTTCTGGTTGGCTCTTAGGACTTTAACTCTTGGGTTTCTATATGAACCATAATAAGGAGGCTAAAAGTTTAACTTTTTGGAGGGGTTCAGAAGTCAGCCAGGTGTTATCCTTCCAAGTTTTCCCCCGCCGTCTCATTGCCAGCCATTCGGCAACACCACTTCCTGCCAGTTTGAAGAAACATCTTAGTGGTCGATGCAGTTTCTCGTCTTTGCACTGTTTGTTGCCTAAACCCTAAACCCAAAACCCTAAACCCAAAACCCAAAACGCTAAACCCTATTTGACCTTCAAGGCATCTTCCAGGGTTGGCATGGTGCTGGGCAGGAGCCGACTTCTGCCCTGTGGCGTTTTCCTGGCTCCAGCCACCCAGCGACTCTAAGCGGCATATTGGGTTCAACATGGTTCAGGTTTCGACCTGCAAGTATCTGCTGTTTCCTAGCTCTTCGTTTCTGTACATGTGCTGGCAAGAACTGCGACATGACCTCCCATGCAGATGCTATCACAGTCCCAGCAAGCATCGCCTTCTCAGCATAGTTTGCTCGGCGCCTGTAAAGACAGACAATGATCACGCTACCCTGAACCTTAAATGTCGTGGTCAGTTTGCAATGTCTTCAGGCCTAAATGATATTATCGGGATTGAGATACAGTACCACCGCTTACTCAGGCCACCACTGTAGTAGGATATCTCAGAACATCCTACTGTACTTCACCAGCTCTGCCCTGCGCCGCAGCCATGTCTTTGTCAGTTCGATCCGCCCTCAGCGCTGGTTTGTTTTATGGCTAGGTCCGATGTGGCATCCTCGTATATTTATTTATGAATGTGTTTCCTTGTCAGCGTCCGAGTCTGAATGTCAAGAGGCGAACCGCACCATTCGGGCGTTACTGGGGGAGAGAACAAGGTTCAGGGTTCAGGCCCTGCGTCTTTCGGCCAGACTGAATGATTAACAAGGCTGATGACCTACGGCCAGGGTTCCTGAACATATGTAGTTATCGTCTGAACCTCCCAAGACCCCGTCTAATGATTCAGCGAGTTTGGGGGTTAATGACTTGGCGTTCTTCTGGTTGGCTCTTAACTTAGGACTTTAACTTTTGGGGTTTCTATATGAGCCATAATAAGGAGGCTAAAAAGTTTAACTTTTTGGAGGGGTTCAGCAGTCAGCCAAGATGGGTGGTATCGGTTGTCTCCACACATCAGACTCAGACGGCTTTTGTCAATCACGCCTTGTCCGACATGTCCTACGTAGTTGCAAGTCGTGAGTACTTACGTTCGACGTAGGATATCAAAACAGGGGCGGAATAATTGCTACTGTATTAGAGTCGCCTTGAAATACTTATAGTCGTCGTGAGGATTCCTTGCTACACTTAAAGTATAATGTACCCCAAAACCCAACTCTAATTGTTAAGGCCCCCAGATCATAGAACTCTACTATAGGTCCCTTGCCGACCCCTTTATAAGAACCTTCCAAGGAACCCTTTATAAAGGAGTCTTATTATAGATCCCGTAAAGAACCCTAAAGAGGAACCCTTGAAAGGAGCCCTATTATAGATCCCTTATACCTTTAATAAAGGAACCCTTTAAAGGAGCCCTATTATAGATAGATCCCGTATAGACCCCTTCATAAGAACCCTATAGAGGAACCCTTTAAAGGAGCCCTATATTTAGGCTTCATGCCGGACCAACTGTCTCCTCCGATCGGCCACCGCCACCTGGCCTACGCCGGTGGCCAAAGCAGGGGACCCTGGGACCTGAAGGGCTTGAGAAGGGCTTTAAAAGCAGGTTTTGTGAAGGTTATTTCATGAAGAAGGGCTTGAGACGGGTTTTATATAAAAGCTGGGGGTTGTGAAGGGTACGTCATGGGTTGTGCATGGATTCTTTAGGGTTTTTTAAGAGGTCTTGAAGCATTCTTTAATTGAAGGTCTGTTTTTAGGTTGTGTGAAAAAGCACTATCAGGGGTCGTAGTAAGTACTACTAATTCTAATTATTCCGACGCGCTTCAAGAGTTTTGCAGGAGTGCTTATAAAAGTTTTATTTGTTTGTTGTTTGTGCGGCGGTTTATGGAGCTTTGTGAGGATTTTTTGATAAGGGCATTGTAAAGGCTTGTGTCTGTACTAAGAAGTGATCTATGTCTATGGGCGTGTTGTGCAGCTTCCTTTTCACGGGGTTTCATAGGTAGCATTTTGGGTGCCTGTTCTGGTTTCGGGATTGAGCAAAGCCCTTTAACTTTAGGCTTTTGGGTCGAAGGATATGAGATAGAGCAGGATTTAGGGCATGGTGTGTGTAGGGTTGAGCGGTTTTGATGAGTGCTTCTGCAGTGCTTCTGCACAGGGTTTGGGGTTCAGGGCAGTTTAGACCAGCTGCGGCTTCAGGGCTTTCGGCTTCAAGGTTTTGAGCTACCTTATAGGGATGGAACAGATTATCGGCTTTTAGGGTTTAGGGATTGGAGACTCGGTGGCTATGGCATATCGTTCAGGCGATCAGACTGAGAGCCTTCGTTTTTGGGGCTTGGGTTAGAATTCAGAGGTAATGATTCACGGTTGCAGTGCGCGTGTTTTGCTTGCTCTAGAGTGCTGCAGCCTTACCCGTTGCCGTTCTGAAGTTGTTTCTCACAAGTCGCAGCTCTCTTCGCCTCTACCTGGTAGAGATAAGCGGATCACTTCAGACGGAATGTTCGCGTTGCTGCTTGTCGCCTTCCTTTGCGGAGTCGCTGCCGACTTCGAGGCAGGGCGCCCTTCCTCCCTCCGAGGCAAGGAGCCCTCCACCTCCTGGGGAGATGAGCGTCGCCTTTGGGACGGCCGTAGGCGCCGGGAGCACGGGCATCACGGCGAGGACCAGGATGAGCACTGGGAGCATCATGAGCACCACGAGCACGAAGATCACCGCGAGGACCATTGGGAGCACCATGAGGACCAGGAAGAGCACCACCAGGACGAGGACCACTGGAAGCCCCATTGGGGCTCACATCCGGAGACTCGAGCGTGCTTTCCGGCTTGTGACTTTTGCCAGAATTGTGTCGATGGCATGTGTGTGGGCGCCCCCTGCAAGGCGCGGTGTTCAATGTGCGACTTCTGCCAGACTTGCAATGGCTTCGGCGAGTGCCTCGGCACAACATGCGAAATTCAGTGCGCATTGTGCGACTCCTGCCAGACGTGTGTGGCAGGACAGTGTATCGGCTCGTCTTGCCAAGACAAGTGTTTTTCGTGCAACACGATGCCCATGATGTGCCCAGATGGGCAGACGTCGATTCCTGGCAGCTGCATAAATGGCATTTGCATGCCAGGTTCGTGTGTCTAGGTACGGCAAAGCCTGAGCAGGCTCAACTTGTACAGCGTGCAGATGCTGCAGAGTCTGCTATGCAGCTTGTCCCACTTGTACAGTTCGGACGTGATTGAGTCATGATCAGCTGTGTAATTTTGGCATTCCTACCGACGACCCGAGCGTCACTTTGAAACTTTTGCCTGACCCGTTTTGATACCGAAACAGGACTTCGATGCATCATGCAAGATTCATGGCGCCCATGCAGCCATGCTTCTAGTCGGCCAGGCGACGTGTTGCATATCCGGTTCCACTTACCTTGAAAATATTGAAAACATCCCTTCTGCCTTGGATACTACCCCCCTGTAATAGTCTATGTTAGGGGTCATACTAAGGGATATGTATATATATATATGTATGTTGAGATCAGTATATATGACTATATATCATTATATGACTATTTGCACCTATATATATATAATTATGCATGTATCTGTATATATGTATATACGCATAAGTATATGCAATTATATACTATATATACTTACATATACTTATATTAAAATTATGTATAAGCATGTGCATGTATACATATATATATATATATATATAAGTATATATTGGGTTCACATTTTCCTCAGGTCCGAGCTTCGTCCTTGACGAGCGGACGCCCCATGTGGATGCCCAGACACTGCTGCGGTACGGCCTGGAGCCCGAGCCTGTGGTGTTCATATTTTGGGTTTATATAGTCCCAGACAAGGTCAGCGACTACATACTAAGTTACTACACTGCTACTGCGACTAGTCTACTGCTACTGTTACCGCTGCCGCTCCGGCTGCGGCTGTGGCTACGGCTGGCGGCGGCCCCCCCTCCATCTGTTCCGACCCCCATTCTCTTTCTGGTCCTGCTCCTCGCGCGCCCCCTGCACTCCGCCGCAGCTCTCGATCCCCTACGCCTCTCNTCCCTCCGACGTTCCTCCCCGCCTCCTGCGCCTGTGTTCCGGCTCCTGTCCCCGCGGCGGCTCGGGCGGCGGCGGGGGCTACGGCTGCCGCTGCCGCTCCTGCTCCTGCTCCTGCTCCTGTTCCTGTTCCTGTTCCTGCTGCTGCTGCTCCTGCTGCTACTGCTACTACTGCCTCCTCCTGCTGCTTCTGCTCCTCCTGCTGCTCCTGTGCTGCTTCTGCTGCTATTGTAGCTGTGTCATTGGAAGGAGTGGTTGTGCTTGTTGTTGGTGTGGTGGGGGTGGTGGTAGTATGTGGTAGTCGTCATGTCCTCGTCGTCGTCATTGTCGTCGGGGTGCTGGTGGTGCTGCCGCTGTCAGCATCAAACTAGCCAGTTTTTCGCTACATCGTTTATCCGTGTTGCTGGATGCTGCCGTCTTCAGTGATGATGGTGATGGCCTTTTCGACGGTATCGATGGAAACGTTGAGACGGGGTGTCAAGACCAGAACGGATTATTTGCAACAGGCTACATCGGCGTGTAACTTCAACAGTTCACAGACGGGTCGAGGTCTCATTTGAACAGATGCCTGAGCGCAGCCGCCACCACTTTTTTATAGCCTGCGCATGTTCCTCTTGTCTCAGCTGGTCTGAAGGCGATGTATCCAATCCCTTTGGTGCCTTGCTTGCAGCTGATTCCCGGCACGGGGGTTGATGTTGAAGGTTCGGGTGTGTTTTTGTCTACAGGCTCCGATTTCCTGGAGCATGGCTGGGGGTGTTGGAGGTCTGTAGATTCCAGGTACCATCCTGCCTGTGTTGGGCTTCGGTTTTTCAGTTCTAGGGCCTGGCTCACGCCCCCACCCAGAACCGCAAAACCCGAAACCCACACCCTGGCATCTGAGATCTATAGGTCCAACCCACCGTTCCAAAACCCAAAGCTATGCCCGGAAAGTACATGTACCCTCGCTGGGTTACAAGAGCTTCCTGAACATGTTTTTCAGAACCGCAAAACACCCCTCTCCCCCAATCCAGTCCAAAGCCCCTTCAACGCGCCCAACCTGTAGTGGCATGGCATATCATTCAGAGTCCGTGCAAAGTCCTGAACACACCATCAATGTCCTGAGCCCTGAACTCTACCCCCTCAACCCCAAGCCCGAAACCCTAAGCCCTGCTAATTACTCCCTAAACATGCACTGCACATGCTGTCACCCTGAAGCCAGGTCCCTCGAAGCCCTGAGAAGCGACCATTCAGGGCGCAAGCTTGCAGCAACGCCTCGAACTTGCTTTGTAGTCGTACGGTACAGGGTTTAGGGGTTTAGGGTATAGGGTTTAGGGTTCTATATCAACCCTCATAAACCCTAAAACCCCAGATGGTACAAGTCTTTAGAATTTAGAAGTAGGGTTTACGATTTCGGATTGTCACATTCTGGTTGGCCACATTGAAGGCCCCAGACAAACCTTCTAAACACCAATTATGACCTTCCTAAACACCATCTCTCAACCCCACCGGATGTAAGCACCGGACCTGTATCATCCGATAACCACACCCTAAACTGCCTCAGACAGTGAACGGGTGAACTTTAAACTTTGTGGCCTTATATTCTGGCTCTGTCTCTTTTAAAGTTTGAACTTTTTCGGGCGGCCCGGTTGTTGAAGAAGAGAGCTGCAAACCCCTAAACCCCCCAAAAAGCCAAAGCCCTAAACCAAGAAAGCCGGGACAGATGAGGCCTGGATCCACAAGATGGGCCATATCGGATTCAGGGGCTGAGGACCCTCCTGCAACGGGATTAGGGTTTAGGGTTTAGGGGTTTAGGGTTTAGGGATCTGAGTGTTGAAGGGATTTGGGTTCTTTGGAATGGGGTCTTAGGGCTTTGGGTTTACCTGGACCCCCAAACTACCCTCTAATATGGCCTAAATACCCACTATTAAGGACCATAAGGGCTCGGTCCTGGTAGCGTTTTGGATTGAAAGTTGGAAAAGAGGAAGTGCATCTAAACGAACGGAGCGTTACTTGCAATTGTCTACTTTGGATACTTAGGACTGGCTTGTGGAGATTTTCAAGCACATTCATTATGGCTTATGTACTAGATTGTCGTGTCCTCCTTTATCCAGATCTGGGTTTCAAAGCCTCACTTTTCGAAGACCCTACTGTCGAGGTTTTGTATCTCGTTGCGTAGATCCTGCTGTTTGATCCTTGCTCTTTTGGGTCCGCAGGTACTTTTGTCTCGTACCTCATGTCATAGCAAGTTCTTTGCACATGTTCGCTGCATGGACAAGACGCAGTCTTGGTTGGATTCAATCCCCCTAAACCGTAAAACCTTAAAACCCCATTATAGATCCCTTAAAGGAACCCCTATAAATCCCTTCAAGGGAACCCCAAATTAAAAGCCTAAACCCAAGCCTCACGGAAGCAGCCTCGCACAGGACCATGAACTCGCGAAGCGTGAAGAGCACTTCGAGGACCGCCGCTTCGTGTAATGTAGAGGTCTTGATTATTGAAATGGGTTTTCGGGCTCCATTATAGCGATTACAATTATAACCAGGAAACCTAAGGAATACTATTGGTAATTCTACAGTAATCCTGGGATTCGAGAGTGCTGTGTAGGGTTGGTAATAGGGTCTAGGGGTTTAGGTTAGGGGTTTAGGGGTGAGGGGTTGAGGGTTCAGGGGTTTAGGGTTTTAGGGTAGGGGTTTGGGGTTTAGGGTTCAGGGTCTTTGAAAGGATGGGCTTGTTCCAGGCCTATCCGAGTTTGATACGAGATGTTAAGCTTGCAGCTGTAGCCGGGCAGTGCGTGGTGGGCTGATGGTTGAGGGTTCAAGGCCGGACCTGGGTGCTATTGTCTTCGAATTGCCAGCCTTACTCGTAAGAAACAAAATACGCACCAGCAGAGCAGCAGTGTCGGCGAGGGAAGGGCGGTGATTATTTGCCTCTGTTGGAAGTTAATATTCGTATCGTCGGTGGAGCATCTTGCAGAGCAGTGTGTCGCTTTGGCTAATTAGAGTCGAGACGTTCCGGCAGTGTCTAGTGTCGGGTGGTCGTCTCTTGCCCGTGCATTTTGATATTTCTGCTGTTGGCATCTTCGTTGCTGTTGTTTGTGCGGGTTCTGGGGACAAGGCTGTGCAGTTCCGGCTTCAGCGTTAGCCCCTTTGGTCGAACACGACGCTAAGACCTCCGAGCACACCATGCCACGCCAAATGCTTACAAAGGATCCGTGCCGCTTTGATACAGAAAATCCTGGGTCATTATACCGTGAATGGATGTCAATGCATATGCGCAAAACTGTGTGGCACAAGTTTCTCGAGAGTTCTGGAGTGGCTGCAAGAATGGTAGATCTGTAGGATTTCAAGCAAGTTCAAGCAAGGCAATCACAGGTAACTATCCCTATAGCTGCAGCTCCTAGAACTCCAATGATGGTGCTTATACTGCTTATAGAAGTAGCGGCCTGACTTCTCACTAACCACCGATGGATTTTTAGGTATTGAGCTCTTGATCCCAACAAAGCACATGCCAGGAATCTGTCCCAGTCCGCCCGGGTGGTGCCTACCAACCTGGCGAAGGCCTGGGACGTGCGAAGCCAGTTGTAGAACCCTCAGCACTGGAAAGCCTTGCTGTTCACCGAGGGGCTCATGTAGATTAGACCATGGCCCGTCTCCGGCACCGTCCTTTGATGAAGTACCTATGAAGGAGATTTGTGTAATCCTACATGAAGTGGTGCTTATGCTGGGACTTTGGTGAGTCTACACAAGGGCTTCTTCGGAATGTCGGTGAGTGTGTTTTTGGGATTCCTATGCACTGCCAGCCAGCGTATTAGCACAATCCTGAAATCAACCTCATTTGGATGGAACTTAAAGAGGGGATTATGGGATACCCTCACCGGATGGTGTTTGCTTAGGTGCTTTTGGGGGGTCCCTATACACGGAGTAAGCCGCTTCTTCGACATGGCCGTCTTAGGGTTTAGGGTTTCGGGCCGGGGGAAGTGAAATAGACAAGAAGTTCTTCGTCGGAATAATCAGTGATACTAATCCCCTGTAGTCTTTGAAGAAGCTATCCTGAATCTAGTTGAGGAAGAGGTCATACAAAATCTACAACCTAAGACATCTATGGCATAAACCGAAATCGTAATCTGAGTATTCGGTCACCCATATGCGGCTGTAGGGTTTAGGGCTTAGGGTTTACAGCTTAGGGTTCGGGATTTAGGGCTTTGAAGTAGGGTTCGGGAGGGGCCTGGCAAGGTGTCAGACCGTTTAGATCCAAGCTTAGCTTGGTGTACAAATCCCTGAAGCAGAGGCACCAGCACCCTATACCGAAGTCTTAAGACAGTCCAGCTGACTAAGCCCAAAACCCTAACTTTGCACTGGGAGTTGACCTTTGAACTTTGCTAAACACCAGGAAACCGCAACTGATCCATCGAGGCTTGGGGGCAGCGCGTTCAAAACCTTGACCCTGATACTTCAGGATTTAGAGCTTCGGGCTTAGGTTCTTAATGCCCCCCACCCTAAACCCTACCCCCCCCCCAATTTTATGGGCTTCAGGGCTCAGGGGCGCGAGCTTTGCAGGTGAATGTGCTGATCGTTGGACCGGGCGCTGGCATTGGCCACAACGGAGAGGCCTCCAATTGAAGTTCAAGAATATAGGGACCATAATAATAATAATAGTAATTAGAGTAGGGTTTTGGGGTATATTATATTCTAATCAATTTAACGACCCCCCCCCCCTCAAATAGTATAGGCAATGTTTTGAAGGCCCCTATATTAGGGTTCCTGGTGACTGGGAAGATCCTTCAGGGTCTTTACATGGCTTTAGGATGAGGACAGCTTAAGCTGCTCTACATTCCTTACCTTAACCCTGAATAACCTGCCTTTTTGGGGTTCCTTAAACTGATTTTCCCTATATGAGTCCTTAAAGAGATAGGTTGTTCAGGGTTAAGGTAGACCCTAAACCATCCTAAGCCCTGAACCCTAACTCCTCCCCCCCATTCTTCAGGTACGGGTCTTACTGGCCATGCTCACTGGCGTTTCCTAAGCCAGCAGCGCTGGCTTAGGATCTCAGAAATTTCATACGGGCAAGGCGCGGTATTGGTTTTCAGCCTCTTGATGCCGTGCGGATGTGAGGAGAGCTGTGGCAGGTCAGTTGATTTTGAAGATTTGCCTGAGAGCAATTAAGGCCAAGTCTTCGGTATCTAACGTTGGATTTCGCACTGCGTGGCCTTCCATCTGAGAATCTGTGGTGCTTTTCCACACACACGCACGTGCACATATGTAAGCGATGGAACCGCTCGAAGAGTACCTGGCGCCTTGTCGTGGTGCAGAGCTCTGACAAGCCTGCGGTCCACGCGGCTTGTACAGCTGCTCTATGCAGCAGTGCTGCAGGCTTTGCCTGCTGTGCCCACTGTTGCAAGTCGGCATCCCCCTGCCAGCAGGTCCAAGTTGAACTGCATCGACCACCTGAAATGTACTGACTGAAGAACTTGTCTTTGCCATGCGGGCATGCGCGTTGTGCAGAAGATGGTTGGTCCTCATCGCCGGGAACTGCAGCCGTGGTGTGCCGTCCTTGCAATTGAGATGCCTGTCCGCTCTCCGCAAGAAGGGCTTAAGGCCCTCAACCCTGCCTTCGCCTACCAGTCCTACTGGAAGGCCCTATACCCTAAACCGCTAAACCCCAATCCCTACCTTAGCCAGTGAAGTCCTACAGTGTGGGGTTTAGGAGGTAGTTTTTAGGGTTTAGGTTACTTTTAAGGCCCTGAACCCCAAATCTCCGCCTTTGCCTGGCAGTCCTACTGGAAGGCCCTTGACACTAAACCCTAAACCGCTGAACCCCAATCCTTACCCAAACCCTAAACCCCAATCCCCTGCTTTGCCAGTCCCACTGGAAGGCCCTATTCCCCACACGGTTTAGGGCTACTCCACCTTTCCCTGCCAGTCCTACTTACCCCTAAACCCCTAAACCCTGAACCCTAAACTCTCAGCCCTAGACCCTTTCCCTGCCAGTCCTACTGGAAGCTGAAGCAAGACTCCATGTTCACGGTAAAGGTCTTCGGGCGCTCCGGGACCGCCTCCAGGGTTGTCTTGGCGTTTGTTGTTTTAGGGGTTCAGGGTTTAGGGTTTATATGGTTTAGGGTTTGGGGTTCGGGGTCTACGGTTTGAGGCTTTGGGCGTTTGGGGTTCTGTATTGTTTCGGGTTTAGGGGGCAGTTCTTGCTTGAATTACGGCGTAGAGTCTTAGATTTTAACATGATTTGCGTAGCTTTAGCATTTATATGATACACCTGTCTTTTTTCGTAGCACATGGTTCAGGGTTTGAGATGTTTGGGGTTCGCTTGGGGTTTAGGGGTCAGGGCTGCAGGGGCTTACGGTCTTGTACACATGGGATTTCGCTCTACATTCATAGGGACCCTTAGCAGGGTAAGGGGGAGGGGGGCAGGGGACTATACTTCGTTAATTAGGCCTTATTAGCTCCTTATTATGGGCATTAAGGCCCCCTACCCCCCCCTCCCCGCCACCCCCCTGAGGGTCCTTATGATACAAGGTGATCTCATGTGGGGTCCTCCCGGTCGAAACTTGCACCTGGAAGGCCTTAACCTACCACAGCCTATTTTCTTGTAGGCTCTTATAATAAACCCGAGCATGCGATTTGTAGGGGCCTACAGAAAAAGCAGGTTCTGGTCGGCAAGCAGACCCTAAACCCCAACCCTTCCCAAACAAACCTAGAACCCTGATCCTCACATGCCTCATGAGTTCGAAGCCATATGTATGTACGTAGGTAGGTAGGTAGGTGGGTCTGTATGTCGGTATGTCTGCAATGTCTCTATGTATGTACCTGTATGCGTATGTACTGTGTATATATATATATATAGCCTTTCGCCTGAAACTTAAAACCTGCAACAAGCGTCACCCTAAACTCTAAACCCTAAACCCCTAAACCCCTAAACCCCTAAACCCTAAACCCTAAACCCTAACCTAAACCTTCCCTCAGAAACCCTGAACTTGAGTACGAAATCTTAGGGGTTTAGGGTTATAGGGTTGTAGGGGTTTCGGGCTATAGGGGTTTAGGGTTTAGGGGTTTAAGGTATACCCCATGCACTTTCTTAGCCCAAGTTCTGCAGCAAGACGGCCCGAAACCCCAAAGACCCTAAGCCCGGGACTCTAAAGCTCTACGACGCCCCCTGAGGCCCGAAGTCCCCAAACTTTAAACCCTAAAGCCCCGCAAACTAACCCGAGGCTGGAACCCGCGAAGATGGACTATAAAACCCAGGAGCAATGTAAAACATCGAACCTTTTGAGCGCGAAAGAAGCTTGATTATAAAATCAACTCCATTAAACTCCCAGAATATAAGAAGTCGACCCCTGCAGAAGCAAGAATCAAGCCTTAGTTATGAACAAAACGCTATAGCCGCTATAAACCCCCGGAGCACGCCTCAAGAGGATGGCCTACGACTCCTATCCGCCGGAGTGGCCCGAGGGGAAGCAAGCTCCCAACCTGGCCCTCAGCCTCAGAGGGGATGGGGGGGGGGGAGTTCTAGAAGGGCTCTATAGAGTAATTATGGGGTTTTAGAGTTCTGTTATTACTCAGTATGAGTTCCTAGGCCTCAGAGGGGATGGGGGGAGTTCTAGAAGGGCTCTTTGAAGGGACTATTCTGGTGTTTTAGGGTTTTGAGTTTTATTTAACAAAGGGGAGGAGGGGAGTTCTAGAAGGATTCTATCGAGGGATTATGTTGGAGTTTTAGAGTTCCCTTTTTTGTTTAATAGCGTTTCTAGAAGGGTTCTATAGAGGGTGTTTTTGTAGTTTACAATTTAGAGGCTTTAGAGGTTTAGGGTTTCTAGAAGGGGGCAAAAAAGGGTTGAGGGTCATCGCTCTTTAGGGCTGTGTTGTTGTTAGATAGGGGGTTTGAGTTTAAGGTCCTACTAGGGTTTTTTATGGGGGACCTATTTTGTGTTTTGTGGTTTTATGGTTATGCTAGTTAAATTGTTTTGATTTCGGATTTGGGGTTATGGGCCGGGTTCTACAAGGGGTTGCACAGGATGTTTATGGGATTGTAGGGTTCTTTAGGGCTTCTTATGGGGTGTTGATGGGGTCTAGACCGGCTCTTAGGAAGTTGCAGGGTTACACGTTTTTCGGGTTTAGGATACTGGAGTTGTATAAGGGCTCTTTCGGAGTTCTTATACGTGGTTTGTACGATTTTTGAAGGCGTCTCTACTGATGTATAGGCCCAAAGACGGCTGTCTGCACTGATTGATGGGCAAAGAGGTCCCTGCAGCCAAGAAGCTGCATGGGCGTGAGAAAATCCCAGTTCAGGGCAATGCCCTAAACCTTTTTGGATCTCTCACGAGGCCCCCGCACGTAATGAGACGGGTCTTTCACTTCTCATCGTGCCGAGGCCCTAAACCAAAGCCTAAAAAAAATGAAACACCGCTGAACCTGCACTTGCCAGGCAGCGCAACAAGATGCTCGCCCCTGATTTTCCAACACAGTTCCTCTTAAAGCCCCTACCCTCCGAGAAGAAACTGAAAGCAGCTGCCCAATACTTTCTGGCAAGCGAAAGTGACGGTGACCCCATTGTCAGCATGATCCGAGAGCAAGAACCTGAAGAAACGCTGACCAGTTCTCCTGTCTGGTAGCCTTACTGCCGCAGTTGCACCTCTTATAATTAAGGAATATTCCTAAAATTTTATCAGGGATCCTACTTTGATTTAAGGTATGTTCCTTAATTAAGGCATATTGGAGTCTCTGGGTTCCAGGATGCACAATGTGGCCGAGCATTCAGCCAATGCGACACAGGGACTTGGGCCTGGCCACAACCCGGGCAGCACGTCAAGGTCAATGGCAAACCAGTGCCTTCAAATGGGTGGTTGTCAGAATCACTGGGTCCCTATTATAGTACGGCACCTAATATTTAGGGCACCCAAAAAGGGACCCTAATTTTGACAGCCACGCAAATAGGCACACTGGCCAGGCACCAGAAATGCGAACCACAGCCCAGCAGCGATACCATAACCAAGCATTTGTGCCAGACCAAAGGTTAAATTCAGCAGAAAACTTCGATATTCCCTCCCTGCAGAGATCCTGAAGGCAAAAGGAGAAACCAGGCAGCAACTTGCACCTTGCCTCCCGACTTGCCAAAACGTCAAACTCACTCGAATGCCAATGTTTGCCGTTGAACTGGACACCTGGACTCCGCGGGGAACTTCTTGTTGCTATCCTGTCAGGAACATCTCCTTGCCGTAGAAAAGCACTATTGTTTTCAGTCTGTGACAAGGTAGTCGCGACATTCGGAGTAACAAAGTATGGAGGTACTGCTGAGTGTTCAGAGTAATCGAGCTAAATTGTTTCTTCTTGCCCCTGCGCAAAACTTAGTCTAGGTCAGCATGCCCTTCGTAGCCCAGTGAAACGGGTAGGTTTTCCACTTACTTGCGGGTTCAGGTTCAAGGTTTCGTGTTCAGGGATTGGAGCTGGGCGCTTGTTTTTTAAACAAGTTGGAAGGCTTTTCATCGTCTTGCTCGTATAGCTTACAATGTCAAGCCCAACTCACCGTCCAGGCCAGCTTTGCGCAGGACGGGGTGGGCATGATTGTTTCCGAGTTTTGGGAGGTTTGAAGTATCGCATTATCGCATTGCTCGGGCCTCAGAGGTACTTGAAGGATCATGGGACTTAGTAAGTGGGGTTATAAATAAGGAAACTCTACCTATAACTACTTACAACTCCAATTAAGGTACTTATAACCTTACTTACTAAGTCCCATGATCCTCCAAGTAGCGCTGACAGAGGCGGCCCAAGGGGTTTGGGCAAAGGGCTCCGTGCGACAGTTTTTCGGATTTGCTGTGCAGCTTCGGGTTCTTCAGCATGAGAGCTGACATTCGGGTGCATGTGAAGCTGTTGAACAACAGGTTGGGTCATCTGTGGTGGTGGTGGTGGTGGTGGTGGTGGTGGTGGTCGTGGTGGTGGTGGTGGTGGTGGTTGTGGTGTCGTTGTTGTTGTCGTTGTTGTTGTTGGTGGTGGTGGTGGTTGTGGTGGTGGTGGTGTTGTCGTTGTTGTCGTTCATCACTCGTCTGCTGAAGATGTTGTTGTTGATATTGAAGTTGATGTTGTTTCTGTTGGTGCTGGAGGTGCAGGCCGTCCTGGTGGTGCTAGTAGTGCTGGTGGTGCTGGTGGCGCTGGTGGTGCTGGTGGCGCTGGTGGCGCTGGTGGTGCTGGTGGTGCTGGTAGTGCTGGTGCTGCTGCTGGTGGCGGTGGTGGTGGTGGTTGGCGCTGTTGCTGCCGTTGGGTCGCCGTGGTTGTGGTTGTTGCGCGTGTTGTTTTGTGCCTTAAATTTGGTACAGCCCCGTGTGGAGGACATGTCAGTCAACGGACAAATTGCCGATTTTGATTGCCACATCCCTGGAAGGCTCAAGTTGAGGTTCAGCATGGTTCAGCTGTTCGTGGGTTGGGGGCCTTCTGCCTCAAGTGGGCGTAGGGCTGCGACATCACACCTTTCGTAGACAGGCCGCTTCCGGCGCGCACAAAGGCTCCACCTTAAAACCCCGAAGCTCTACCACCCAGGTCTCATCTTCGGATCTCGTGGTGGCCAGGCCAGACAGCAATGCCATCGATGGCTAAAGCCTACTCCACACTACATCTTCTTTAGGGTTCCTTCTCCTTTCGGGGTTACTGTGAGGAGTCCTCTAAGGGTTCTACATAAGGGTCTTCGGATTTACGATTTAGGGCTTTGGAGTTACTGCTTTTGAGCGAGCAGGGTCTTAGAGTTCAGCACGGTCGGTTCATGGGGTGTGTGGGTTTTGTTAGCAACGTTTGAGGCCACGATCCTCAACCCTCGATTCTAGCACCACAGGCCTGTGAACCCCCCCAAAAAATGTCCCAGAAGCTCAAACCCGAAGACAATAATTCCCGCCTTTTTCAGTATCATTGTTGTCCTCACCTTGGAGTGGCAGTAGCATCAGCAGCCGCTGCTCGCAGTACAACATGAACGTGTTGCATCCCACCATGTTAGTGTCAAGGCACATCGAAAAACTTGCGAGAGTCGAGAGAAGGTGGTGCTCCCGTGTCTCTGGCAGCTGGGCATGGTTCTTCGGCAGCATACTCTGATCTACACCCTAATTACGACGACGCACCTCTAAAGTCTAATTTGTCCAGTTTTTTTGGCTCTGTATGCAACCCCTGACATGCAAAACATCTGTCCTTGAATTCAGCGGAGTCGGGCGGATGTGGCCTGCGAACTACCCTAAACTAAACTTTCAACCCGAACGCTCAAGCAGCCGGGATAGGAGGACGATGCGGCGTCTTCGCCGTCCGCTCGAGTCTTTGATCAGGGTTACACTGGCTACTGGGTAGAACTGACAGTGATGTTGTTGTGGTCCGTAGATCATTGGTCTACATGTTCTATTCATCTTGATGTGCCTTTCTAAACCAAGGTTCGAGGTCTTTCGGGGCAACAAGTTGAACCTCGTATGCTATGCAGCTGCGATGTAGACCCGTAACGTTCAGTCCTAAACCCTCGTCCGTCAGCCTTGATACACCCAAAGCATCCTACTACTGAACATCGTAGACGCCAAACCTCAAGCCCTCATTGTTCTGAAATCCTTAATAAGGTCCTCGTAAAGATCCTTGCAAACCTTAAGTAGCGTATGTCTTATAATCATCAGGCACACAGTTTTTTCCAGTACTCAGCCCCAAACCCTCAACCCTAATATACTTCTAAGGGCCCCCCCCTAAACCCTAAACTCTCAACCGTCATATTCAGGCCCCCTATCTCAACTTCTTCGACCCCTTCTGTGTCCGTTTAGGATTTGCCGCCCTCGATTGTCATCAATGGGGGCTGCGCACTGGAGCTGCCCAGGCGGGATTTGTTAGGAACTTTCCTTTAAAGGGTTCCTTTTACAGGGGTCTATAAGGGCTATTATTATAAGGATTTTGTCTAGGGGCCTTAATAATTACCTATGGCCGGCTGCTTCGCGACAAAGCCCAAGAGTCGGAGGCAGCCAAGCTGCGGGAGAAACAGCTGATGCAAGAGTTGGCAGTTGGGAGACTATGGCTATGGCATTCTGGCCCATTTTGAAGCTCAGCAGGCAGCGGCGATAGCAGACGAGCTGAATTTCATGAGGATGCAAAAGGAGATTGAAGCTCGAGAACAAGATGGGCAGGCTCAACTCTGGCATTGCGCGAGCTGGATCTCAGGCGGCAAGCACTGCGAGCTCGAGCTCTGAATCGATGGGTGGGCAATGTGCCCGTGCTTTCGGAGCCCCGTCCCATATCCTCCCATCCCCACAAGCAAATCTGACAATCGGTTCAGCTCGGCACCCCTCAGAAGACGCCTGAGCCATTATTCGGCGATTCTCAGAAGCGGAACTGTATGGCACTACGTCCCTGACCAGAAAGTGAGTACTTATTCCTTGCATAACGGTGGTCCCAAGTGGGTCTGTCAGGCTTGAAGTTTTGAGGATTGTTTCCCAGCAGAGGCGTTGCAGGCTTGATGTAAAAAGTCCACATCACAGTGCTCGAAATCCTTGCGAAGGTCAGACGCAAGCCGAACAAATGCACGCGCGCATGCACGCATACATAAAAATCAGAACTAGCCAACACCAGCTCGCCCAAACAGACTGACACACAACAAACCCTCAAGCCCTAAAACCCTAATCCCGAATTCCTAAACTAAAAACCCTAAACCCAAACCCTAAAGCCCTACTCCCGAAACCCTGAACGCTTCACCAGACCTAGGGATTCAACCTTTGGTTGTTCGTGATGTGACTATTCCTCGAATTCCCTCTTTTACATTTCCCTCGAATTCCCTCTTTTACATTTCTTGGTATTCTCGTAGGTTGCGGAGTTTCCTTTCAAACTGTTTTATCGGCTCGCCTGACCCTTACCCAGAACGCCTTTTGGGAATATTACAAGATCCTGAAAAGACCAGGGGGAACCATCCGCACTCGTTGGAATCTGCTCAATACTTTCGTGGCGTCAAAATGGCGGTGGCTCTCTCCTTGTATCCGCCCTGCATACTACACTGCTGACTATAAGGGATCTATAATAGGGTACTATGGTGGCCTCAATAATTCCCTTCACCATTTTTTTGGGGTGGTCCTCATTATAACTATGGTATAATGTGGCCCAAAATCCTATTCCAATTATTAAGGCCCCTACATTATACTGTTTCTTTCGTTAAGGCCTTGGGGGTTTTATAGTGTTTTCGTTGTTTGATAGTGGCTATAGTGGTTTTCGGGCTTGTACCCCATTGCGACGGAATTGTCTAGAAACAGGTATTCGATTTTTTTTATGGGAAATTGGTGGAGAGACTAAGTGAGGTTGTTTTCGGGGTTCCGCCAGGGTATCTTGTAGGAAATAAGCAAACAACAAACCCTAACATAGACTCCCCAAAATCATAGACCCTGACAAGAAGGGTCCTTACTGCAAGGACCCGACAACAGAGCCCTGCATGCGCTAAAGATAAGCATCAGGCCTGCCACCTGGCCGGCGAAGGCAGTTACACTACTCCTGATGGGTGGTGCCATGTCAAGAGACTCGAGGGACCAGCAGTTGGGGTTAATGTAGGAATCTGATGAAGAAACCCTGGGCCTATAACCCCAAAATAGTAGGATGCATATAAGGAACCCTAATAAAGGCCCAAGGTTTCTTAATCAGTTTCCTACATTACTGTTTAAGAGTTTAGGGTTCAACCCGGTAAGCTCTAAACCAGATCAGGTCTGGGTGGTGTCGTTTTCTCGTGTCGGAAGCTTGCCTTTTAGATTTAGAGGTTGGGTCGGCTTTGCACAGGGCATGCAGGTCTTTGAGAGTTGAGTTTTGATGGTAAAACAGGGTTCAGAGTTTGGGGACCCTCAACCCCTAAAGCCCTAAAACGGTTTCCACTCGTGTTTTAGGTGGCGTTCGGAGGTCAGTGCCCGTCGACAAAGCACTGCAGTGTTTGCGGTTGGCACTGTGTGAAGTGCCCCCATGGTGGTTGATTTTGCTGCTGTTGCTGTTTTTGAGGTGGTGATATACCTATATGTACGCATATAGGAACATCCCAACAATCCCCGAGCCCAGACCCGGTCCTTGGCATCAAAGGCAAGGACTACTTTCGGAAGCCGAGCGTCAAGCCCAGCAAGTGTCGAGACAGCAGTCAGAAGGGAGTTTCCGAAAATAGGGGATCCTAATATAGTACCCTAAATAGTAGGATCCTTATTATAAGTACCCCCAAATAAGGTACCCCTGCTATTTAGGGGAAACTCCCAGAACACACTGCTTGGGGAGGCTCGGGATTTTTCTCTTCTTCTGAATGAAAGATCACGAAGATCGAAGAAAACTCTCGCTGTGCGAGTTCAACGAGTTTGTCTGTGTAGCGCAACGCAGGCCCGATGATGCTGCTGCTTAGATGATGATAATGGTGATGATGGTGATGGTGATTGCAATAGTCATGTTTCTGTGAAAGTCATGACTAGACTGGACATGTAACCGCGTGCCAGCTTCGAACAACACCACCGCGCTGCTGTATGTGTTGCTTCGCCTCGCTTGTGGGTCCTTAGGGCAGCCATCATCACCATCGTCATCATCATCATGAATCATCATCATCATGCTCCTGCTCATGCTCATGCTCATGCTCATCCTCATCATCACCACCGTCATCCTCATCAACACAATCCTCATTTTAAATGAAGCGGTAGAGGTAGTCAACATGCTGCCAGGCACGAGATGAGCCACATGCCGGCGGCCGACATCATGCCACGTGAATGCAATTCTTTCTCCTCGGGGTTTAGGGTTTCGGGCGCCGTCTTTAGTGGTCCTTTGTGTGAGGATCGGGATCCGTCCTTGATGATCAGATTCCTAATAGGTCAAGCCCCTGTATTACATTACATGTTGCACAAAAGCTAAACCGTAAACCCCAAAATCCCGAAACCTGATGTTTCAAAAGCTCGAAACCCCTGGAAAGCCCTAAACCGTCTCCACTGAGTCCGATATGAAGGCATGCTCACCAAAAAGCGCTCTGGTTTACGGTTGTGGTTGTGGGTTTAGGCATGGCTTCTTACGATGGGTTTAGATATCAGGACTGAAAAGCCGGAACAAAGTTGCCCTTATTTTTGGTTTCTTTTTATGTATACTGGGGAACCTAGAGATCAACCTTGTTCAAAACGCTAGCGTCTGCCTTTAGCCTGATGCTTAAGAGCTCGGGCAGGATCCAGCGAGAAGAACCCTTAATCTGGGACCATCTGCGACTACAGGATACTCTAGGGATACTTTCTCGGAAACCCTAATATGAACTAAACCCCATACACCTGGCAACTCAGTCTCCGACTTAGAACATGTCCCTCAAGAGAAAGCAAGACCATATACGGCCATACACTAAACCATATGCCCAAACCCTACGTCCAAAAGCTTCAGGGACATCTTGCTGAAAGATGGCATTTGCGCTCTCCTTGCGTGGAAGAGCACCGGCCAATTCCCAGCAGCCACCTTCCAGGACGGGTAATATCAGGATAAGGGCCTTAATAATCAGAATAGGGTTAGGGGGTATATTTTACAATAATTATAACAAGGAACCCCAAAATAGTATAGGTAATTATTTAGGCCCCTATATTAGCGGGGCAGAAGATTTCGCAAGCCCCGAGTGAAGGTTTTTCAAGGTCTTACACTGTTTTTTCCTGTAAGATTGTAATGGTTTGTACAGTCGTACCAGGCTTCTGAAACCCTGGCATGCGTTTGCCAATGTCCTCTTGTTTGGATTGCATGCGTTTAGTGCCTTGCCAGCTCGACTGCGAGCATCAAAGCCGAAGCCCAGAATCTTGGGCTTCAACCCCAAACTAAAACCCTGAATAACTTACCTTTTTAGGGTTTCTTATTATGATTTCCTTATATATGTCCTTAAAAAGGTAGGTTATTGAGGGTTAAGGAAACTAAAACCCTGAATCGATTATGAACCCAAGACCCTAAAGCCCCTTTTGCCTTGCGCCCGACCAGACGATCCTGGCCGCTCTGGCTGCCAGCGGCTATCATTCTTGTGCCCTGTCTCAGCTTTCAGCCCCCTAAACGAAACGGAAACCCTCCTTCCTAAAGCCCATAAACACTATATCTCCACTTGGAGGTCATAAGTGCCTAAATTGGGGTTATAAGTATACTCACAAGTATAGTTACCTTGTTTATAACCTTACTTACTAAGTCCCGATCTTCCAAGTAGACCCTCAATCCTAAACCCTATAGATCCCTTTAGGGAACCCTATCTATAGATCCCTTGAAAGGAGCCCTTCAAGGATCCTCCAAGCATGCGCTTAGGATTGAAAGCATCAGGGGAGGAGGTTCAGCTGCCAGGCACCCCCGGCAGGCGCGCACGGCGTTCCGCGGCTCCCGCCGCGGACGTGTGCGACTACCCAGAGACTCCAATATCTCCTAATCAAGGAATATACCTTAAATCATATTAGGGATCCTGCCTTAAGGTATATATTCCTTACTCAGGGGATACTGGAGTCTCTGGGTACAAGCGTGTTCTTTTCACAGAGTCCTTCTGGCCCCCAACCGCGACTCTGCGCAGGCTCCGAATTCGTCGTAGAATTCCCTACATCAGCACTCGCGAACTTGATGAAGAGCGCTCTGCCTCCACAGAGCCGGGCAGAGTATTTCGGGGTACTCCATCCCCCCCCCCCCCCCCCCCCCCCCACCCCGTACCAGCGCTGCCTCCGGCACTGCGTCACGGGCGGCACCNCCCCCCCCGCCCCCAATAAGACTAGGGCAGCGTGTATTTGGGTGGAAGACGTGCTCCGGCCACAGTCTGCAAAGTTCGGCCCTCAAAGCACAGGAAGTCGCTCAAGTCTTAGCCACGCCATTTGGCTCCGAGGTGAGGTCGCGCCGTTTTGAAATGGTTTGGAAATTTGGCGAACTTCGGAATCGTGCTGCCGCGACAGCTCCGTGCGCACCTAGCTTTTCTGGCTTGGACTTCTCAACATCTTAACTCCCATAAAAAGATTCAGTAGAACTTCCTAACAGGTACCCAGTTTAGGGGCTTAGGTCGACGCTATACTTGAGCCGGCACAGCCAAAACAAGCCACATTGTCGAACATCCAAGCTTTGATCCCCGAAGACCCATTTGACTGATCAGAGTTTTCAATTATGCTATAGCAAGGGTTATACTTAGGGTTATGCTTTTTACTTACCCTAGTTGGGGTCGCAACACTTCTGAGCTCATTTTGGACCTACTTACGAAGTCCCCTGATCCTCTAAGTGAGCCCTCAACCTCATAAACTCCCTCCGCAACCCTTACAGGAACCCTGAACCCTAAGCTTTAAAGGAACCCATAAAGGAGCCCGAAGCTTTAAAGGCACCCATAAAGGAGCCCTAAGCTTTAAAGGAACCCATAAAGGAGCCCGAAGCTTCAAAGGCACCCATAAAGGAGCCCGAAGCTTTAAAGGAGCCCCTAAAGGAGCCCTAAGCTTTCAAGGAACCCATAAAGGAGCCCTAAGCTTTAAAGGAACCCATAAAGGAGCCCTAAGCTTTAAAGGAGCCCATCAAGGAACCCCTACTGCCCATAACGTCAAGGCCTGTCCTATAAATCCGGCGGTCGCTGGCAAGAACTCCCGGGCTCCTCCCCGGCCCGAGCCTCAAAGGCAGACTCTTGGGATGTACTAAAGGGGCCTTCATTAGTTACCTAGCAGGGGCCTAGGGTTTCCTTTAAAGGGATCCTTCAAAGGGGCTATAAGGGAGTTATAATAGGGTTCTATATTGGGGGCCTTAATAGTTACCTCTACGATTTCAATAGGGTTCCTTTAAAAGGGTCTATTAAGGCCACTATAAGGGCTAGTATAAGGATTTAGTATAGGGGCCTTGCTTATTACTATAGAAGCCTTAATAATTACCTAGGGTTCCCTTTAAAAGGGATCCTTTAAGGGGTCTACAAGGGATCTATAATGGGGTTCTATATTAGGGGCCTAAATATTTACCTGACTATTTTGGTGGTTCCTTATTGTAACTATATAGTATAGTCTACCCCAAAACCCTATTCTAGTTATTGAGGCCCCCATAGTAGGGGTTTGGGGGTTACGGGTTCAGGATTTAGGTTTAGGGTGTAGGGCACGCTTGACTTGGGGATTTAGGGTTTAGGATTTAGGGGCAGAGTGGAATGAAGGGTCTTACTTGTAATGGTTGTTGGGGTTTTGGGCTTGGGGTTCTAGGCTGTGCGAGGTTTTGGGGTGCTTAGGATGTGCTCAGGGTCTACGATGTTCCGGCACTGGGGTTATTCAGAGCGAGTAAGGTGTTTTAAGGTATTTGGCGTCCTTAAGGGTTCCGGGTTTGGCGTGGGCTTGGTTTAGATTGAGATGGTGGGATTAGGTCCGTTCAGATTGGGGCTAGGCTTTAACCCTAGCCCCCGAAGTTCCTAGTTTTTGTTCGGGGCAAGCTGGGCTTGTCATGGGGTTCTAGGTTTGTGATTACGGCAAATTCCTCCCGCATGGCATTGGCATAGTTGAACCCGAGATGGCGCCCGTTTTCATAGTAAGAAACCTTGTGCAATATATATATATATATTAAAATTTTGTATATACACAAATAATGTTCAGACCCTGAGTACATCTGAGTACCGAAAGCACGCATGACGGCTCTCGACCCCAAACATCGATCCTTCCCCGACCCGGCCATGCAACTCCCAAGTTCTTTCTTAAACTCCCTCCTTCGGTTTCGGGGTCTCTAAAGCGGTTTAGGATTAGGGCTTCTAGGTATCATAAAGATAGGGCTGGCTTCAGATTCAGCTTAAGATTGGATAGAGGTTTAGGTAGTGCGGGCTTCCCAATGAGCGAAAATGCGGTCAAGGCACGAGTGCAGTGGCAACCGGATGACACGCAACGAGTAGCCACAGCTCCCGAGGATGTTTCACCCTTCGGAAGATCCCAGCAAGCGGGAAGATCGCAGCAAGCGGTTTTGCAACTCCCTCAGGGGAATGGCAGACGGATAGTGTCACGATTGGAGTGTTTCGAGTTTGTCTAACCTTTGATATTGGGGGAGCTTAGGAGCCACGGATGATGATAATCCCTATCAAATAAGGAGCTAAAGAGCCAAGGGAAGCCGCAAAACCACTGGTTCGTTGTGGCATGCCATTAACGTACAATTAGCCCCGAAGCCCCATTCTAATTATTACGGGCTCTATACAAACCCGATAGACTCCTTTAAAAGGAACCCTTTGCAAGGAGCTATATTCTGATCATAAAGGTCCCTGGTGTTATGCAGCCGAAGAGGGCTGGACGCTTCAGAAGTTCACGGCGGTTTAGAGTTCAGGAGTTCCGGGCTTCGTGTTTGGGGTTTGGGGTTCAGGGTTTGAGGTTTAGGACTTGGGTGTTTACGGGTTTAGGATTGAGGGTTTCGGGGAATGAGGGCATTAAGTGCTACAACAACTGATAGCTTAGACTTATCTCGAAACTCTGAAACCTCAGACTCTCCAGACATCCGATATCGCCAGAGGTCTTTTCTCCTATGGCTGGCCGTGAACGTGCCAAATCGCCAGAGGTCTTTTCTCCTGTGGCTGGCAGGGAGATGACCGTCCGGCTTGTTGATTTAGGGGGGGTGGGGCTGATTCCGAGACGCCGTCTACTGACACTGCATAACCTAGAACCCATAGAGAGGATTAACGTACCTAAACCATGAACCCTTATATCAAGTGTTGAACCCTTTGTGGCCCGCCCAACAACAAAAGCAGAGGTTCAAGCTTTTTGGTTCCAGTCTTGATGTTTTAACAGAGTGATACAGAGACTAATGAGCTTACCAGATAATCAGGGCTCCTAATAAATTCCGTCTTGGGGGGAAAGGTTTAATTGAATAAGCAGGGGTCTACATTGGGGTTGATGGGGTGTGGTTTCTGGCCCTGAAGCTAGGTTTTGACCATAACTTGCCCAAATTCGGAAGCATGAGAAGACTGTCTCACCCAGGGAGTCGCTCCATCTAGTATAGGAGCCTAAATAATTACCAATACTATTTTGGGTTGTAGTTATGCGGTATAAAGGCCCCAAAACCCTGTTCGAATTATTGAGGCCCCTATACTATATAAGAGGCACTTGGGAAACGGTTTCCGTAAGCCTCTGGGATATGGTTTTGGTTGTCTGGTTTGCGATATTTGTTTATGGCATCCTGAAAAAAGGATCTCGAAAGACAACGTAGATGCAAATTTCTTATGAAGAGGAGTAAAGCGTTCGTTTCCCTCATGGTCCCACTGTAGAGTACCTATTCATAGGTACTTCCGGGGGGGGGGGCTTTAAATTGCAACTGCCTAATTAACATTGCTTCAGGGCTTTAGTGTTTATAAGGCTTATGCGTTGAGGGTCTTAGGACACGTGTATAAGATCTAGTTTGTGGTGTGTGCGACAGTCTAAACCGTCTAAACCCCCAAACCCCCGCACGTGACCACGGCCAAAGCCGAGACCCCATGGGCTCCACTCTAAGCCTAAACCTATAAACCGATAAGACCCAGCTGAAAAATCTGCGAGCCATTAGAAAAAACCGATATCTTTATAAGACCCTAACTATAGTCTCCATTGTAGTTCCTGTTTTGGTTTAACCAACTGGAAATTTGATATCCTAGAAGGTAACCCGAAAAAGAACACCCATGGAGACTATTGCTAAAGCCTAGATAGACAGAATCCCTAAAACCCAAAAAATCCTTTAACCCTACACCTAAAGACCCTAGTTGTCAAACCCAAGCTTGCCAGGACGGATTCTGCCATCGTGTTCCCACTGGGGGATGCCGAAGCACGCAACGCGGCGGAAACACGGTCGTTTCGATCCTGGGGCTCGAGTTTCCGGGAGGGTTTCCGGTTTAGGAGTTTAGGGTTTAGAGGTGTAGGGTTTAGGGGTTTATGCGTTTAGGGTTTCCGGCTTAAAGCTTTAGGGTTCAGGGTTTTGGGGTGTAGGGCTTTCGGGTTTGCAGGGCTGCCAAAACTTTCATGCCCAAAAACTTCCAATCCAAAGACTTCATCCAGCAAAGATCCGAGATGCTGCATGGAAGCCCGAGCCAGACCCAGGCAACCCATCTCGCACATCGTTGCCGGTGCGTTCGCGCCAGCAGTCGCCTGGTCCGCCACAGCCCAGGTGCCACGGGCTTGAGGTTTAAGTGTTTGAAGGTTTTTGCATTGCTGGGTAGGGAAGTTTGTACATATGTTGGCATATGTTGGACGGGTTTTTCAGGGTGGGTGACGTTTCACAAACTCGTGGGCAGATGCGGTCAGTCGACTTAGCAGACTTAGAAATCACACTGTACTTGGGCATCTGACACAGTTGTAAGCCTTCTGCCATATACAGCACACAGATGCTTATAATTTAAGTTTCCCCCCCTATGCCTTAGGCCGAACTCAATAGTCTTGGCTTCTTGACCGAAGGGCTTTCGGTGCAGCATTCTGATACCAAAATTTCTCTCATAGTCTTTCTGAGGACCCTTTTAAAGCTGGGACTGAGGCTCCGCGAGGCGGTAGGAAATCCTTGAGAAGCCTTCATGATAAGGATAGTCTGGGGTCTTCTTAAGGATTTAATATTCGTTACCATAATGGGGATCTATAGTAAATATTATGTTGACTAAATCCCTATACAAGAACCCAGTTGATGATAAAGACAGTTCAAGGGGGTAGAACTCCGAACCACAGTTTACAGGCAAGCCCTTGGCCATGAAGCCCTGCAGCTTCAACTCTAAACCCCCATGTGACACATAGTCTACTTTACCTGAAACCCTAACCCCTGAACACCCCTGAACACGAACTCCCAATACCTCGGCGCCTCGATAGAACACCTATCAAGACCCGTTTATACAACTGTAAAGCTTGAAAGCTTCTCAACCCTCACAAAATCCACCGTAATCCTTAAACCCTAGGCCCTAAACCCTAAACTCTGAACCCCATAGTCCCTAAACCCTAAACTCTAAACCCCACAGTCCCTAAACCCTAAACCCTACGCTCTATGGCCCGGGATTCCGTCCAGGAGTCCCTTCATGGGGAGCCCGAAGAGCCCTCACAGCTACGCGCAGAGCAGCCCGGATGTGCGCAGCCCGGGGCTGCGGAGGCCGTCTCAGGCTGGGTTTAGGGTTTTAGGGTTTTAGGGTTTAGGGTTTAGGGTTCGGTTTTAGGGTTTTAGGGCCTTTAAGTGGCGAAGAAGGGTATTATAGGGTGCTAGAATAGGGGCCCTTTTAAGGGCACGAAAGGGCTCTGCAGGGGCCCTTGCAGGCTTCTTTACAAGGGCTTCCTAAACGGCTCTGCTCCAGGTTTGGGATGTTCGGTTTCTGGTGAACCCCCCAGTGCGTCCTTCAAAAGTCTCGCGTCTACTATAGAGGCCTTGATAAGTAGCTATACTATTTTGGGGGGTTCCTTATTATAAGTATAGCATACTGGGCCCCGAAACCCTACTCTAATTATTAAGGCGTTTGATTTGCGTTTGAGGTTGCGATCTCGAGGTTCGCGAGCCCCAATCTTGAAAGTACAATTCGGCGCAGGTGTCGAGCCCGAGCCCGCACTACTCTTCTCATGGACGCCGAGCTGGCATTTAGTTTTTGCCACAAACCTCCTCTGCACCCTACGCCACCTACAACAAATCACACTCTTGTGAAGCCCTATACACCCACATCACACGCCATATTCACATTCGCCTACTAGACCCCCCACATCACCCCGAACCCCACAACTCAACCATCAACCTCCAAACGCTGAGCCGCTACTTGCTAAAAGCCCAGCCCCATCGCCATCGAAGCCCTGAGTCTTCAGGATTTCTGCTTTTTTTACGGTTTTGGGCCTTGGGTTTGGTATGCCAATTACCTGCAGGGTGGCTCCGGGTTGAGGGGTTACGAGCCGAGTCAAAGGTATTCTCCCATGATGCTCTGCCGGTTTGCTGCAGGGTCTCGGGTTGAGCTTGGGTCAGGGCTTCGGGCCGTGGGTTTAGATCAAGAGAACTCAGGATATGGCTGCGGATCTATGCAACTTCCGCCACAAGTTCCACATGTAACCTCGCTCGCTGCACCCCCCTCCCGCTCTGCACGGCACTCGTGCGGATGGTCGATGCAAGTTCCGCCCGTGCCAAGCACGCACCTGATCTGCAGTTGAAGGCTCATGCGTAGCCAGACTTCGGATCAAGTATGAATCGCAAGCACTAGAAGTTAAGTTGTGCTATGATTTGTTTCGATTAGTTCTAATTATAAATAACACTGGATAGGCAGAATTCTGCCTAACTGCAGTGCTGCAGCTCTGTACCTGTAACCACACTTAACCTCCGAACCCTTCATCCATTGTCCTCATAGCCTTATGGTTAACATAGGGAATCCCAATCCAGTTTTATCACATGACCCCAGATCATGTCGAAGTCCTTATGCAACCATAGTTACAAGCCTTCGCAAATCCTAGTTCCGTCAAAAGCCGATCAACATCTGGCAAAAACTCTGTCAAAAGTAAAGCCTTTCAAAACCAGAACCTTTCAAGTCCATGGCAACCCTAAACCCTACCTGAACACTATAAATCCTTCCTTTTCAGGGGTTCCTATTATGATTTTCTTATATAAGTCCTTAGAAATATAGGTATTTTGGGGGGTCTAAGTAAACCCCAGAGCTTCGGGTTAGCCAAGGAGCGCCTACCCGGCTTGCCCAGCTCCAGCGACCTACCCGTCGATGCAACTGATACCAAGATCGAGACAGGTGGCTTGGGGTCTTTTGAAAAGCAATCAGAGTTTAAGGAGGGTTGGATTTGGGTTTCGCAAGCGGGCTATTGGGTTTTGTAAGCCTTTGCTCTCGGGCTTATAGAGTACTGTCAGGGATGTATGGGACTTTGCCCACAGGAACTTTAGGGTTCGAGTGAAGGCCAAGAGTATCCGAAACCCCTAAAAATCGCAGCGCCGCTGCTTAATCGGAGGTTTGGCAGCAGGAACAGTGAAGAATAGAATGGCGAGGTTTGTGCGGCAAGGGTTTATGGCCTTTACATGAGCATCCGTCAAAACTTCCGTAATTGTAGTTAAGAGTAGGGTGACCGTGGAATGTCGGATCTTGCCAATTTCCTTGGAAAGCGATAGGACCCCCCCAAAAGCGATACGATCGA
>BGNK01000342.1:236727-267548 GCA_003297005.1 Symbiodinium sp. clade A Y106 | reverse complement strand
GATTTCAAACGCCCGGAATGAAGACGGATGGACTGCATATGCATAACTATGGCCATGCCCCCAGAGTTCAAGCGCAGCTGGCGTGCGCAGCGGAAGAGTGTCGGTATCAGGCGTTCAAGCCCCGAGGCTCCAATGTAGGCAAATATGGCTTACATTGGCCAAAGACGGCCCTCAGAGCAACATAGGGGCTCATAGGGCCCACGTAGGCCCACAGAACAACATTCGAACACGACAGCTTCTATCAGCTCTGGCGCGTCAGATCAGGAAGTCCGGATATATATATATATATGGCTTGCTATGCATGATGCGAATCGTATTCAAGATGCAAAAATCCTGCATTTCTTGTCGGAACAGATACAACATGAGACAAAAATCTTCTCGGAGCTGTATTTCTATATCTTCAGAACACATAAAACATATTGGTCACGTATATACATATATATGTATATATAACATGCACAATCAAGTTGTATACGTATGTGTAGACACATTTGTGTCTAGATCTGTACGTATACGTGTATGTGTGTGCATGCGCGCCCCCTTGTGCTTTGTCGGTGCACGCGTGTTGGGTGCTTCCATTCGAGGCTTCAGGTTTTAAGGGTTATATAAATTTATAGTGCATCTAGGGTCTAAAGGGTCAGGTCTGCTGGTCTGTGTGACGGTTTGGTGCCAAAGTTTTGGGTCTACAGGATTTGTAGGGTCGTTTTCGGGCTTAGGGTATTATAATGAGGCTTATAATCAAGGATCTGCTACAGTCTGGGCTGCAGGCTTGTTGCCTATACAGTATATTGGTTTGCTATGTGGTCTGTGGTGCGACCAATCGAAATGCCTGGGAGATCTAGATTCAATCTCAAGAACGGTTTATGTATTAGGGCTTTAGGGTTTTAGGGTTTAGGGTCTGGTCTGCAGCACAGACAAGCATTGTTTCGATTCGTGCCTGGCCTGGGAGAGAGAGGGCTTTTGGAATTAGGTTTGATGTTAAAGGCCTTAGCTTGTAGCTGCACTCACACAGCTTTGGGGATCGAAGTATAGGGATACTACATATCTAGGCATCTTGGGCCTGTGAGGCTGGGACTGTAGGCGGGAAATGACTGTAAATCCCAACCTCACCATGCAAGCCAACATCTTCAGATCAGACATCCCGGAACACCCTGAACTATTTTTTTTGTGTTCGGGACTTCGAATTTCTGGGGATATAAAGATCATGATGAGGACATCTGTGTTGCAAGCTCAGAGACTAGGATGCACTGCAATGTGAGTTTTTTCTTTTTTATTCTGGGTTCTCCCCTTAAGACCTAAACCCTAATGGTTTAGGGCGTTTAGGGTTTAGGGCTTAGGGTTTACGGTCTAGATACTGAAATCTTGAAAGGGATGCGGTAAAGAAGATACCAAGAAGTTTCCCAATTAAACAGTATGCTACTGTATTGGGTACAAACTTCCTTGGAATTCAGCTTGCTGCATTTGGAAGGAGGCATAGAATATTATTCTAGATCTTAGAAAACCGAAGTAGCACTGTCCAGCTTTTGCTGGTACGGTTGAGTCCCATATTGTTTTCACCCACACCTTGCTTCCTCACTCCGGTAGCGCATCAGCAGCCTGCACAACGTGCGGACTTCCAGAAGCCCCTTGTGCACTCGTTTGCACACCCGTTTGGTAAATCCCATGGCATCTTCATCACGGAAGGTATGATTAAAGCGGGCGTTAACCCGTGTCAATACCATGAAATGACATATTTCTTGCAGCCCATGCAGCTTCGGCCGCAGTGGGAATCTCAGTGATCCGGTGCCTGCATGCCTGGCTGCTAGCAACCGATACACACGAAGAGTCACATCCATCATCGACTGAAGTTCGAGTGCTTGCTCTCGTGTTAAATTCCTCGGAAGGGCCTCTAACCGCAGATGCCAGCTTGAAAACCCATGACAAACGGCCAGGAGCAGCACCAGTTCTGGATCATTGTTTGCTCCAAGCTTGTCCAATAGAGCTTGGGTACATGCTGCAAGAAACTGGATGAATACACGTCCATGGTAGGCCTTGAGGGTTAATTCAGGCCCCTGTGGCGAGCTGAGGTGAAGCATACCAGCGGTAAGAAATGGTTGTGTTTGAGGAATATTGTGTAAAGTGCACCATTTGCGGAAGCGGATGGTGACAATCTGGAGCCTATTCGCCAGAGGCAACGAAACAGCCCCAAAGAATCCCCGTTCCAGCAGGCCCAGCAGAGTGCCGGCGTTCACCCATTGTATGGCCCCCAAGTTGCTCATGTGCATTGTGCACAGCTTCACCATAAATGGGTGGAATCCTCGGATACCAAATATAGGTGAAATGTACCTGCCAATACTGCTCAGCACAAATCCAGCTGCATCAAACCTCTGGAAGGCAGCAAAGCTCTCGAAGTGTGTGAACCTGAGCTTGAGGGATGAGAACAAGTCACCGTATATATCTGGTGGGCCATGCCCCAAAATTCCAGCTATGTGACTGTAGATCAAGGACAGGATATATTGCTATAAAATTAAAACCTTAGTGACCTGAGTACCAATCTAGCTGTCAAGCTAAGCTCAAAGGCCCGACAATATACGGAAAAAATGCCACTAAAATACTTCTGAAGATATCGATCGCAAAAGTACGATGCAATGTTGCTGACCAAGTGGCTGGGACCCACCTCTTTGCCTGCTGGCACAGCAAAAGAGACAGATGTCATTGGCAGTGTAGTGCCTTTTCAGACAAAAGGTTTCTCGGTGGTACTTCCAGTCACCCCTCAGCTCAGTGACGGCATAGCTGCATAGCATGTTTTTGTTGGCATGCTTTGCCCGCGCTGAGCCCTTCGGCCAAGGTTCACCAAGTGGCCCAAGTGCAGGGTGCACACCCGCAAATGCTATGTTCAGTGACCATGCAGCCACACGCCAGATCGGATCAAGTGTGCGCTCACCAATGCAGACCTCATATCGCAATACAAAGTAAGGCCATCGACAGAGCTTCGATGCCGGAGGATCATAAAGTGGGAAGGACAGCAGATTGATAATCAGCTTTGCACCTGCAAGGCTGTACTGAGTATCATCACCAGCAAGTCCGACTGGCACATGCTCATCGCTGGCAGGGTGTGGCGGCATGTGCTGCTTGTAGTGTGTCCAGAACCTCTTGAGAACATCTGCCGAAAACGCAATTCCATGCATGTCCTTAGCATAGCAACATCATTTGCAGTCATTTCCGGCTTCTGTTGTTTGCCGGCACATGTCACAGCTTGCCGATATCAGCGCTAGCAAGATGGTGGACATTATTTGCAATGCTGCATTTAATTTGTTCATGCCAAGTCTCTGATAGGTAGTTCAGCAGCTCATGCGGCAGAATCATCGGAGCTCGCATTGTTTTGCGTGCAGCTGCATTCTCCTTTGTGAGGTCTTTCACAGGAATCTTCACATGGTAGAGGTCCTCAGACATCTTACATCATTGTGAGTTGGGCTTGAAAAAAACAAGTCAAAGTCCTTTATTAGAATAACCAGACATTAAAGGCACATACACATCCAAGAATCCAGTGGAAGCTCCAGAGCTCGATACAGATCTCGCTCAGCATTTTGTGGGTGGCGTCCATGTGATCCGATGCCAGCTATCTTGTAGGTCAAAGGAGAGCTTGTCGGATTCTCCTCGGTTGCTTCGACAAATGTCGAAGGAAAAAACTCTTGGGTCTAGGGTTTGTAGATATAGGCCTTGGGGTCTCGGGTTTAGGGAAAGTTTCGAAAGGTAGCTCCCCTATATAATAATTCTTGGGGTCTTGGGTTTATAATATATAGGGAAACGTGGACAGCAGGTTACCCCCATGACCATTAAAGAGATCTTACTTATACAAGCTTGGGATATACATATTCCCAGGGGCTGGGGTGGCACATATGCTCAGAGACACACACATGCCTGCAACCACACACTGCCATTATACACTCGATCTCACTACTGTGCTGGTAGTAAGCACAAATATTTGGGGCCGAAATATGATGGCTTGAGTTTCTCACAGTATACAGTTCATCGCATGATGAGAGTTCAGCTGTTGCATTGCATGACGCCTTCACATGTGTAACAAAGCTGCTATGCAATATGCACAATAAACTATTGGCCTGCAGGTCGGAGGATACTTGCCTTGCTCATGATAGTGCCATATATATATATATATATATAAAAGACATCGATTGTGCCCAGGCTATGCTTCTAAAAAATGTATAGTGTGACAGACACATGCACATGCCTGTAATTCCTTACTGGATCCGTCACCACAGATTGCACCGACCCTGCCAACATGTTAGCTATATATGAAAGCTTTTGCAAAGCGCCGATAATGGATCTTGAAGGCGTTGGCCGTTTAGAATATATATATATGTGTGTGTTTTGGATTATATTTTAGGGTTTTAGGGGCATTATTATAATAATTAGGGTATATTGCGGGCTCAGGGAGTTTAGGGTTCATGGTTTCGAGGAATAGATGATCTTGACGGCATCAATTGCAATGATAGCAACTTGACAGTATTGGTTGAAGTCCACAAGTACACCACAGGAGTCTTACTTTTTTCGACGATCTTACTTACCTGTATTCGATTGGTTTTCAGAGTTTTCGGGTTCTGAACTGTACTTAGGATGTTGTTATATGAACATAGCTCGATCAGGATGCTGGCTCAGGGTTGCAGAGTGTTCAAGTTATATACACTCTTTCAGATTAATGTGATTTAAGGACTCAGGGCTTTAAGGCTCTAATTGACTTTGTTGACATCTTTATGGGTTCGGGACTCAAGTGCTACTTGAATGTATTCAGATTTAAGCTTTAGGTTTTTAGGGCCAAGGAGGCTAGAGGGGTATTGATGTATTCGGTGTTCAGAGTTCTCGGATTGAGAACTGTCGCACATAGAATGTTAATATGAACATAGCTCGATCATGATGCTGGCTCAGGGTTTTGGGGGACTTCAGAGTGTTTATATTAAATTTGGAATTCTAATAATGTCGATAGCTTCAGGCCCAGGTTCGAATTTTGGAGAGTTTAGGTCCTTGCTAGAATCGTAGTGGATTCCTCTTGTCTTGCAAGCTCTTTCGGGATGCTAGTGGCCTCCAGATTCAGGTGTCGTTTCCGGGTTTGTGTTAGTTTTGAGGACTTTCGAGTGTTTTGGGGCCTTTTTTTTGTCTTTGAAGGCTTATAAGGGGTTCCTTCGATATGTCTACACTAGTAGTCACTATATGGGTGCTTGTCAAAATTATAGGGTCCACACAGCACCTATTATTAGTTAGGGTACCCAAAAGTACCATAAGTTTGAAAACCACCCATATGTGTACACCCATGTGACTCCTGGCTCAACTTGTATCTAGAGTACCTCACAATCGACATCATCATCATCATGCAGCATCCCTGAGAAAAAACCGAAAACGTTAAATCCAAGCACTTCCCGATATCGACCGTGCAGCTATGCGCGCAAGAGGAGTAGAATCAAAATTCCGAATAATACCTATGCTAATTATTATGACTAGGATCCCTTAGAAGCAGCAGCAGCAGCAGTAGGCCTCTCGAATAGAGAGTACCCTACAACTAACTCCGGATCCTAGAGTCCAAGCTAACGGTATCTAATCATGCCCACACCTCTATTGCTTGAAACCCCCTAAACATTAACAGCACCATGAAGAACGTGCACTGCTAACCCGAACATCAAAAAACCCTATAAGCCCTAAAAAAAATATAGGAGGTTCTCTCTATATTGTACATATATAGACCCTAGGTTATAAGCCCTGCTACGACCAATATATGCCTTGCTAGTATGTATATATATATATACAGATATAGATAGAACGATATCCAAACACACACACACACACCCTAAACTCCTAAATCCCTATACATTCTCAGAGCGAGCTCCAAGCTTCGGCAATGCATGCTGCAGCTGCTTCTTGGAGCTCCTTGCAGCTCGAAGCCTGGAGCTCATGTCTTATCTAGTTACACCTTAAAAGGTGCCATTTGGTATATGTGTTTAATTTGGGGTTCGATTCTGGGTTTTTGGTTTCAGGTTATGTTTGTTTGAGATATTAAGCAGGTTTTAACATAATATGGCTAGTGTCCTATACATATTGCCCCTAAACCCTACACCCTCTACCCGAAACCCCAAACCCCTGGTCCTTAACTTCAGAGAGACCTCATTCATCAGATCAGGATATTATTAGGATTGATCATCAGGGGCTATTGTTAGGCTTTAGGGGTTTGGGCTTGAGGGTTGAGGGTGTAAGGTCTTGGGGCTAAGGGGTTTTAGGGTACTACCCTTATATAATCTACTAAAATGACACATAAATTAAACCCATAATGCTCTCAACCCTGAAAACCTCTCCCCCCTATTACCCTAATAATGCCACAAACCCAGAAGTTTTTTGAGCACTACCCTTATTTCAATATTATATTATGTTAATTAGCGATCTGAAAGATCACAAATTTTGCTGGGATCACAAACCGGTGGCCCCGTGGCTTAGATGGATTGGCCTGTGGTCCAGATGAAGTAGCTGCGATTTGTGAGACTATTTGGAGAGCAAGCTCATTGCATTACAGCAGCATTGGGACACCGGTTTATAGCATCATGCGCCGGAGAAGCCCCTGATCAGAGAAGACGAGGTGACAGGACACATATGTGCGACTTCTACATCCAGACATTCTGCACATCTGAAGTTGCTATATAGTGGAACAATGTTGTCCCCGACATTATAATCATCAACACCCGAAGCCCCAAATTCCTTTCCCCCCCTAATATAATACCCCGGTGGATCCCCTAATAATTCTCTATATTAAATTAATTGAAAAAATGAACAAGCTTTGGGGGTTAACGGTTTCAGGTTGAAGGTGTAGGGTTTAGGGGCTTTGGGGTTTCAGGGTACGTATACTGCCCCTATTGTATGAAAAACCTTAAACCCTAGGGCCTAAAAACCCAACCCGATCCATAAACCCTGAAATTTCAAGCCAATATATTGTAGGCAGGGCACTCCACGACCCAGTGTAGATATGAGGTGCTCTGCAAATTCAGAACCTGCGTTGGGGATCAAGGAATGTTCTTTAAATCAAGAAAAATGCTTCAAGGGTTTGGGGAGGTCATGGGTTTGTTTATAATTAGGTTTGGGAGTGTCCCTATAATTATAAGGGTTTGGGGTTATAAGGGGTTAAGGAGTAGGGGTGAAGGTTCAGGAGTTTAGGGTTTGGGGTGGCTTTGTGTTGAGGACTTCGGGCTCTAGGGTTTTATTTGAGACTAGCCCATATCAAAAGTTTCCAAAACCCCTGTTCTTCCTAGGTCGTATGGAATGCACATGCTGGACCATTGGTTTCTGCTCTTTGCCTCGGAATTTGAGGGCTTTGCACCGGGGTTCGGGTTGGGGTTTATACTGATAACTAAAAATTATTAGCACTACTTAAGAAACACCTTCGAGGATTTGGGCAGGTCCTGGGGTTGTGTAGGTTTGGGAGGTCCCTACAAGGGTTTGGGGTTAAGGTGTTTCGGAGTGTAGGGTTCAAGGTTCAGGAGTTTAGGTTTAGGGTTTGGGCTGGCTTTGTGTTGAGGGCTTCGGGTTTAAAGGGTTTCAGACCTTTGGGATTTGCGGGGAATTGGGTTTGGAGCTGCGGGTGTAGGATTTGCAAGCTCTTTGGGTTTCTAGAGCTCGAGTGAGCTTATATTCGGGATATCGGATTTAAGAGCTTGAGAGGATATTNTCTTTGGGTTTCTAGAGCTCGAGTGAGCTTATATTCGGGATATCGGATTTAAGAGCTTGAGAGGATATTTATAATTAATTATAAGGGTTCAAAGCAGCATGTTAAGCAGCACTGACTGATCATTTCACACGCCCGCACTTGCTCTTGCCAGCAAGCTAAAAGCCCAGAGCTGGAAAGCTGGACTATGCAGCATCCCCATGCACTTGTGCCAGACTGTAAATGCATGAAGTGCAATTGAGCTAGCATGAGTTTAGATTCAGTAAGATGCTATGCATTATACATACAACATCACACGCACATCTATGGGATGCTGGGTGTCCCGCCAACTCTAGGTTCCCAGACCTTCGAAATACGATCAGCCGTTTATTCCGACCAAGGGTGCAAGTACAGTTGTGTAGGCTAGTAGGTTCTACACAGGAACCTGCAACAGCAACCTGTGTGGCCACATGTACGTTAACCGGTACCTGCACCCCTAGGCCTGCACGAATATAACTGATCGAAGCAAAATGAGGCCTTGCTCATGATCACACCACCGGTGCTGGAGGTGCAGCTTTGGCTTTTGCGGAATTGGAAGACGGTTTCGGTTTCATTTTGCGGGCGTGCTGCGCGGCGGCTTTGTACTCCTTGATCAGGATGATAAGTTCGCTCACTTTCATGCGGATGGTCTCTTCTTCGGCTCCGGATGACACTGCAGCCTGATTGGCTTCTTATTTTCAAGGGGGCTTGAAGGGTTTAGGAGTTTAGGGTTAAGAATTTTAGAGGGTGTGGTAGTCGGTAGTGGAGTTTCAGATCTTAAGAATAGGCTATTGGTCTCTAGCGGAATGTTTTGGGCAGCAGGGCCTGTTAAAATAACTTATAGCTATAGCTAGGCCATATAGGGGGATTTGGGAAATGTCAAAGCCCCTGACCCATAGATATAAGCTACCGGCCCTAACCCCTGAATTGTAATGCATACAGAGGGCCTCCACCTCCTTCCTGGCATTCTCCAGCAAGTCCACAAACTTTGTCACATCCTCGAGCACGGCCGTCCGTAGTGCCACTGGCCTCATCTGTATATGTGATATGATTATACTCTAACTTAGCTAATAACTATGATACATTCAAACCATGTGCTGGAGTTGGCAAGGAGGGACTCCCAGCTTCGGCATTCCAAAATCTGGTCCGCTGCAACCTTCATGGCCTTAGATGCTGATATTTGACACATGTACATATAGGCGGCTAGTGTTCGAATCTACATGTACATGCAAACCAGACACCTTCTTGGCCTCCTGAACTGCATTCTTCACGGGAATGTCACCACCATTCTCACCATCCTTGCCCTTTTTTCCCCGACCCTTGGCATTGGTTACTTCACCACCCTTCGTGCCACGGCCCGGGTTCTTGCCCTGCCCTTTGGCCCGACCACGACCACCTTTGCCGCTGCCCTTAGCGGCTCCAGTCGCATCGGCTGGTGCAGGCGCATTGGCGATCGGGCGGCTTGGCATTGCCGGCATCGTGCTGGCAAGTCCAGGCCCAAGATTGGCCCGGTTTGACCTGAAAGCATTTAGGGTTTTAACGGTTTGGGTTCAGGGTTTTACCTAGGTCTACAAGCCACAAAAAGCGATTGTTATGTTTGGCTTCGGGGCATAAGGTGAGCAGCAGTGGGGTTGTCCAGGTTCCCCCGTCTGTTGATGTCCACTGAGCTCACCGACTGAGTCTCGTTGAGCTCACGGGAAGCATCCCAACACAGGTAAAGCCGCATAGACTGAGACAGGGGATTTGGTTGTACAAAAATTAAACCCTGGGAACCTGTGTAACCCCACCCTCTAGAAGCTTAGCATATACATGGTTATACACAAAACCCTTGGAACCTGTAATCATAACCTCTAGGGGCCTAGCTTGTATATGCTGCGGTGCAGAATTTTTTCCAGAGATACAGGCCTCCCGGTCAGGATTGGATTCATACAATCCAGCTTCCTCCTGAGTCAGGTGCTTGGTCTTTTGCAGGTTCGAGTGGCCTAGCTCAGCTAGTGCTCTGGGTCACACAATTCGACCATACATAAGGCTTCAATGAAACAAGATCAGTATATAGTTAGAACTATACAAAGTATGGGTGTATATATAGTGTATATATATATGTGTGTACATCTATTGTATACTATATATATATGTGTGTACTGTTTCATTAGCTATGGAATCTGTAGGGGGTGCATGTCGGGGTTATATAACATATATATATATATATAATATATATATATATATGGCTCTGCGGTATAGGGTTTAGGCTTCGGGTTTATGGTTTAGGGGTTAGGTAGATATAGCCTTGCAATTGCAAGATGTGATCCCCAACTTTGATGTATCGTAGACAAGCCACTTTGTCCGCAATAATGCCGTCCACGGTTTCGGTGTCGCCATGATACTTGTCGAGCAGATCCTCGGGTTTATAAATGGGTGGGTAAATATGGATAGTTCCGGTGCACTGTACATGTGTAAATACCGAATAACAGCACATGAAGTTGAGCTCAGTATCTTGTCGTGACATCAGTCTGTACTCACCACGGCGACGCTGCCCCACAGTCATCCTATGGTTAATGACGATAGAGGACTCCAGCCACTTGCCATCACACTGCAGAAACTCTTCCACAAGGGCACCACGGGCAGCTTTGTCACCACCTTGATAGCACATTGAGCCCTATCATGGCGCAGGGATACATCCAAACGGTCATGCATTCCGAGGTGCTCTCAGAGATTTCCATGTACCGCTTCTTCACTTCAGGCGGGCAGGAAGGGCCTGGGATCATGATTGATTGGCCAAATGGCAAATATAATTTCAAGATGTAGGGGTTAGGTTTTACCGGTCATTTACAATGTTAATAACAGCAAAGTAGCTTCGCACAGACCTCAGGAGTTTCATGGAGATCTTCTGCTGACGGTTCCGCACAGCCTGCCAGACACCCACACACCCACACACCTAATAGCTAACAGCTGATGTAGCAGCATAGTGGTGCGTCCTTAGCTTTAAAGAGTTACATGGAATTCAGGAATATACATATATGGGTACATGTAGATTTGCCAGTGCTATATATGAAAACGGGTTCATGGTTTCAAAGCTGAACCTGTATAGGTTTTAGGTTTATAAGGGTTTAAGGTTTTGGGTTTAGGATCATCGATGTGAGTGTAACTACCACCTAGGTACAGATACCCTAACACCTAACCACTAATCCCTTTAGATACTACCAAGTTTTATGTCACAACAGGTACTTATATGTTGATCCAAGCCCCAACCCCTAAAACTAACGATACCCTTAATTATAAAATTATTCACAACCTCTGATTATATTATTCCTGGCCTTTTTGTGCTCCATTTCCTTCCTCTTCTGCTCCTCGTCTGCTGCTGCTGCTGCTGTGCTAGCATTCTGCAGCAGGTCGCAGGTGTTTGCCCGCAGGAGGCATGAGTGGATGGCAACATTGGTGTTGGTCATCACAGGAGTAGCTGCTGGTGCGGTGGTAACCGGTGCTGCTGCCACACCTGTGTTCTGCACATCCATGGGCACACACGTCACAGGAGCTGCTGGGGTGTTCATCACAGGAGTAGCTGCTGGTGTGGTGGTAACCGGTGCTGCTGCTGGGCCTGTGTTCTGCACATCCATGGGCACACTCTGCACAGGAGCTGCTGGAGTGTTCATCGCAGGAGTTGCTGTTGCTGTGGTGGTGACCAGTGTGGCTGCTGGGCCTGTGTTCTGCACATCCATGGGCACACTCTGCACAGGAGCTGAAGGGGTGTTCATCACAGGAGTTGCTTGTGGTGTGGCGGTAACCGGTGTGGCTGCTGGGCCCATGTTCTGCACATCCATGGTCACAGGAGCTGAAGGGGTGTTCATCACAGGTGTAGCGGTAACCGGTGTGACTGCTGGGCCTGTGTTCTGCATTGCCATTGCCATGCACACACTCTGCGCAGGAGCTGCTTGTGGGTTCATCGCAGGAGTTGCTGCTGGCGCTGGGGTATAGGCTGCTGGGCCTGTGTTCTGCATTGCCATGCACACACTCTGCACAGGAGCTGCTTGTGGGTTCATCGCAGGTGTTGCTGCTGGCACGGTGGTGTAGGCTGCCGGGCCTGTGTTCTGCATTGCCATGGGGGCACTCTGCACAGGAGCTGCTGAAGGATTCATCGGAGTTGCTGCTGGTGTGGTGGTGGCTGCCGGGCCTGTGTTCTGCATTGCCATGGGGACACTCTGCACAGGAGCTGCTTGCGGGTTCATCGAAGGAGTTGCTGCTGGTGTGGCGGTATAGGCTGCCGGGCCTGTGTTCTGCATGGGGACACTCTGCACTGGAGCTGCTTGCGGGTTCATCGGAGTTGCTGCTGGTGTGGTGGTATAGGCTGCCGGGCCTGTGTTCTGCATGGGGACACTCTGCACAGGAGCTGCTTGCGGGTTCATCGGAGTTGCTGCTGGCGTGGTGGTAGAGGCTGCCGGGCCTGTGTTCTGCATTGTGGGCACACTCTGCCCAGGAGCTGCTGAAAGGTTCATCGGAGTTGGGCCAGTGTTTGGCATTGCCATGCTGGGGGCACTCTGCACAGGAGCTGCTGAAAGGTTCATCGGAGTTGCTGCTGGTGTGGCGGTATTGGCTGCTGGGCCTGTGTTCTGCATTGCCATGCTGGGGGCACTCTGCACAGGAGCTGCTGAAAGGTTCGTCGGAGTTGCTGCTGGTGCGGTGATAACCGGTGCGGCTGCTTGGTCTGTGTTCTGCACATCCATGGGCACACTCATCATGGGAGTGGCTGCTGAAACTGCTTCCACACTTGCACCTGGGCCTGCTGGAGCTGCTGCTGCTGCGGTGCTCAAAGAAACAGCTGCTGCCTTTGTCTGCACATCCAACGGGGCACTCATCGTGACAGGAGCTTCTGGTGGGCTCATCACAGGGGTTGCCACTGCAACTGCTTCCATGCTTGCGCCTGGGCCTGCTGGAGCTGCTGCTGCTGGTGTGGTCAAAGGAGCAGCTGCTGTGTCTGTGTTCTGCACATCCATGGGGGCACTCATCGTGGCAGGAGCTGCTAGGGGGCTCATCACAGGGGTTACAATCATGGAGCTTGGGGTTGCAGTCATTGGAGGTGCCACTGCTGCCACACTGCCAGTATACGTACTGCAGGTCTCATGTACAGGCACTGTGGTAGCCAGCAAATCATCCTCAGCTGCAAGCCGTGCCAGATGTGCATCGAAACTATCCTCCTCGTAGTCTTCCACATCCACCTGGGTCGCTTCTGCACTGGGCACTGCTGCTGCGGTTGTTGTGGGCACTACACATGCAGGACCTGCCACTGCTGCTGCTAACATAGCCACACCAGGCACTGCTGCTGCTGTGGTTCCACTTGCCTGTGCTGCTGCTTGCACAGCCACATGAGGCACTGCTGCTTCAGTTGTCATGGGCACTACACATTGTCCATCTGCTGGTGCTGCTGTTTGCACAGGCACATCCGGAGCTGCTGCTGTGGCTGTTGTGGGAACTACACATGCAGGTCCATTTGCTGGTGCTGCTGCTGTCGTGGGCTCATGTACACACATCCCAGGAGTGCTCGGCACAGGAGCTGTAGGAGCTGCTGATGTTTCTGTAAACATGCTGTCAAGTACCTTTCGTCGAACAGTCGGGGAAAGCCCGGGTAGTGTGTCTGCCTCCGATATCGACTGGCCTGCAGGGGTGGCTACATATGTAGTGTCCACATCATCGGGTGTCATTTGCAGCACTGCTGGGCCTGCTGGGCTTGCCATGTCACTAGACATGGGTGTGTTGCTGGGTGATCGGTGGGAGTCATGATACAGTCTGTCCAAGTAGTTCTCCACGATATTCACAGGCGCTGCCACTGCTGGGGATGCTGCATAATAGGAAGCTGCAGGGAGTGCAGGCACTGTTGCCGTTGGTGTTTCAGGGGGGGTTGCTGCAGGTGCCACTTGCTGTGTGGGATTGCTGCTGTGCGCTGAAGCTGTCTCGATGGCAGGAGGAGCTATGGAAGATTGTGGTGTTTCGGTGGGGGTTGCTGCCACTGGCATTGCTGCTTTTCCCAGCAAACCAGTATCAACCAGAGCTTGGTACATCTTCATAGCCTTATGTGAAAGAGAAAGAGATCTGAAGAGAGAGAGAGAGAGAGAGAGCGAGAGAGACAGAGAGCACCAAGAAGTAACATGAGGCCTGTAAAACTGTGCTGCTCATATATTCTAGTTGCAGCCAAATCACATCCCCAAGTGAACATGCCTCGGGATTCATCCCAGCCGTAGTCGAGCTTTGCTGAGAAGCCATCTCCTTATATAACAGAGTTCTAGCATGGGATGTGAATATATAGAGAGGGTACATTCATAGGTTGCAAGCATGCCACAACAGGTGTAGCCGGAGGCTCCCCAACATCACCTGCATTGCAAGGGGTGCTACAATTATATGCTAAGTAGAACACAAAAGAAAACTACACCCCCTCCTAGGCCCTCTAATTTAATCTTGTCTATGATTGATTGCCTGCCAAGCTTGCCACCGTCGACCCGGCATTTGAAGCTGTGGAGGAGGCAGCGGAGCCTTCAATGGCAAGGGATCCATTTATGTGGGTCTTAAGGGGTTTAAGGTTTGGGGGTTGCATGTGTAGCGATGAGGTTCGCACTTTTTTTTCAGGCAGGTTCTGGTATATATACTGCAATGGATACAAATCAGTGAGTGGTTGTTAATAGGATTTCACCACATTTATAGTTGAGATGGGCCCAGTAATAATGGGATTAGGTGTGTGTCTATAACATATGTACATTCTACTGTGGGACCCAAAGTATAATTACGGCCCTAGCATCTTTCCTAGTTTTGGGTCAGGGTTCTGAATTATATAGACCTAAATAATTAATGAACTACGATGAGCATTTGAGGCATCTTATTTGTGATTACATTTCAATAGGTTATAAATTAGGCTAAGTTAGGCTACCTTGTTCATTGAAATCAATTGAAACACAGAGAAGGCCAAGGAATGCAATCATCCCCCCCTCTCCCCTGTGTGGTTCGGGCCTGCTGGGGCGCCTGTTGAAGATTCATCACCAAAGCTCAGCTGCTTCTTGTGTGGTACATCAGGGCTAAGCTTGGCCTTGAAGTGCTTCTGCCCCGGCGTGGGCGTCGGCGTCAGGCTCACCGGGGTGCTCTTCTGGGCCCTCTTGCTGCCGACTTTAGCTGGGGTGGCATCCGGCGGCTGCATGGCCTGGCTCATGGCTTTTGCCCGCCTGGCATTGGCCAACTGAAACACCGCTTCCATCATCTCAGCCTGAGATGCCCAGGGTAACTTATCGAGAGTCTATGTATCACACCATGTGCACCTGAAACATAGTGCATCTCAGTAACATCATTCCCACTCCCCTGCTTGTGCAAGGGGCTCCCCGAGGCCATGTCACCAAGTGTGACCCTACACGCACAAAAAGTGTGCTCCTTGAAAGCAAAATAAGCTCTCATATCACATGATGTACAGTGCATACAGTTCACACCACAGTGAACAAATCCTGATTCATGGTACACAGACCCACTTCGATGGCCCACGTGACCCAGATTCCCACAGCCTGCGTGGCCCACGCAACCCAGATTCCCGCAGCACGTGGCCCACGCACCTCGATTCCCACAGCACGTGGGCCCATGTGACCCAGATTCCCACAGCCCCCACGTGGGGCGTCACGGGGCGTCACGCCCCGTCACGCCGATTCTGTTAATGTTGGGTCCAGGGCCCGTTTTTGATAGAAGAATACCCTGCCCCGTCACGCCCCAAGCCCTGCGAGATACAGAGCACGATGGCCTAGAATCCTGCATTTCCGGTGTTTTCCCTGCTATTTGGGCTTCCAGGAATGTAAAAAAACACTGTAAATCGAGAGTATTTAGGAGCACTATGGCCTGGAATCCTACATTTCCGGTGTGTTTCCCTGCTTTTGTGACTCTAGGAATGTAAAAAACACTGTAAATCTAGGATGATAGCCTAGAATCCTACATTTCCGGTGTGTTTCCCTGCTTTCTGGCTTCTAGGAATCTAAAAACACTGCAAGTCGAGGGTATTTAGGAGCACAGGGGCCTAGAATCCTACATCTCCGGTGTTTTCCCTACTTTTGGGCTTTTAGGAATGTAAAAAAAACGCTTCGAATTGAGAGTACTTAGGAGCACAATGGCCTAGAATCCTACATTTCCAGTGTTCTCCCTAATTCCGGAAAGGATAATTATACAGTGTGTTTGGCCCGGAGAAGTCGGTTTTACACAGTATCTTCAAGGCTTTCCAGGGATAGGTGATCTTTGAAAACCCAAGACTTAATGGCATGGTTCCTGGGAGCCATGTGCTGGAAGTGAGAGGAATCAGGGCATAGTGGGCACTACAAGCTATGACTCTAATGTATACAATGTATATGTCTGTTATATTAATATTGTCTAGGTGAATCTGTGAGGGCTGTAGGCAACCGACCCTAGCCGGATCAATCAGCAGATAAGGAGCCAGGTTTATTTAGCCGGTAGGCTGCAGACAGCACTGGGCCCTGATGAACATTTCTTCAACTGCTAGTAGTCTGCAAGTCAGCACGTAATTCGAGCTGGCATGAATTGGCACCGGTACCAGCTTGCCCCTGCCATGTATATGAACAGAAACACCATCCCTATCAGCGCCCTTAAATGGATATATGTATATACATATATCCACAGATACCCACAGAAAGATCTAGATAAATTGGGATAGCTATTGCCTATATTCCCGACCTAAACAGGCAGTGGGCATTGTGGCACAAATTGGCCAGCAGCCTGCTCCTCAATCAGGAATTGGCGCAGGGGGTCGAGGTTCGCATGTAGCCACTGCATGGGACCAGCCTCGGTGAATAATTTCTTTGCTGGCATCTCATTAATAATTATTCTTAAAGAAAAGTCAGTGCTACATAGAGCTAGTCTAGATATTATTACACTGATTCCAATGTTACTTGATGATACTAGAGCCCACCCAAGGGTTTGAGATTAACATATTTCTTGTAATTGCATGCACATGTACTGCTCAATATCCTAGCTTATAACAACCCAAGCTACCAGTTTCAACAGGAGTTAGAGGTCCTTCAATATTGGCAGGCTGTCAGCACAGACAGTTATAGGGCCAGGGCATAAAGAGTGGTCAGCTGTCAGCTACTTAGAATTTTGAATGGCTATCGGTTTAAATTACATTATACTACAACTTATAAACAACCCCAGGGTGAAATGGATTGAGGGTTTAGGGCTTTAGGGTTCAGGGTTTTAGGGTTCAGGTTTTAGGTTACGGGTTAGGGCTTAGGGGAGAAAATTAGGGGGGGGGGTCAGGGTTCAGGGTTTTGTTGGTGAGAATGTGCCTCAATGTTGCTATGTTTGCATATATTCATGTACAGCTGTATACCACATGTACATGTGTATATATGTATATAATCTACATCTACATACATATATATATATGTATACCATGATATATAGCATCAGCAATCCTACATGGCAGGTATATGTCCAGTAGATGCAAGATGCATATCACACATATGTGTGCATGTACATCTGTTATGTACCTGAATATATGGTGTCATGCATCCTAATTTGTGTATGCATGTTCTATGCTTAGTTATATTACAGACCCTAAACCCTAAACCCAATGAGTGTGTTATTGTAGGTGTGCTGATGTATGCATGAACACATAAAGGCAGGCATGCATGAGTGTATGTACATCTGTATTAATGTCCAACTGCGATGCTTGATAGGGTAGCCTTGTTATTAGTGGTCTGAAGCTCAACACCCCCCCTCCCCCCAAGTCTATACGACACTCCACAAGCCTGAATTGCTGAGTCAAACACTCCCTCCCTCACCCTCTGCCACCATTATAATCCTGCCAAGCAGCCATGACTTCACAAGATCCAAGATCAGACGGCAGATTGAGACGAGGAGGAAGGCCCACCTTTCAAAATTAGCAGTGGCTACCATGCCACTACTCCAGGGCCAGTGCTGCAACAGTACTCTGCAAGTGACTTATTGTGCGGTGACATTTTTTGTCTCAGCAGTGTTCAGGATTGTTGATTGACATGAGCTAATTAATATTGGCTGTACATTCATTACAGCCTGTGCTAGCATCCACAGTGCATTCCTGCACCATCATTGCCAGCTGCACATCGTATCTAAAAAACTCGGCTGTCATGGCTGCATTGCATTGACTTTAATGAATTATATCAGAGCCTCCGCTAGCTATAGCTCTTCTCAAACTCGGGGTCGTCGATCTCGTGCACTAAGCCCCCGCCCTGTCAGCGCCAGCTTGATGCTGTCCACAGCCTCATAGAGTGTCTGAGCGAAGGCGCGCTTGAGCGGATCATCCTTTGCCACGGGCCGGGGACCACAGGGGAATGTGGCTAGCTAGAATTGTAAGAACATACATATAAGTAAAACTGTACAGCTCTTCTAGCAAGCATCCGTTGCATCGAACTTCTTGGCCAAAACTAACAGCTGCATTGGACTGTATTTGCGTGGGAAGCGATATGCAAGGAGTTTGATTTCACTTGCAGTCTGTCGTCGCACAGGCTCTGCACCGTCACTTGTAGTTGTAGCTGCCAGTACTGGCGAAGATGCTTTCGAAATCGGGGGTGGTGCCACAAAGGATTTCCCCATGGAGTTCCACGGGTAACTCTAAGCTCTAGCTAATATGTCAGGCCCTCTGGAGCCACAAAACCGTGGCTGCACATTACGGTTGCTCTGCATTCAGTTGTCCGTCATGATTGAAATGCATGTATCGATCTGTTGCACTAGATGGGCCTCCGAAGCCTGCCACTTCTCCAGCACAAACTGCCCGAACTCCTTTGGATACGCTGCAGTTGCCCGTAGCTTGGGCCCACCGGACCTCAACCATATCTACAGCAGGTCACTTGTTGTGTCTTTAGGTTTGTGTTGTATACAGCTGAGTTTCAGGCACTTTGGTGACCACCTCCCCATCTTTCGATGTCACCTTTTTCCTGACAACCACCTGAGACTCTGTGCTGGTCCGCAAGGCAATCCTGGCATCATCTCGGAGGCGCTTTTGCAGTGCCCGGATCCACATCCTGAGCTGATGTTGTTCTTTGGGTGATGTTATTAATTAAGCGGAAGCTTAGCTACAGGGATAGGGATGGGCTAGCACCTAAGAGATTGATTAAGACATACTGGCAATTCAAAGCAAACCCTTTAAAAATTTTCATCTAGTCTGGCTAACCGGCCTCTGTTTCAGCACTTTAAAATCTGACTAGGGTTCAAGGTGTATATACCTAGAAATCAACATATAACTGAAATATACATATATATATAACGGAGTTTCCGAATAATATATATATATATATATAAGAATCCTACTATTTGGGGTACTATGGTTGGGTCCCGCATTTTCGGAAATTCCCTTATAAAATAGTATATACATATATATATATATATATATATATATATATACTATTTTTTATGTGGGAGGTCGACTGCCAGCAACATGTGTGCTGCAGCTTGTTTTGGGAACAAGCAATTCAGGGGTATGTGATATGGCCTTGAGGTCTCTATGGTGGGTCATATATAGCAAGGTTAACCCTCAACACAGCCTGTATTCGGAGTGTACTATTATTTTACAAGTATCCTGAAGCAGGGTCTAGGGAGAGCTAATAATTGCATTGAAGCCTCGGGGTCCCCAGCAACCAGCTTCGCTTCTGGCACCAATGCCCATAGTTGGCCATGTAACTCAGCAGACGTCACAAGAATCATGACAGTAATACGGACCTATAGCTATGTGCGGTGCATTGAATGCAGACTAGACCTATACTACCCTTGCAAACCCGAATTCAAATCCTCGACTTGAATCGAAGTGAAGTAAATGCAACCAGGATGCAAGTCCTTGTAGACTATCGAAGCCCGGGTGTAGGGGCATTTGATGAAGTGCGTCATGTAGGGGAATGACAGGACCATGCTGCTGTAGGGCTGCTCCATCTGGGCAATTCGATTCTGGGGAGAAACGCCAATATTCAAAGGTTGTAGGGGTAAGGACATTATTGGGAGTTTTTGGTTTGTACCTTTCAAGTTCAGAGCCATATATACAGATGTTTAAATGTCATACAAGTAGAAGTTTATAGGCTTTAGCAGGATTGTAGGGTCGAGGCCTGTGTGTTTTAATTTCAACTATCATAAACATTCAATTGAGGCACCACGTAGTGTGCTCCGATGGCAAGTGCCAACATAATGAGCAAGCTGCATCTTGCAGCTATTATATTGCCCTCCTTGACCATGCGCTGGCCTGGGTATATGTAGGGATTTGTAGGGGTTTAGCAGAATAGCTGGGGGTTTAATTTCAGGTTGTATTTCATTCCGAGTGTCCTGGATCCCCCATCACACAAAGGTGCCGGAGGTGTGTCCCCGAGCTCATCCAAATCCACCTCAGCATAACATGTGTAATGAGGGCCATATAAGGGGTGAAGCAGTACTGTATATGCAGTGCAGGGCACGAGGAACATGGTAGACCAACCCATAAAAGACCACCGGTGGCAAGGCGAAGTACATCACGCACTGCCGTCATAAATCCAGCTGTGCTCAGAATATTGTTTGCTTCACCACGTCCCTCGATGTCATACCACTGCCTTGGGTTAGCATGTACTGTTACTTACATCAGCAGCAACTTGGGTTTAATGGGGGGTTTAGGGGGATTTGGGGGTTGAGGGTTTAGGGGTTTAGGTTTACGGTGATAAGGTGTTTGGAGTGGGGCTCTAGGAGTTTAGGGGTTTAGGGCCTTAGGGGTTTAGTGTTGTGGGTTTAAAAGGTTGAAGATTTAGGGGTTAATGAGGAGCATTTTAGCATTAGGGTTTCGTGTGGGTGGTATATCCAAGAAAAGGCAGCTACACTGCACATACATATGAATATCTAGATACATGTAAATATCGAAGGTAACCTCAAACCAATCCAAAGGACGCCTTCAGGCCTGCCTCTCTAAAGGCAGCCGTGATCACTTTCTGGCCAGAGAACAGCTCCAAGAGCTGGAGGTCCTTGGCTAATGTAGCTGCTTCCGAATCTGTAAATCTAGCTTTCACAGAACTGCTGGCTGGACCTATACACAAAAGCCTTGAAGCTAGCATCTCTTCTCCATGGAAGTGTGGGGTCTTTCAGACTCAGCTGGCCGATGTAATCACATAAATGCAGCCTCAGCTGTCACTGGCATGTACTGCACATATGTGTGTACAGCTAGACAATCAATACAACATTTAGTCATTTCTACCGACATTGCACTGCTGACATGCATGACATCACTGGCTGCATGCAGGTTGCAGCAGCACAGGGGCCCCGAGGATGAGCAAGGTCGCAGAGGCGCGGGCACTCAGAAAAACCCCCGGTGGGGCTGGCTCCATCTTCGGAGTTGAACTTACAACCCCAATTTGCAAATATAATTGAAACAATAATCCTGATCAGTGATGCCCCGCGTGCATGTACATGTACACGAACATGCTGCACTGAAGTCACAGAGATGCCCTTGCAAGCACACATGACACACATGCACTTGCTATGATAGGAGGATGCACATGACTGTTCTTCGATTCGGCATGACTCCCAGGCCATCTGATGTGCAAACACACATCGAGTCATGAATTTCTCATCCACTGCACGACTGCTATGCTCTGCCTTTAAATTTCAGGCAGAAAGCACATAAAAGCAAATTGCAAGGCACATATGTGTCATAACACATGCATGCACCATCTAGATTTTCCTATGTAGCATTCGGGAGACCCCAGAAACCAGGCTGAAGCCTATCACTTCTAGATCTAGTATTGAAGGGTGTCTCCTACATTCCTAGATCCCAAGGGCCCCACAAATACTCCTAAAACATCTGTAGCCCTTCACTCATCAGTCCACCCTGCAAGTCGCTGTGCAAGTGCCCATGCAGTTTGGTAGCCTTTCTTTCTGTTGTTGATAGTAGTGCCCCCCTTCTTGTTCACTGCCAAGTTGGCCTCGGCAGCAGCTGCTGTGTTGATCACCTTGTTGACGTAGAACTGCCCCAAGTACCACCTCAACTGAGTGCTTTATTTGTTGAAGCCATGCACATGCACTAAATTCTGTTGACAGCCATGTCTTCTTTTTCTTAATTTAGAGCAAAGTTACAGGACTCCAATCGTCGAGATTTCACCACTCACAGCTGGGCCCTCATACTTGACAGTCCAGCTCTTCTTGGGGTACGGGTTGTGCTCATCACATCCCGATGGAAGCTGGACACCAAGTTGCAGGAGGTAGGGCACCTGGGCACATCTCAGTGTATACACTCATGCACACACACACACATCCTTGTTGGAAATAACATGCATCATAGCATAGCTGAATTTCTTTATAGCTGTATAACCTAGTGTTGCTGGTGCAAAAGTTGTTATGAGTGCATGTCTGTGCATGTGTGCGTGTATACATATAACTGCATATACAAGCATGCACAATCTAGATCCCCTACACTACAATGCAAGTACTGTGTATATATTTTAATAAACATAATCAAACGTGTAGCCCATGACCCAATATGCTTCAATCCATCTATTCCCTAATTATAAGTAATAACTGAGTGAAGTCGAATTCGGGGCACTGTAGCCGCCCAAACTTGCTGCTGCCTGTCATTCCCACCAGTAGCATGAGCTGGGTCAGCATCACCACCCTCGGAAGGCACAGCACCATCCGGCTCTGTTGAGCCGGCACCGGGGGCCACCTGAGCATTCTCCACTGGCTTTGTGTCCTGGGTACCCACTGCCGCCTGAGCATTCTCCACCGGCTTTGTGTCATTGGTACCCACTGCCACCGGAGCACTCTCCACTGGCTTTGTGTCATTGGTACCCACTGCCACTGGAGCATCCTCCATCGGCGCAGCCTTTGCCTTCTTGCCTTTCCCACCTTTTCCCCTGGCCTTCCCACACACAGCCTTGGGTGGGCCACTCTTGCCCTTCATCTTCTTCAGGGGAGGCTCTACAGCATCCACATCCTTGTGATCGCGCAGGGCTTTTCGAACCTCAGGAGTTTTCCATGTAGACACAAATATCTACTCACCCAGTTTACAACATGTCTTGTTCAACTGAGCTGCCTTGGCCTGTGCTGCCAGTGCATCCGCACTTGCAGCTCCAGGGTCACCGATCTCAGCAAGCATGGCATCCACCTGCTGCTCGAACGGAACATCCAATCTTGCCTTGGTCATCAAGAGCGGCCTCTTGTCCCTGGTCGCCTGTCGGCCTTGCTCTTCAGCTTCAGCTGCCACATCTTTGCTAATGGGCTCCGGCTGCATGTCAACCAACTCAGCTGCACATTTGTTGATACACCCACTAGGAATCGAATACAGTAGGATAATCAGTCATCATGCAGGCTTCGAGTGCTAATGTAGCCCAGTAACAAGCTCCAGCTCAGATTCGACATTTGCCAGAAGGGCCTCCGTCTCGGCAGCCTGCTACCCATATACAGCTATATACACTTTATTCAAGCACACCGACTTCGAAGTGCAACTCCAAACCATGCCATGGATGCCATGATAATGGAAGACCGATAGTTATTATTAATAATTTATAAGTAATTGCAGGCTAGCCTCCGACAGTGCTTCGGTGCTGTTGGGCTTGACAGGGTCACCCAAATCATCCATCACTTGGGTCTCCACGTTGCTCGGGTCCAAAATGGTCGTGAGCTTCACCTCGAACTCATATATGTACATGTTGCATGAACATCTATGTCCGTATGTATATATATACACATGTTGTAGGTACCGGTGCAAACCATCTGTTCTAATTGAGGTTAAAGATCTAACCACCATATACCTGAACATAAGACCCTAGTAGATACCCAAGATCCTGAGCATGATCATCCCCCCCACCATGCCACACAGACACTGATGTGCCCACACTGCGCACACTGACACGTAAGCACAGGCCATGTGTGTACAAATGTTGAGTGTTTGGTACACACACATGTGTCCATGTATCATACATATATATATATATACATATATATGTATACACATTTTACTTATATTATGTATGTACTTGCACTCACTAGGGTCTACATATATATGTAAATCTGCAGGGATGTGTGGTTCTGTAGATGTTTAAACATCTATATGGACATCTATTATGCTAGCATGGTGCATCCGGGGTTATATAGTTCTAAGAAACTTTGTACTAGTTTCCAACTGTGCTGCCAGCACCTGCCCAGAAGCCTGAAAGGCCTGAGAAAAGACCATTAATGGACCCCACATATATTACTTGTACTTGCAACCATACATCGAAATGCAAAATAAGCCCCTCCAACCAATTCCCGGAAGAATCATCACCAGCTACGGAGTCTTGGCTAGGATACTCAGCTTTCGTTATAATAAGGTGGACCCAGACAGATATACACAAGAGATTCTGTTAACCTCAACCAATCCCATCAAATATCCACTGCAATGCAGGCCTTGGGTGGCGAGGCGACGAGTGACAGGGATGAGGCCCCAGAACTCAGATCAGATCTGTCCTGGGGTTATTGGGCTGGCTGGGTCATGAAGGTGGAGTGGACTTGAATCAGGCCTAGAAATTAAAGGAATGTCAAGTTTCCACATTCCACATTGCAGTGCAAACAAGTGTCATCATCATCGAACTGCACAGAGCCATGCTCGTTGACTTGCATCACTGTAGCGGCGTCGGTGCTTGCAGCTGCAAGGCAGGGTAGCATGCACAGTATATGTATATGTCAACAATACTAGCACTGGCACTAATTCACAACTCAGCCGGCCTTCCATTGCCCGCCTGAGAATGCCTTTCAACATCGCCACCTTCGAAGACCTTACATGTGATAGCATCCCATCAGTTCCCCAGCCCCAATGCAGATGAACACATGCTTGTGCATGAACACATGTCACATGCGAATCCGGTCAGGCTTCCGTGAGGATTCGGAGCGAATGGCCAGATTGAAGCCATGCATTGCAATGGCTCGGCCTGTGCCTCCAGTCACTCCTGCCCATTCCTGATGTTAGGCATTTGGGGGTTAGGTTCTGGTATGGAGTATAGCTCATCATTTGCATATGAATCCAGTTATTATATTAAGGGTGAGAACAGTTGAGTATGGCATTGGTTGTTATCCGTATATAGCTATGCTAGGCTGAGCTTTGTAACCACCTCAGGGTCGGGTCCAGGCTTGCATGGGTTGTATGCTGTCAGAGTTAGGTTTGAGAAGCTTTATGAGTACATGCATGCTTCCTATATATTGTTCGTTTACTGCATTCTTATAATGCTCCACGCCACAAGTAGCAATTGTGATGCATGGAGGCTTGGGAAGGGGCCTGTAATGATAGGTTCAGGCATACAATTTATAGATGAGTTGGTACATAAATCAAAGCCTGTAAGCTCAGGGGTGCTCATCAGGGTGTGGGCCATGGGGTTTTAGGGTACATGTAGTAACACAAGTGAGACTTGGAGGCTCAGGCGCTCTACGGTCGGATGGTTTCAGGGTGGTTGCAAGCCTTTAATTAAGATCAGGGCTTCGGTGTTATGGTTTGATGTCTGGGTTTGGCTTAATTATAAAGCAGTTCAAAGCTTCTCCTCGAGGTATGGGGCCATTTGGGGTTCTCTGCCTTTACATTTCAGCTTTGGACTTCAGCTGAGCATACAACTTAAAGGGTGTGGCTGCACTGTCATATCTACACATCCCAATACCCTATACGAATAAACCCTGATCTGTCCATACTTATACTACCCTAATTTAATTATAATTCTAGCCCCTCGAACCCTAAAAACTGAACCCCAGCACCCCATATAGGCTAAAAGCCCTACACCCCAACACTGTAAGACCTATCTGAACATAGCACCCAATACTCGAAGCACTGGTCCAATACATGAGACCTGACGTGGCAATCTTAATGTGAAACTATGCAGGGCTGATCAAATTTCTGGGTGATGGCTATGCAACATGCCAAGTAGCCTTGATGGTTTTCTTGGTGGTCTTCGGAGGGAACACCCCAAATCTGGTTCCCAGCCGTTTGTAGATGTCCTGTGCACATGCAAGGCATTATTAAGGTTTGAGGTGGCTTCAAGGTTTTACAGTATTGGATGGGTTTGGGGTGTAAGGGCCTGAAACTGGTGTTATGAGTTTAGACTTCAATTTGTGGTTTGCAAGGCCGGGTCATTAGATGATCTCAAGCATATACAACCATTTCCGGTCATTGGCAACATGCACATGCATGGTATAGTCCTTCCAGGCCTTTGTGGGGGGAAGCCCTATCCCCCCGAAGGAGGCATAGAGGTGGACAAGGAAGTCAAAGTTTAGCTCAACCTGGATGCAATGATCACCCCTGAATATATTGCCAGCCGTAAATTAAGTTCAGAGTGGTGGCCGAGCCAGCGCTTTGCAGCCCATCCGGGTGCACGTCGAACAGCCGTTTCTCCTGTACATGTGACATCATGTGAGGCTTTAGGCTTCAGGGTTTTTTAGGATCACTGGAGAGTATTTCTATATATATATATATGGTATAACTATAATTATATATATGTACACATGATCTATAATATAATATTGGTTTGTTTTATTTTAAACAAATATATATATATATATACATATATATATATAATGAACATATATCTGTATATGCATATATATATATATATGTGTACTTAATGTTGTTGTTTAATTTATATGTGTGTCATTAAAAGGTGTGGCATTCTATTTTTATGGGTCTGAAATGACATATAGCTATATATGTGCTATGTATATATCTGTTCTTAAGACTTGCTTCTCTATCCACAAATGTCCTCTGAGTCCCGTAACTTCTTCACCGTATCATCATCCAGGAACATCAAGATGAGCTCCTGACATGATCTAAACAGACACACACACACATATATATATATATGCATCAAAGACTGTTCGACCTGTTTGCTCATTCTTACAAATTATATGTTTTAGTCAAGTCTCTTCCAAGATCACTTTGGCCTGCCACGAGTCGTGGCGGATCATTGCATCGGTGGCATCCCAGTCCTAAGTTGCATATATGTCTATGTGTTTATACTACAAAGCAATATGCCTATAGTTCTGAGTGTTCTCTTAGTTTCTTGTCATTTATTATGACTACTGTTATATGTTAATGTTGTTGTTATAAGTTATCATAGTATTTGAACATTCTTGCTATGCTGCTATATATACCATTGGTTATATGATGGATATCACACTAGTATTCCTACAACTACAACAGGAACAACAACAACTACTACTGCTACTACTACGACTGCTATTATACGAGTCGCATTATACTTGTTGTAGCTGTTGTTCTTACTTTGCATATATTAAATATGTATTTAACTATTATAATTGTTATTAGTATAATGATTATCATTCGATGTTTGTATGTTATAATACAATACGATACTAATATTAGCTACAAGAATTTGCATTAAATTACTTCCTTGACATAGCTTCTGGATTTAGGGTTTCAGGGTTCGGGTTTAGGGTTTTGGAGGCTGGGGTTCAGGGTTGAAGCCTCACAGTCGAAAGGATCTGGGGCTGATTTATTATGGGGCTGTTAGGGCATTCGAAGCTGAGCACAAGCATGTGATAGATAGTGTTGCATGTCTAGTGGCAGCCATTGCCAGGTCACGCGCAGTGCTAACTGCTTTGCTGCAGGGCCGCAGCACTAGATCAAAAAAAAGCTCACCACACACAGCTCAGCACACACATGTGCACAACCAAGGTATGCATGCTTCAGCAGCCACAGCTGATCAGAAATTCAAGGGAGGGCACACCTCCATGTGCATCCACTCGTCGATCGTGAGCTGCCAACCTGCCGAGAAATCCAGAAAGAATCCTACATTCTACCAGACTCCAGATCGATCTAACAACATCTCGTAACCACCTTGAAGCACTGGGTCCAGGAGCCGAAGTGCTGCTAGTAGCAATCCTCCCAAGATCAGTGGTGGAGCTTGAGCTCAGCTAGGACTTGCTAGGCTAGTGATATAAAATGGCCTTGGAGTGCGCCGATCCCTGGATCGTGACCGTGATGTTCTGCGTGATGCCGATGCCAGGTGCCCAAATCGGCCTTATTATCAGGCTTGTACATGACAGCTCCATATGTTGTGTATTTTTGAGGAGCCAGCTGAATGCCGATGCCCTGTTCATCTGTTGAACCTTCAGTTACTATCGAAATGATTGTTTTGATCATGATCAAGCTGCAGCTGCATCATGTAAGGCCCCTGCGCAGAAAACTTGTGTGTGCAGATCCACATGATGATGCCACTCCTGGTCGAAGCATGCTATATGCAACATATACTAGCAAGAACGGCATCCAGCCTCATATTACCCCCTCCAACTAGAGGATGATGAAGAGCTCGATGTTGATGTCCTTGTGATCCTGATGATTTTAGGAAGTGGGTCCTAATATATTCATTTTGTAGGAACAGGAGAAATCCTGCCTCACCCCCTTCGAACTAGAGGATGGTGCGGAGCTCGATGTTGATGTGCTTGTAATCCTGATCCGGGAATGGGGTGCTAAAGTATCAAGAACGGCATCCAGCCTTTGCCTCCTAGAGGATGAAGAAGAGGATCCCTGCTTCGTGATCCTGATCATAATTACTCGGGACTGGGTGCTAATAAATGCTGAAGAATCGAACTGCACCCAGCCTCACCCTGAGAAAAAATTGAAGGATGAAGAGTGCTCGAGGTTGATGTCCTTGTGATCCTGAGCATTACTCGGGAGTGGGTGCTGACAGCTTAATATAATAAGGGCTGATCTAGAAGCTAGCAAATACGCTGGGCATCTGGCAAAGCAATAGCACAGCTGGACCATTCCATTGAAAGGCAAGCAAGGGCGCGCTCGAAAAGGAGATTTACAAGGTTTGTGGGGTTTAGGTTTTAGGTTTAGGTTCAGGTTTACGTTCAAGGGTATATTTTGATATATCTATATATATATATATAAGGCGATTATAGGGTTTAGGGTTTACGGTTTGGGGGGGGGGGAGTTCGAAAGGTAGTTACAAGTGGGGTGTAATCTGATATGGGGCTGCCTTCGAACTCAGGTGTACCTTAACATCTAGAAACACTGTCTGCGATGCACCTCACAGCATCCAGCCTGCAAAGCTTGGGATTGATCTCAGACCCTAATCCATCAATGTCTCTTACAACCCTTTTATCGAATCGAATGCCAGGTCTACTTTACAATGGACCCTCACGCGAGATATCGAAATCTATCTGTAAGAGAAAAACAATTATACATATACAGGCTGTAGCTGCATGCTCGATGCTGCCTGATCAAGAACGGCAAGCAATGCACACACCAGCTTAACCCGAAAAGCCCTGAACAGGGTGGGGTATAGGTATAGGGGATATCGATTCTACCTATATATCCCCATGTTCCAAGCATCAGAAACTGCGAAGCTTACAAATAATAAGTATACGTATAAAGCAGGGTCAGAATATTATATATGTATATATATATAACGGGGCTTGAGGATGATTTGGTTTCGAATTCCGGCATAGTTAACCATCAAGCTTTAACCTGAAAAGCTCTGGGGTGTAGGGGATATCGATTCTACCTAAATCCCATGTTCCAAGCATCACAAATTAAACTGCAAAGTTTACGTATATATTTAAATATTTAAATGTAAACTTTGCAGTTATATTTCTGATGCTTAATTTAGAATAGGCAGTGTCAGAATATAGCGGGGCTTGAGTCTCACAACGCTGGCCGAGCAAATATCGGTACATACTACTTTTCCCTGATGCAACCATTCTTGCATGACCGTGGTGGCCACTCTCTGTTTGAAGGAATTTCGAAGAAAAAGGGGAATATATTCGTAAACGCTATAGCTTAATTATATTGGCGATCACCATGATAATAACCCCTACACTGGAGTGCAAAGGCTATACAATTTTGGGTCAGTCCTATATAAGGGCTTTGTGTACATCATTTCGAATTACACATAAATCACTAGCTCTTAAGGTGTTGCCCTGCTGCTAAATTTAATATACAAGTTGGTGTACAGACTTTTAAGGGGTCAGGTCTGTAAATATACTTTAATACCGGAATATTAAGGGATATATTGGAGTCCCCTAATTAAAATGCTATATAGATCCCTTTATTTTTATTAAGTTATATAATTTATAATATAGAACAGCTAATAATCCCAGGTTCGTGGAGATTAAACCGGTACCCTAAACCGTAAACCCTATATAGATCCCTTAAATTATAATTATACAGATCCCTGTAAGCTTAAAAGATCCCTATATATATTAGTCACCTCTTAAATCAATTCAAGGACCACCTGTAGGGCTGAAGTGCTAAGCATCACAACTCATCACATGAAGCCTTATATTAATTATAATTACTTTACAGTGACATCCGCTAAGCCCTTAGCCCTTAGCTTCAAAGCCCAACTCGAACCTTTAGCCGATGACCTAAATGTTGTGTGTGATCCATGAAACTCTTAAACTGAAATGCCCTCCTTTAAATTTTAAAATCGACCATTGCAATTAATTACATATATATTGCCCGACTCGAACTGTGCAAAGCCCGTAAAAAACCCTTAAGACCGAAATGCCCTCTGAATGCCCGACTCAAACCTTTGACACATGACCTAAATCCCTTAATGCCCAAATGCCCTCGACCTCTGAGCCCATACCCACAAACCCATTTAGCTTCGCGTAATCGTGGCTTGGAATTCAATTTTGTGCACATGTGCCGGTGTATGTTTGTGCACATGCATGTATCGTGTGGGTGTGTGAGTATATGCATGTATACATGTACAAGCTAAATCGGTTATGTAGTGGCCATGGAGCCACGTTGCCTCTGCACAGAAACCATTTATTCGTAATTTTATGCTGATATCTGGATCTAACTAGATTGGGAGGGGTTTGTCACTGGCGTGGGGGTGTGTTGGGTGGGGGTGGGCTCTTCTGGGGGGCCGGATTCAACAGAAATGGGCCTGCGGAAACCGGAATTGATAGAACGTAGGCCCCTGGGCCTACACACCAATGTCAGCCCCAGGGGCTGACATGGGCATGTAGGCAGATTTGTCCGACAGAGAGCGTCGGGGAAGGTATTAGACGGGAGGAGGTGTGATTAGACGCAGGAAAGGTCGACGGAGGTATCCGGCCGGGGAGGTGTCGAACGCGCAGAGCGAGAAAGGTATTAGACGGGAGGAAGTATGGTCAG
>BGNK01000342.1:143893-235564 GCA_003297005.1 Symbiodinium sp. clade A Y106 | reverse complement strand
GCGGGGAGGTATCAGACGCGCGGGGAGGTATCAGACGCGCGGGGAGGTATCAGACGCGCGGAGGTATCAGACGCGCGGGAGTATCCTCCTGGCGGAAACCTCAAACCTCTAACCTGCCACCTGGATGGGGGGGGTTTAGGTGAGGAGGTTAGTAGGGGTACCTAATGCTAGGATTCGCTTAAAGGTTCTAGTGTTGCGGTCCTTATTATACACTATGCCCGTTAAGAGAGACCGTTAAGAGAGATCGGTTTAGTCAGCAGGAGTCTACATTAGTTCACCCTCACCCCAAAGCTCTAGGATCATTGCTAAAGAGTTGAGGCAGCGGAGGGTTCATATGTAGGGGGCCCACATGCCCCAGTCACTCGTGAAGCGGATGTGTAGCATGCCTGCTTCAATCAACAGGCCCTGCCAAAAAGGTCTAGCTTTCTGGCATGAGCCAAATGCGTAAATTTGATGAAAAGATCTCCCGTTAACGAACAATCGAGGATCCTTAGTAACTTCTTAACATTCGGCTGTAATCATATATACCCCCCGCCAAGAAGAAAAAAACAAACTAGTCTAATCATTAAGGCCCCTATAAGAGCCTGAAGGTACCCAGTGTGCGCTAGGACTTCGGTGCTGTGAAGATACGGGCTGCACGACAGGACCCTACCTTCAAATACCACAAGCTGCTATATTGTAGGATCCCTACGAGGTCTATGCTAGGGGTTATGACAAGAACCTACAATCACAAGTTTTCGGTAGATTACGGTAGGATAATTGTACTGCGAATCCTGTGTTTGTTGTGTGGGATTCGGGGTTCGCCGTGGATAACAGATTTCATCTTAAAACTCACCCCTGAACGAGAGCGAGCAGAACGAACTAAGGAAGCCATCCTCTGTCAAAGCCACATTTAACACATGAAAGTCGTTAAGGCAACTGACTCTTTCACCGAACAAAGCTAGGATCAGCACCAGGAGCCCAATAGTTGAAAGCAAACCCCGCACAACAACTGAACCCGTCGCACCCCGACCCGCCGCGCTAAGCCGACGCCAACAAGCGGCTGATTGCGTTTGGGGAAAGTTGTGCTGTGGGCATGGACTCCAAAAGGCCCACTGCCAGAGGCCACTTGCCGCCTGTGTGGGGTTGATGTTGAATGATAACGGTTTAGGGTTTAGGGTTTTGGGTTTAGGGTTTAGGGTTTAGGGTTTTGGGTTTAGGGTTTAGGGATTCAATAAAATGCTTAAAGCCCAACAAGGCTGCACTCCTACCCTCAGAGCCCAAGCTCCCCTTCTTCAAGAGTAATTTTGGGGTTCTAGAACAGGGTCCCCTTTAAGGGTACTATAGGGCTTTCTAATACAGTTCATGACATACATCCTGTTTCACCTTAATGACCCTAGGCTATGGGAACTATGGCATATTCCTTGTTATGGGTCATACAGGATTTTTATCATCAACCGTACGATCCAGTTAACGGGTTTTTTGGTTTGTGTAATCGGCTCGAGCCATAAACAAGGAGTGCTTGGACCCTTAGGGCTAGGAAGAAAGCTGGGCCCAGCATTGTTAACTCGGCCGGGCTTCTGGAAATACTTTAAGGCCAAAGCATATACTATATGGGCTCCGTCACATGTCCACCGCATCGTAGCTGGTCGGAGGCAAAAGAAAAGGGCGGGTTGGTTCATAGGACATGGGCCTCACAATTACATGGTCTTCGGGTTGAGGGCTTTATGGTTTAATTTGGGATTGTTTGGGGTCTGCAGAAATGGGGATTTGCTGCTGAGGTCTTTTGCGATTGAATTGCCTCTCGGGTTCACATTCTGCACAACCGACTCCATCGACTACCCAACCCAAAGTAGTTCCTTTTTGGGATTACCTCAAAGAATTCTAAATATGAACCCTCAAAAGGAACTATTTTGGGGCCTTTGGGTGCGCCGACTAATGTACACAATCGCTGTGAAGCACCTGTATAGGAATGCCTTCAATTCAAGGTCAAAGCATGACATCACAGGTACATAAACTCAACCATAAGCCCTAGAAAGCTTAATAGCCTAACACGCCAACCCAGAGGCTCCAAAGACCTTGAACCCTAAACCCTAAACCCTTAGGTTTTTTTGAGCTCCCTTAGGGTTTAGGGTTTAGGGTCCCAAGCCCTGCCAATAGGGCTCTTGGACCCTTCGGGCGAGTGATTGAAACCAACCCGGCATCCTGAACGAGTTTACAGGGATGTAGAAGGCTGTCTAACATTCTAAGACCTAAGATGTAGGAAGGGATTAGGGGTTTCGCCTTTAGAAATTTAAGGCTTGAAGGTGAAGGTCGATGGAAGAACCGTGCACAGTGCTCGTTTGCGCCTTTGGCGCATGAGCTCAGGGTGGCATTGTAGCAGACGATGTCGGGCAACACAGCCTTGGATTTATTAGCCACTGCTACAGAGGCCCTGCAATTGTTGCGGATAACGTCTTGGCCTACAGTATTATACTATATGTGTGTGTATATATATATATATATATGGGTAACCCTGCACAATACCACTACCGAAGCCCTGAAGCCTAATTATGCAATACCTTGACCCACCAGAACCGACTGCTTTGTTGGGATTTCAATTAAGAACCTACATCAAAAGTTGGTTCTGGTATGGTGATGGTATTGGCTTGGATGAGCGCGAGGTTGAACAGTCTCGCAACCCTGGCCTTGACTGACAGCAAACCGTACTGTAGCATAAGCCGTGCCCAATCTCAAGTCTTCTACTTAGCTTGGGGTGTAAGCTTAATAAGTTAATCCCTGAACCCTAAACTCATAAACCGCCTAATCCAAAGAAGCAGATGGTAATCGCGAGCTGTCAAATCCGGCTTTGCAAGCTGGTCCGGAAGGAGATATCCTAAACTAAACTCTGAACGCCAAGTCCCAAACCCTAAATGCTAAAATGTTGCCCCCCCCCCCCGGACGACGAACCCACAAACCCTTGAATGCACAAACCACAGACTCTGAGCCTGCTAATCCGGTAAACCCAATCCGGAAACCCTAAGATCCTAAACCTTTAAACTCCCAAAGGGTCCAGAGTACCTTTATGGTAGAATGTAGGGCTTCTATATTAGGAATTACTATTATGACTTGGGGAAATACCCCCCAGTACCTAGGACCCTTTGGGACTCTGAAACCCTAAATGTCCAAGCCCACATATGCAAGCTGCAGCATCGGGCAAGTCATGGAAGAAGGCCTCAGATACACTCGGCAGCAAACCCCCAACTCCTGAACCTTAAACCCCTAAATCCCTGAACCCTAAACCCCCCAACCCCCGACACCCTACACCCGAGACCCTAAACCCCCTACACCTCTCGAAACCCCTACACTAATAGGGCACCAAAAAACACATAAGCAAAAATTAGGATAGGGATATCCCATATAATCCCCTCATCATGAAGCCCAATAAGATAGGGATATCCCTACTAAAATGCTGATGCTTATGTGCTTTCTGGGTCCCTAAACTAATTCCCCCCAAAAAAGAGCCACAGAGCCAGAGCTTGGGACCACCAGGTGGAGCGGGCGCACGCAGAAATCCCCTCCGTGAAGTGCATGAGACCCGGCTTGACTCCTTTGGGCTTCGGATTGGGGTGAGGGGGAGGCTTCGGGGCTTTAGGGCTAGGAGGTCTATGGATTTCGGGGTTTTGGGTTGAGGGTTGAGGGGGGTTTAGGGGTTTAGGGTTCAGGAGTTGGGGGTTTGAGAGTTTCGGGTTGAGGGGTTTCAGGGGGTTTTGGGGGGTTTAGGGCTGTGAGGTATAGGGATTTAGGGGTTTGGGGTTTCGGGTTGAGGGGTCAGGGTTTTTGGGGTTTAGAGTTCCGGGTAAGTACCAACACTAGGGTTCCTCACACGATATTACGTATAGGGGTCAGGGGTTTCGGGTTGACGGGTGAGGGTTTTGGGGGTTTCGGGTTATGAGGTATAGGGATTTAGGGGTTCAGGGCTTCGGGTTGAGGGCCGTTTAGGGCGAAGGGGTGCTCCTTCTCAGGCTTCTTTTGAGGGCACCTTCCAAAGGGTTATATAACCCTAAGGGTCCATGTGTAGGATTCCTGTAGCGGTTCCTTTAAGGGTACCATAAGGGTTTTCTAAAGGGGTCGATAGGGTCTAGGGTGAAAGGGATAAAGTAGAGCCCTAATCATTAGAATAGGGTTGTGGGTTTATTGCACCACAATTATCATCCGTAACCCCCAGAATAGTATAGGTAACTAACTGGGGCTTGTATTATGATGATATGATGCTAAGTTTCAGCCCTCTTCAGTCAGGTTGATGCATGTTGCTGTAAAACAAAATGTTGCTGGGCAAGTTCTGAAGAGATGCAAAGTCCCGTCTGAAGAAAACTTTTATGTGGTTTGAGGGTTAAGCGCTCAGCTGACGCTTTTGATACAAAATGCTTGCTGTACAAGTGTTCTGAGGTCTCTGGCAGGCTTAGCTTGAATATTAGGGGGTCCTGGGCGGTTCTAGCCCAAGCAGCATCCCAAAATCCGGACTATCGGATTTACTAGCCTGCCAGGACCTACTATAGGCAAACCGCCTCCAAGTCCCAAGCTGAAACTCAATACTGCTGATGGACAAAATCCTGCATGACCCACTATAAGGAATATACCATAATTCCCATAGTTTAGAGTCCTTAAGGTCATGCAGGATTTTGTCCATCAACAGTATTACACCAACCCTAGCCACAACAGTGTACGCGCAAACAAGAAGAACACTCCAACCGAAACCCTAAACCTGCTAACAATTGTCCCATGAATTCCAACCTCTCCCGGCAAATTGAAGCTCAAAGCCCAAGCCGTCACCCTAAATCCTATAAGCTTTATACATTCCTACACTTTTAAGCCCTAAAGCCTATGCTCAGGACCCAAAATATAACCTCTTATTGCTAATTTAGTTTCTCACAAAAAGATCGTAACCATAAGCAAAATGTCCACAAAAAGTACTCTCAGTCGGTTCTGTTACTTAAAACCCAAAAGGGACAAGGCAGCGGCTAAGGTCCTAAGCTCTATAAACCTGTTTCGAAAACCTGTAAGCCTGTGAATGAAACCTAATCACTGTAAACCCTAAAACCCATGCAGCCAAAGGAAGCCCCTATTAACCTATAAACAGTACTTAAACCCTACACAGCTACACCCTAAACCCTAAAACCTTATTAACTTAAATCCTACCAACCCTCAAACCCTATACTCCCAAAAAACCCTGCATGACGCTAAACCCACTCAACCCTTAACAGCCCAGGGGCGTGGTTCTACTTTCAGGAGGTCCAATAACTCACAGACAAGATCGACCCGCTTTGTGGCACGGAGCTCCTCGTCGGCTCGAAGGGGGGGGGGTCGGACCTAAGGGCTCCTTTAAGGGCATACCACTTGGGGTTTAGGCGTTTATAGAGTTTAGAGGTTTTGGGTTTAGGGTGTTAGGCTTCGGTTGGTTTTGCGTTTGACATTCTGCTTCTTAGGCTTAGGGTTTAGTTTAGGTGGGATGTCTACGTCGGGCTAAGACTGTTGATATACATGGGCCTAAGACGAGGGCTCTAAGAAATCGTTTTGTTGATGGCTTTGGGGCCTAAAGACCATGCTACATGAGGCTCGCAAGATACTTTGAGCCTATTTCGAGCCTGAGGGTGCAGTAACGAGTAATGTAGGAACCTGATTAAGAAACCTTGGGCCTTTATTAGGGTTCCTGATTTGAATCCTACACTATTTTGGGGGTTATAAGGCCAGGGTTGCTTAGTCAGGTTCCTACATTACGTGAGAACAGATGCAGTTGTTCAGAGCGCTCCGGACGAGGCTAGCTTCACCTCATACCCTCAGGATCCAAAGGACCCAGCAATTGATAAGGAACTCGGGTTTAGTACTTAGGACAGTAGTTATGTAGGTCACTATTTTGGAGAGTAGTTGATAATTAGGCACTTGGACCCTTAGGCATGGGTCCTTGAGCATTGGTAGGGCATCACGCGATGGGCGCTGCCAGGAGCTCAGCTCTTCGCGCAGAACAAGGCGCGAAGACTCCTCGTGTTGGAAGGCGATTCGGGTGATCACAAGCAGGGGATCCTAGCAGCAGGTCCCTTTAAAGCTAGGGCTGATAGGGTTCCTTTCGGGATTAACTACTATGAGAATTGTATCATGCCAGGGGGGTGGGATTACTAGAGTGAAGTATATCGGGACTCGTGTGCCCTTATAAGCTCTCTCTCTCTCGCGATGCCCTGTACCCGAAACCCAAACCGCGAACCCAAATATGACGGAAGAAAAAGAAGAAGTGCCCTAAACCCTAAACCCCCAAACCCTAAACCCTAAACCCTAAAACCCTAAACCCAAAAACCCTAAACCCTAAATAACCCCCAATTAAACCCCAAAGAGCCCTAGGCCCGAAGCTTTCTGCAGGCTCTCTGAGGCCAGTTCTCTGCCCATCTTCAGCAGCTGCCGTGCAACCTACAGGAGCGACTCAGGGTTTGAAATTTCATCAGGGCTCCTTTAACTAGGGCCCCCAAACAAGCACATAAGCAAGAGTAAGGATAGGGATGTCCCATATAAACGCCCTTATAATGAAGCCCATTAAGGTATGGATATGCCCATAAATTGTTTATGCTTATGTGCTTTTGGGGGTCCCTAATTTAAGGTTCCTTTAAGGTCTGCAGGGCTCCTTTCCTAAAGGGCTCGCAATAAGGGTGCTTTATGATTTGGACTCCTAGGGTTCCTGTAAATGTCGAGGGGTGCAGTTTTGGGATTAGGGTGGAGGGGAGGAGTCTTTTTGGCATTCTGAGTTACAGGGCTTTGCTGTAGAGATTTGGGAGTTCGCGTTTTGGCGATACAAGCTACAGGGTTTGGGGTTTAGAGTTTAACTCAGCGCACACATTGTGCAACTATGGCTAATACAATGGATTTGCACAAAAAATGAAACAACATCCAATTTCTCATTGAAGGCGTCTTTCCTTGGCTTCCTCGGGCGATCAGACAAGTGGGCTAGGGTTTGGAGTTTAGGGTTTAGAGTTTCGGGGGCAGGGTATTGCTTGCATTTCACCAGCCGCAACCTTCGCATTGTCTCTCAGGACCGTTTCAGCGCCGGAAGATTCGAGGGACTTAGCACATGGGCTAAACTTAGACCCTGACCCAAAGCCTGAAACCCTAAACTGTATAGAAGCCTGACGACACCTGTGAACACTATAAGACCTATGAGCCATATAAATGCCTAATGTGCCAAATCGCTTCAGAGATCTGCTTGACAAAGAAGCCAGTCTCACCCACATAATTATTGAAGAGTATTGAACAGCCTTATGCGCAAGGATCCCCGCTGTAATCCTTAGGAAGTGCGAGCGTTTTTCAATCAGAAGCCTACATTCCAGTTAAGGCTCGTAGGGTTTGTCACCTGACCTAGCCGAACTCCAACTCAGAGAATCCACATGTACTACCGTTATGGAAATATGCCCCAAAAGACCATCCTAAGTGTGGTTTTCAGGACCGAATTCCATAATAATGGTAATGTATGGACCGGCAATAGCCACCCTCCAGAAGGAGAGGCGGCTTATGGAACGGTTTAGGGATCAGGATTTCGTAGAAACTCCCGTAAGCGCCTAACGCGTAAACCCTACACCCAAAGCCCCAAACCCTCAACCCTAAACAATCTCTAAGAGGGTTGAGGATGCTCCAGCCTGCGCTGCTCGTGGCACTCTGCCAGAAGCCGAGAATGCTCGGCGCTGCATTCTTCATCGGCGTGCAGTCACAAATTGCTCAATACCCTCTCGTGGGGTTGTTATTACGGTTCAGGGTTTACGGTCTACTGCGACTTTATGTAAGGGGATAGTACTGGGCTCTGTTGGATTAAAGCCTACATCCCATAGGCCAAAGTTAAACTTGCGTGGGGGTTCATTGACGCGCGACTTGACGGGAAGAAGGCCTGGATTGAATTGAAAAGCTCGAGGGTTTTGGGGATTCCCAGGGCGATGGGTTCAAGGCACTGCCTTTTGGGGTTCCTTGTTTTATGATTTCGTTATATAGCTGTCCTAGAAAGCTAGGCTTTCGAGGATGCAGGCAGCTCTTACAGACCTCAGAGTTAGTAGCCGTGCAGAGACTAAGACCTCTAGTCTACGTAAGGCCACACCACCTTTGCTTATGGGTCCCGGCGCCTTTGGTTGTAAGGGCTTTGTAGAGTTTCATGCGGTTTTGACGTGCTGTATAGCGGGGTTTAGGGTGGCCAACGGTCGTGCACGGACCGAAGGCCGGGTCTTGCACAGACCCAAACCCACCCCAACCCTGGTCTTGCGCAGACCATGCTGAACCTGAAATAACCCTGAAAAAGCCCAAACCAAAGCCCTTAGGGTTTAAGGTTTTAGGGTTTAAGGTTTAGGGTTAGCTACAGGGTTTCACAGTGTCTGCGGAGGGCTTGATAGAGTTTAATGGGTTTTCGAGATTTTTACTTGCTCAAGGTCTTCTACTTTTTTGACGGTCACTGCACTAGACCAACCCCAAACGATACAAACCTTTAAACCCGAAGCCCTAAATCCACAACAATCCTAAACCCTAAGCCCATCTAAATCCGAAAGAAACCTTGAACCTTAACCCTACCTATAGTCTCCATTGTAGTTCCTTTTTTTGGTTTAACCAAATATATAATTAGGATCCTATAAGGTAACCCCAAAAAGGAACTACAATGGAGACTATAGGTATCCCCCCAACTGGAGAAAAAAGCCTGAGCCCTCAACCATTCGCTCGGCAACGTTTTGGATTCCCAGCTCGTCGCCCGACGTTCCCCAGAGTTCCACTGCCGAGTCCTTAAGGACGAAATGAACCCTAAAAGGGTTTAAGGTTCATATACCATATGGGGATTCATAGTATATGGGTATAGGGCCCCTACTTTTAAGGGTCATTTCGTCCTTCAGGGTAAATCAGCTGTCGCGCCAAAGCTTCCGCGCATCGGCAGCAGACTGGCGCGAGTTTGTAATCCAAAGGGCCCAAGTACCGCGGTGATGTATGATTAGGCGGGTAGATGTGGCCCATGATGCATGATGGTGTATACTTAGGGCAGAATTGGGCCGTGATGATGTATACTTAGGGTAGATTTCGGGCTAGGCTGTAAGCAGAGTTTGGAGTTCTGGTCCAAGCTCGTGTGAGACCTGAGTAAACGGTTTAGGTCCAGCGGTTGTGATCGAGAGTACTCTGGCTACAAGCGGTTCCTGAAGGGTACAAGAAATTATAGGGGGTTCCTTTAAATAAGGAATCCTTTAAGAAAGAACCTATGTATCGTAGAATGCAGGTTGTCTATCTTAGGAATTACCAGTATGAGTTGAGGAAGTATCCCGCAGAACACTAGCTAGAACCCCTTGGGGTTCAGTGGTGTTAAAGAAAGAAGAACGACGGACATAAGGCCAACGGTCCCGGTAACAATAAAGTAGGTACGAAGCGAATATCTGCGCACAAAAGTATAATCACACTATACTATTGCTTGGGCCCTTTGGGACAGCAAGTTGTAGTTCCCGTACCTATAACGACACTTCTATGAATCCATCACTCTTGAGTAGGGTCTATTCCTGCATGCAAGCAACGTAGGTAGACTGACGAGCGCGCAGTATGCAAAGCATGCTACAGGGCCGAGGCAGATACCTTCGGGCTCAAAGCTTATTGCGGTGAGATCCAGTTCAGATGCTTGGCTTTCGCGTTTGGTCTCTGCCAGGGACCCCAATTGAAGAGAGAAGCTGTAGACGTCGTTTCTACGGGTTGTGTCAAATATAGAGGACTGACCATACTCAGCAACTTTTAGGTCCAAACCCTTTAATGAGTGTTTGCATTAGAGTAAGCATTATACCTGCCCCACAGCCCAACGTAGGCCAAACACCTTGCAATATGAGCTAGGGTGTAAGGGTGCAGGGCTTAGGATTTAGGGCTCAAGCTTTATGGAAGCCTATATAGGGCTCTACGCCCGAACTGGACCGCTCAAAACCTGAGTTGACCTACATTGCAAGAGCTGAAATAACAATAAAGTCATTCCCGCCAAGGAACCCAAACATGTAGGTTTCATACGGTTCACTATAAACCCTGTAAAACCAAAACCCTAACATACGGTAAGCGCCAAGCCCTCCCGGACCTGGCAGCATGCCAACGCTGCATCAAAGCACGCTTGGTCTGGAATGATCTCCGCTTCCGGCAGTGCGTGAAAGAGCAGCAGACCCTCGGCTGTGATATATGGGGGCTATATATTTGATGATTGTGTAGGTATATTTATTCACCTATGTAAATAGTAATTAATCCCAACGAATACTGTATATGGATGTTGTTCTAAATTCAAGCAGCCGTGCCTAGGCACTAAGAATCCTTGCGCCCGCCCTTGCGCGCGAAGGGGTTTTCTCACACTCGCGCTAATGCCTACCCTAGTCTTCCTACAAGAGGCGTGGCTTAGAACGCCATCCACATACTGATTCACGCGTTTGTAGCAGGCTTTACGGATGTCTGGTTCAGGGCTGCCGGCAGGTGCGCAAAGATTTGGGGCTTGGCGCTTGGCATGGGCCCTTAAAGGCCGTGACGTTTGGGATTTTGGAAAGGTATCCAGAATACTACCACAATGGAATAATGCCCCCCCCCCCCCCCCCCCCCCCCACACCACCCCCCCCCCCCCCCCCCGCACTAGGGTTCTTTATTTAAACACTCTCGAAAACAAAAATAAAATTCGAAACAACTTATATTTATGTNGTGTGGGGGGTGGGCATGGGCCATAAAAGCGGTGACTTTTGGGGTTTTTGAAAGGGAGCCAAAATACACCCACAAGGGAAAAATGCCCCCCCCCCCCCGCCCCCCCAAAAGACCATCCTTCAGACCTGATTCCGTGATGGTAGTATATATGGACCATCTCAAGTAATTAAAGTGGATTCCGAAAGACTCTTAATTATGTTTTGGGGCAGGGTTGCGGGTCTACCTGATACCCAAATAACCTACCTGTGTAAAGACTTTTTATATAAGGAACGAATTCGCTAGAAATCCAGGTTCCTTAACGATTCTTGTCCCTCAGCTCCTCCAAGGAGCCAGCTGCCACTGCTCGCCGCGCCGGAGTGCGGTGATCGACACGCTGTAGCCTTGGCTGATCTTTCCGAAGGGACGACATGAATCCTAAAAGGGTTTAAGTTTAAGGTTCATATACCATAACCGGGATTTAAGTATAAGGGTATAGGACCACTACATTTTAAGGGTCATGTAGTCCCCAGGGTTTCGAGTGCAGCCACTCCAGGGTCTATTGCTTTGGGTACTTTCGGGGTGCGTGGGCTTTTGTGGGGGTTTGCCACTCGACTGAGATTAACTTTTTCCTATGTTGCTATCAAAAGGACCCTGAATCTCAATGGGAGTCTCCGAAAGTAGGGGTACCTTAATTTTGGGGTTCTTATAAGAAGGATCCTATTATTGTAGGGTACCATATTAGGGTCCCCTGTTTTCGGAAACTCCCAAATCGGTGTGAAACCAAGTGGCTGACCGCGCTTGGTGCTACGCGTTCTCCTGACACAAAGCCCTATAAGACTCCATGTGCCCATATGGTAGATACTTTGGCCATAAAGGGGTCCCTACATAGGTACTTTAAGGTCTAAGTACCTACTATATGGGTACATGGAGCATTTGGGAAGTGTGAGACTTAGAGTTTCGTGTCTAGGTTCCTCAGCCAAAACCCCCCGATGGCCCTTTAATGGAGCTCTTATGGTCCTTAATAGTGGGTATTTAGGGTATATTAGAGGGTAGTTGGGGTGTCTAAGAGTAACCCCTTAATAATAAGGTACCCGTTTTCCGAGTATTCAGTTTTAATAAGGAGACCCCAAACTAAAAAGGCAAAATCCGTTTTTCAGTTTTGATATGGAGACCCCAAACTAACAGGGGCAAAAGGGTACTACGCCGGAACCTAGATGTAGAGACCATTGTGTACACTAATCCTAAAGGCCTAAAGGTCCATGCGAGCAAACTGTATATACTGCGGCCGTTGCATTTCTGCCGAGCGTGACTGTGCCCCCGCCGACCAAAGCACACACTGTGAAGACTATACAGTGACAAGCTATATAGGGACTACTTTAAGGCCAAAGTACATACTGCTTGGGCACATTGACCCTTAGGGTTGTCTACTTCGACCCCCCAACTACCCTCGAATATACCCTTAATACCCACTATCCAGGACCATAAGAGCTCCATTAAAGGGCCATCGGGGGTCCCGGTAGAGAGCACAAGAGCTCCTTTCAAGTCCCTCCCTTCCTGCGTTGGCTCCAGCTCTCTGAGCATCCTGCCCTTGAATGTCATGTGTTGTGAGGGTAAAGTAAAGTACACCTAACTAAGATCCTCCTGCCCTTGACTGTCCCGTGTTGTAAGGGTATAGCAAAGATGAATCATCGAAGTTCAGAGGGGTAGAGTCTGGGGTAGAGAAAGGTTAAAGGATACTTTACCACTCTGCAAGCATTTTAAGCTCTAGCCTTCCACTACACCCAGCTAAGATCCTTGTTGGCAGTGCTGAAGCCCCAGAACCATAGAGCCAAAAGGTTCCCAAAGCTCAAAACCCCAAACCCTCAAACCAAAAAAGCTACCCTGAACCGGAAAGCCACAACCCTAACCCTCTACAACCCCTCAATGATGCCTTTTGGCTCCCTTCACGGAACCCTCTAATCATCGAGGAGCATGCCCCAGTACCCCAACCCTTGTAACTTAGAAGTGCGTAAACAAGCTCTATAGCAATACAATGCCCCTTTTTCACTACCCAAGGCCCTAAATCCCTGAGCAACCCCATAATACCTTGACTGTAGAAGGGAAGAGGAACACCTTTGCTCAAAAGAGCTTTACAACCTGAACCCTAAAACCCTAAACCGTACGCCCTAAACCTCAAGACCCTAAGCCCTAAAACCCACTATAGAAATATAGGAACCCTTAATTAAAGGAGCCCTTAAAGGAGAAGCCCTAAAACCTCGCTCGCGGCTCCTGACATGGATCGCAAGAGCTCCAGAGCCAGTTGCCACTCTGCAGCCTTCTGACAAGCCTGAACGAGGAACTCATGGGATTCAAAATACTGATATATACTAGACTAATACTGTTAGTCATGATGATACCAGCATACACTAATACTGATACTAATAATACTGATACTAATAACCAAAATATGGTAACAGGAATGAGAAAATGTATGTGTGTGTGTATATATATATATATGTTTGTTTTAAAATATACCTATGCATCCATAAAAACATGAATAAATATATATATATATATATATATATATATATATATATTTATACATATATATATAGAGACATAAATACTTATATATATATATAACCCTAAGTGTCCAATATGATTCTGAGGAAATCATGGGTTTCTGGGCCCTGGTAAAGTCGCAGCAGAAGGATCTCTTTTCAAGTCAAGGCTCTTATGCTAAGGGTTCTATAGGGGTCTTAGGGTTTGCGTTTACGGCTCAGGGTTTAAGCTTTCGGGGTTTTGGGGTTCAGGGTTTGGGGTTTAGGGGGTTTGGGGTTCAAGGTTTGGGGTTTAGGGGGTTTGGGGTTCAGGGTTTGCGGTTTAGGGGGTTTGGGGTTCAGGGTTTGGGGTTTAGGGGGTTTGGGGTTCAGGGTTTTTGGTTTAGGGGGTTTGGGGTTCAGGGTTTGGGGTTTAGGGGGTTTGGGGTTCAAGGTTTGGGGTTTAGGGGGTTTGGGGTTCAAGGTTTGGGGTTTAGGGGGTTTGGGGTTCAAGGTATGGGGTTCAGGGTTCGCGGTTCAGGGTTCGGTTCACGGTTTAGGGTTCAGGATTGCAGGACTAGGGCTCGGGGTTCAGACTTTCGGGTTGAGGGACTGGGGTACTACGCAGTCAGCAGATGACGGTGTCCTTTTGAGGCTTCCATAAGGGTTCTTTAAAACCCAAACAAAGGCTCGCGAGGGCGTAATAATCAGGTGCTTAGATTTAGGATCGGAGAATATACAAGGATGAGTGCCGGGAGTTTATGATGACTGATTAGGTACATGGACCCTGAGAGTTACTTGAAGCGACCATTCGTTGCCAGAAACTTAGTTTAAGCACTAAGTGGGAATCATTTATAGATGGATCTCGGAGTCCTTTACGTGCTATTTTCGGCTTTAGGTATAGGACAGTAGTTTACGGGAGAACACAGCTTCTTCATGTACGCCACCTGTTAAAAAGGAAACCAACATAGTTATCACAGATCCATCTATATATATATATATGTACACATGTATACATGAATAAATTGGTATACTATACCAGTATGGTGTCTACATGTTTCTAGTACACTAAGAAAGTTCCTGCTAAAGAACCCAGAAACCCCAAACCCTAGGCCCTATCCGCCCAGAAGCATTGATGACCATGTTGTAGCTCGGCGGGATTCGCTGTACGGAGTTCCTGCTCGACTGGCGAGGCCGGGCTGACCAACTTAAAACCGGCTCTAAACCCTACAGGCCCGATAAGCCCCAAGGGGCTTTAATGACTAGAATGAGGTTTTGGGGTACGTTTGACTGGAAGTATACTGTTAAGCGGGAACCGGAGCCTGCAGGCTTAAGGAGCTTTTCTCGCTCAGGAAAGTGCAGTAGAAGCCAACAGGGTAGATGGAGTCTAGGGGTTTAGGGTTTAGGGTAGATGGAGTCATAAAGTTTAGGGTTTTGGCGTTGATGGGGTTTCATCAGTAAGTTGCAAGTTGATCATTTAGGAGCTGCTTAGCTGCTAAACTTCATGATCGCTTCATACCAGCAAGTTGTTTTTGCGAAGTCAGTCGCAAGGCCTGTGGAATTCCAAACGAAACTGGGGTCGAAACACAGGGGTTACGAAATGTACCCGAAAAGGATTCGACTACCATAGGGCATGCGGTCCTCAAGTATGGAACCATCCTCATCTGCGAACACCGAACACTCCAGAGTCCGGAGCCATAAACCCTAAAATCTACCAGTGTCTTGCTCTGCCTGGACATCGAATGCAAGAGTGCCAGGCTTCGCTGCCACTGTGTGCCCTTGTCGAACGACATCCTCGGGTCTCTGCTGACATGTCCACAACATTCAAACAAACCCTAAACCCTAAAGCCTAAGGTTCACCTGACACTCCTTTTTTACTGCTTTAAAGACCGCACCATAGAAGGCTCCTGGGCTGTATTGGGCCTCAGGGAAACACACGACGACAGCCAGAACCGCAGGCCCCCAAAAATCTGAACTCTGAGCTTTATCGAACCTCTCTGCCCTCCGGGTGTCAAGCCCTCTTTGGTCTGTCTCTTACCCTAAGGGTCCAAGTACCTAATTATCATATACGCTCCCAAATAGTAACCTACATAACTACTATCCTAAACCTAGGTGCCTAACTATTGAGTCCTGTGGACCCTTAGGGTTAGTTAGATGAATAGGTTAAAACAAAGCACACACACACGAAATATGAGGACCCTCACAGCTATTGACGCGTTCAGCTTGTGAGACGAAGCCCATGCCGCCCTGGCTATGATTCGTATGGTTACTAGTGAATACTTTCTTGGCTGACTTCTGAACCCCTCCTAAAAGTTAAACTTTTAGCCTCCTTATTTTTAGTTAATATAGAAACCCAAAAAGTTAAAGTCCTAAGAGCCAACAAGAAGAACGACAAGTTATGGTTACTAGTGAACACTTTTATTAGTAAGGATTTGGTGATGACGAAACCTGGCTAAACAAAAGCTTCTGCAATGTCATCTTCAATCTTGAACCATCAACCCTAGAACCTAGACACTGAACTGTAAGACTAAGCCCCCAGCAGACAAAAAGCACGGAACCCTGAGTCCTATACCTTTTCACGGACTTACATATGGTAGTCATAATAAGGAACCCGAAAAACGTAGGTTATTCAGGGTTAAGGTAAGCCCTATACCCGGTTAATTCCTCATCGCTGAACCAACCTAGAGCAAAACCCTTGAAGGTACCGTAAAAAGGATCACTAGGGTGTAGGGTTTAGGGGTTTATGGGTTTACGGGTTTAAGGTTTAGGGGTTTAGGGTGGATCAGTAGTGTTTTTCTCTTGAGGCTCATGGCAGCGTGGTAAGTGACAGCATCCGGGCGGAGCCGTTTGTCCACCAGCGAAGCCCAGAGGAGCCTTGCTAATGCTTTAGGGTTTAGGGTTTAATCGGGACCCTATAGTGCCTACCGTTCCAGTGTTCCTTGCTATACTGCCCCTATATGCGTCTAAAAAAATAGGGCATTTGGGGTTGCGGGTTTAGGGCTGCAGGCCCCTACAAACTCAGATGTAACCCCAGCCCTTCCAAACCCCTAAGGGTCCAAAGGACCCAATAATTAGGTACTCGGGTTTAGGATAGTAGTTATGTAGGCTACTATTTGGGAGAGTATCTGATAATTAGGTACTTGGACCCTTAAGGAACCCTCAACTGCAAATGCTTGCAAAATCCCTAAAAAACGTCCAAGAGTGTAGTGACTGTTTGGAGGCTTGGGTCTTACTGAACATGCACGGTCCAGGGTCAAGCACCGATACCGATGAGCCAAGTTCCCAGTTAGTATAAGGGCCTTAATAATTAGAATAGGGTTTGGGGGCCCATTATACTAAACTTATAATGAGGAACCCCCAAATAGTATGGCTAATTATTAAGGCCCCCATATCAGTCTACTTCCAGCTCGTATAGGGTTTAGGGAACAAAGCGGCCTTCCAGTGAATGCTCGGGCTCGGGGGTGGCGTGGCTACACAAATAAACGATTCTGCTTCATAGATTTGACTCCCTGAGCCCTGAAGCCAAGCTGTGAGTGACTCCGCCTATCCTGCCGGGATCCGATCTCCAGTAGGGTTGGGACCGCTTGTTTAACACCTTCGGAGACACAAAGACCAAAGAGCAGGTGGCGACGATGGCCTTCAACCCTAGACAGCCCTAAACCATCCATGAAGAGCACAGCGCGCCCTGTTCCGAACGGTCGCCCATCAGCACAGATCGGCACGAAATAACCCCTGTAAGGCTTCCGCGCAGTCACCACCGCCCCAAACCTGGTGCTCTGGCTGGGAAACAACGGCACATCCGGATGCAGAACTCTGAAGTATTGCGCATATTTGTTCTTTAGAATCAATGATCTCAGCTTTCGTTAACAAACTTCAAAAGCAAAAACAACAACACACATCACCAAACTTGTGCCAGAAACAATCACCGAGCCATCAATGAGGAATGCGACGAAGGCAGAGGCAGTAGCACATAGTTCTTGCACGTCCTTCAGCTGACCCTGCACGGCACTGCTGTCGCCCCCACCATCAGCGTGGCCCCAGGTTACAACAGAGCCATCCCCCCGAAGCGCCGCAAAGGCAGTGCGTGTGGCGTGGAGCTCCTTCACGTCTTGAAGCTGCGTCTGCACAGCAGTGCTATCCCCGCCAGAGCGAAATTGGCCCCAAGACACAACCGATCCATCGGAGAGGATGGCAGCAAAAGCCTCGTCGGAAGCTTGGACTTGCTTCACGCCTCTCAATTCTTTTGCAAAGAGGCTGTCCCTGAGGCTGTTAAAATCTCCCCAACTCACTAGGGATCTGTCGGAACGAACTGCGATGAAGGCCATAGCGGATGCATGGACGTGGCAAACGTCCTGGAGCGTCTCGGCGAATTTGCCTCGGTTACCCAGCAACCCCTGATTAATTAGGTCTTGCTTAGTTGCATTGAGGAGACACCACACACTACTCGGGCACCTAGTCGCTATCACCACCGAAGTCAGGCCAGCCCCACGCCACGACAGAGCCATCAGTACGAAGTGCAGCAAAAGCCGCGACGGTAGCGCTGAGCTCTCGCACACCTTTCAGCCTGTCTTGCACATAGCTGCTGTCTCCACCTTCTTTAGGGCATAGGAGGATGGCCTAGGACTTAGGATTTAGGGTTGTAGGATCGAGGGTTTAAGGGATTCAGGGCATACATAGGGTTTAAGGCCAAGTTAGGATAGAGTCCACCTTCTTCATGCCCGCCCCATGTCACCACAGACCCATCGCTCAAGAGAGCGGCAAAGGCCTGCTCTGTTGCCTGCAGCTGCTGCACATTGTGCAGCTGCGCTGCCACGGAGCTGCAATCACCTCCTGACTGGGTTCTTGTTAAGGATTTAATTTAAGTTACCATAACGGGGATCTATAGAATATGGTTTCCTTATTATGGTAACTCATAATACATCCTTTAACAAGAACCCAGCCTGACTGGGGATCGCCCCACGTAATGACAGACCCATCGCGACGAACAGCAGCAAAGGCACCGAAATTCGTGGCTTGGAGTTCTTGCACGTCCTTCAGCTGAGCTTGGACATCAGTAGCGGAACCGCCATGGGCTGGAAGGCCCCAAGTAACGACAGAGCCGTCCACCCGAAGTGCGGCAAAGGCCCCATCGGTGGCTTTGATCTGCTTTACATTCTGTAGCTGCTCCTCCACCCCTCGGCAGTCTCCCCCGAGCCAGGAGGTACCACACGTCTCAACACTTCCATCGCCAAGGATTAGAGCAAAGGCCCGTCTTTCCGTTGATCGAACTTCCGCAAGTTGCACTTTTGCTCGGTGCCATGACAGCACATCGCCGGTTTGCAGACCTGCCTCCCTGACAGTCCCCACGCCGGCGAGTGCGACAGCACCGGGAGAAAGCAGCCTCCCTCTTCCAACCTGCAGGGCTTCTCGCACTTGAGATCGCAGATCATCTAAAGAGGACTCGGGGTCAACCCAGAGGCTCGTGCTCTTGCCACTCAGTAAGGACACTTCCACCTGTATCATGTGCCGGACAAGCTGCCGATAGATTCCAAACTCCCTTACTGACGGCTGTCCCCGAACCCATCCTTAAATGTCACAAAGAAGGATCGCCAGCCCTCAACCCTAAACCCCTAAACCTAAGTAGAATAAATTTGATGTGCAGATGGTCAGGACCTGCTTCAATGTCCGCTCAACAGGAACTCAAGGGGTCACACGGTTTAGGGTTTAGGGTAATTCTCATATACTCTCCAAAACAGTAACCTACAGAATAACTGTCCTAAATCCGAATACCTAATCATCGGGGTCTTTGGACCCTGAAAACCTACTGTAAAATCCTCTAAACCCCTTGTAGAACCGGGTAAAGGAACCCTAACACTTGGGTCCTTTGGACCTTAAGGGAATCCCAGTCTAGTACCCTGGACCCCGGCCTTTCTGAAAGCATCTCCATCGTGAACCCCCAGGAGCCCTAACAGAAACCCTAACATAAACCCTGAACCCTAAACCCCAGACCCTGAACCCTAAACCCTAAAACCTAAACCCTGAACCCTAAATCCTGCACCCTGCACCCTGAACCCTACTGCGCACGAGTTTTGAACCAAACGGCTGAGGAGTTTTGGAGGGCCTCTGTGTCCCCAAGCTTTAACTTTAGCTTCTTTAAGGTCTTCAGGGTTACCTGGACCCCAAAAGTATGTAGAATAATAGCCTTTTATAGGTGTTGGGCCATTATTTTACCTACTTTTGGGGGTCTAGGTAGGGTCTAAGCCTCTGGGTCCAGGGTTTAGGCTTTAGGGTATACGTCTCTAGGGTTTAGGGTTTGGAGGTTTTAGAAGGTTCCCTTGAGGATCCAAGTACCACAGTTTCCCGTGTCCCAAAGGGTCCGAAGTAGCTACGAAGTAGAATGTGGGATTGCTGTGTGAGGAATTACTATCATGATTTGGGAAAGTATCCCCCCATAACAGTACCTGGGATGCTTCGGGGTAGGGTAGGGCTGACGGTTTACAGCTTCGGGTTTCGAGTTCGGATTTTCGGTGCCTTGGGGGTTGAATATTATGGGGGGGGGGGATGTCAGTTCGTCAGTGATAAGCTTTTTGGGTATGTTCTACTATGAGTTTATACCAGCTAAGGAATGGCTAAGGGATAGTGTGAGTGAATCAGCATTCCTTGCGTAAGGGTCTGTTACCGCCCTATGGATGTTAAGCCGAGAGGTTCCGATTTATATGCTACTTCTAAGGCCCTTGTTGTTATGACAAGGATATATTAGAGTCGCTCGTTTTCAGCCCTCGAAGCCCTACTGAAACGATCATGACACTTAGTAAGCAGGTCCGAGGCAAAGTCATAAGCATGGGATATCGTGCCTGCAAGTACGAAGTCCCCTGGCCCTCCAAGTAAGAAAGCAGTGCGTGTGTTAGACAGCAGCTGCTATGCATGAAACTCAGACTCAATGATGATGATTGCGAAGCCAGAGGCTTTTGCCGATCTTTTTTGCAGGAGCCCTGGAACCGATATTTAGGGAACATAGGGCTGTCTTTACGGCTGAAGTAGTAGCTACACTCCTGATCAGGCAACATAGAAGAATTGAATGATAGAATAGGACTTCTACTGTAGTACGCATACTAAAACAAAACCTAAGAAACAGTAGTACGAGTTGTTCAGCGTTCACACTTCCGCCATTGAAGCAGACCCAGACTGCGAACCCTCCGACTGGCCTCAAGGCCCGTCTTAACGAACTGCAAGACCCAGGACCTAGGGCCTTCCACCGAAACTGTGCCTGAACCCACCAAAACCTATGCTTCTCTTACCCTGAGGATCACAATAGCCCAAAAGCCTTATGTAGTATGGTCTTTGGGCCCAGAAGCCTTAATATATGAGTCCTTAGATCCCTAGGGTTATGCTTTCCTTGCACTGTTCCTGAAAGAAGTAGGCTCAGGTACGCCCGAAAACTTAAATCCAACAGAAGAATAGATCCAATGTTTCAAGTGTCAGGTTCCTTGGTGACTTACTTTAGCCAAGTTTGCTTGGAGGTTTAGCGGAAGCTACAGTCAAGGTTCGAAGTGCTGCCATCATGGTTAGGACTACAAACTTGACTATGTGACTATGGTCACTTCCAACCCCACCACCCTCAGTGCCTTCAGGTATCTATGTAAATCGACGCTGGAATAAGCCCAGTAGCAAGGACCGTTCCCACTGCTCCTCACCACTTGAGGCTCCGATGGCCACGCTGTAGCAGATAACATCTGGAAATACCCGTGCATTGGGCATAGAATTCCTTATGGGCTGAGGGTGCTCGGGTACGAGAGCAAACGAGCGTGGCTTTCTAGGGTTTAGGGTCTGGGCGTCAGGTATTGCCCGGGAGCTGAAGGCAACACACCAACAACCAAAACCGTGCACCCCAATCATCTAGAAGCTGTGGCACCCGAAGTCAGCAGAAGATTGACAGCGTTTGACTGCGGGCTTTCGGGGCTTTAGGGCGTGTGGTTTTGGGATGTTTTGGAGCATTTAGGGCTTAGGATTTCAACAGTTTGGGGTTGAGGAGGTGTACGTTTAGGGATGGCAGGGTTAAGACTAGGTTCGGAGCTTGTAGAGTTTCGGTTTCATGGGTTTGGACCGTTTGGGCTTCAGGATTCGTAGGCTTGCGCGTGTGAGGGATTGAAGCTTGTGTGTTGGGGGGGTTGTACCCTAAGGGTCCGAAAAAACCCAATAATTAGGTCCTTAGGTTTCGGATGGTAGTTACGTACCTTAAACTACCAAACCCTACTTTGTGGTAGGTTCTGAAAATAAACCCTAACATGGAATTTTTCAAGGGACCCTACAAAAAAGTAGGCTTTGGTAGGTTAAGGTAGGTTGACATTTGGGAGAGTATATGATTATTAGGTACTCGGACCCTTGGGGGGCAAGTAGGGACTGGAATGTGCAAGGCTGGGGTCCTTCAATAACGCTCTAAGGACTCATGGTTATGGGCTTTCGGGCCCGAAGACCATGCTACACAAGGCTTTCGGGCTATTCTGAGCCGAAGGTTTAGGATTTCAGGTCTCGGGCTTTAGTGTTCACACATTACATGCCCTTCCACGTTTAGTCTTCATTCTGAATGTTGCAAGGCCGCCATTGCCATCAAACCTGTGCACACAATCCTCGAGTCGGAGTACCTAAGACTTTAGAAGGTAGTACTTTTCTTGGACAATCTCTTCTTGATAGTACGTAGTCTGCAACTAAACTACTACATTCCAGGGTCTAGGTAGGGTCTTTTTAGTACTGGGGTGTCGGAAGATTACGCGCTGCAAGTTGCGGCCAAATTCAATTCCTTGCGAGCGTGTCGTAGATCTTATCCGGAGTACCCAGGTTACTTTAACCACTGTAATACTTTGAACTACAGCTTGGAGTCATGTACCTTGTGCTTAGTGGCTTAGTGTTGATGGTTTGAGGCTTTCGGCCGTTGGTAACATTGTGGTCTGCGTAAATGTCCCTGGAACCTGCATTATGAGGCAAAGGCAGCCCAGTCTCAGCAGTTCGAGAGCCAAAGACCAGTGTTTGACAAGCTCGAGAGATTTCAACACCGCATTGTAGGACATCACGTCGCATGCGAGCTTTCCATCCCTCGCAGTACCTCTCTTGAAATTTTGATGAGCAGGTATAATGAGGGAAAACTTCCGCGGTATGTATGGTCAGAACTACCTGGCCCGAGACCCTGAGGAACCTACCAAACGACGGATGCAAGGAAATCATAGCAAGGAACCCTAGAATCTAGCTCTCTTCGGGTCACGGTGAACCCTAAACCCGTAAGCCTTAAACCCTAACCGCAACTTGCCAACACGGAGGCAAAGCTAGCCCTCAGGGTCAAGTACCTAATCATCATACACTCTCCCAAATCGTAACCTACAAACCTACTATCCTAAACCCAAGTACCTGATTATTCGGTCCTAAACCCTAAACCCTAAACCCTACGGTTGATGGACAAAATCCTGCATGACCCTAAGGACCCTAAACTATGGGAATTATGGTATATTCTTATTATGGGTAATGCAGGATTTTGTCCATCAACCCTAGTACCCGATTATTCGGTCCTTTGGACCCAAAGGCTAGGGTTATGAGTTTGGATGTGGAGCTCAGGAGTTCGAATCCCCTGACATCGAGGCCTGTTTCTTACTAAGCCTATACGGTTTAGGGTTTAGGGTTTTTTAGGGTTTAGGGTTTTAGGGTTTAGGGTTTAAGGGTAGTAGTAGTAGTAGTAGCAGTAGCAGCAGTAGTAGTAGTGAAACCCTGAAACCCTGAACCCTCCTGAAATGACTAAACCTCCAAATCCTCGAAACACGAGTCTAACCATGAATCAACCACCATCCCAAAGATCCTCATGTAGGGTCTTTATCAGGTCTGATGATATAGGGATTGTAAAACGACCGCTACAGTTTAAACCCGAAGCCAGATACTATTTTGGAAAGTATGTGATAATTAGGTACTTGGACCCTTAGAGCAAGGAACGGAAGATAGTTGAGCAGCTTCTTACCCGTGAAGAAGCAGCCAGTCAACCAATACCCAAAGCCACACCAGGCAGAAACATGATACGCAAAACTAAAAGGGCCCAAGACACAAGCCCAATAGAATCTATGTTAACCACTCTAAAAAATAAACCATCACAGCCCTATCACCCTAAACCCTTAACCCTAAACCGGAGCCCAGTGGCGAAGAAGCTCCACTGCCGATTGCCAATGCGACTCGACTGCCGCCGCGCTGATAGCGGCACTGTAACTGATGACATTTGGCTGGACCTCATTGGCCAAGTCTTGTTATATAGGGGCCTCAATAATTAGAACAGGGTTTTGGGGCCCAATATACTATAATTACTTCTAATAAGGAATAGAAATTATTTAGGCCCGTAGCAAGCCCACTGCTTTGGCACCCTTTACCGTTCAAAAATGATGTCGGAGTAAAGGTTTGTGGCTTAGGGCTCCTTATCAAGCACCCTATCAGTCTGCAGACATGTAGAACCTGGTCGTATTTTGGGGTAGCACGTTTAGCTAGAGTGAGGAACTCGTGGGGATGAGTGCTGAATAGAGAGACCTTCGTAGAGTAGGTCTTTCCCCAACGGCATATGCCAAATGAGACTCTGATGTGCGCAATCCGTAGATCCCAAGCCGGCAACAAAGGTGTTTGCACCTGCCATTCAAAACTAACACACGAGCAAGCAAACAACACACACACACGCGCGTCCAAACCATCAAACGATAGCGACCACACGAACAAACGAAACAACCAACGAAAGAAGCAAACGACCGACCAACCAAGCGAACCTACATACATGCAAACCTACATCTGCACAGAGATGGACCTGAGCTTCCGTGACCATAATATAGAGGCATTAATTAGAGTAGTGTTCTGGGGCCCATTATACTATAATTCTAACAAGGAGACCCCCAACATAGTATAGGTAATTCTTGAAGCCCCTATTATATAAGTTCAGAGGCTCAAGCCTTTCATGCTAAAATCGTCTGCCTCGAGCCTTGAAGACGTATCATCCCTGAGCCCCAGGAACAAGCCTAAAGCTTCAACCCTACCTTAACCTAGCCTCCCTGTAACTTCCATACTGGGGTTCATAATCGGAACCTACAACAAAAGTAGGATTTAGGTAGCTTAAGCTTAGTCGCTGAGTTCATAAGCCCCGAAAAGTGTATGCTTTTAGTTTATAGTGGGTAATATGATCCCAAAAAGTATAAAGTGTATCCACTCAGCTACTAACTCCATATACACTACCTATGCCATCCCTATTTTGGTTTTTGGGACCTAATTCCATAATGGTAGTGTATGTGGGACCCTCTGGGTAAGTAAGGTCAAGCCTACAAGCCTTAAAGTCCTGACCCATCAGAGTCGCAGAGCTCTAAGAAGGCCTTCATCAAGCCCAAAGTCCCGGAACTCAAAGCCCTAAAGGGCTTTGGGTCTGTCTAGAGTTCATGGTTTAGGGTTTAGATTTGGGGCTTTGGGCTTAGGGTTTAGAGGTCCGACAAACAAACAAACCGCAAACCACCCGTAACCTGAAACCCGAAAGCCTAAGCCCTAATTCTCCCACTCATAAGGACTGCGACAAGGACCAGAAGGGCTCTATCAAAGGGCCATTGCGGGGGGGCGGAGGGGGGGGGGGTCCTGGTACACCCTAAAGCCCTGAGCCCTATAGATCCCTTATAGAACCCTTATAGGTCCCTTGACACTCCCTACATCTCCTTACGCCCCTAATTTGTACACCCTAAACCCTCAACCCTAAACCCTAAACCCAAACCCTAAATCCTAAACCCTAAACCCTAAAACCCTAAACCCTAAATTAAACCCAAACCCTAAATCCTAAACCCTATAAACCCTAAAACCCTAAACCCTAATTGGTACACCCAAAAGCCCGAAGATCCGAGCCCCCCAGGGCCTGACGCTCAGGCATGACATCGAAGAGGCCAAGAGCCTGATTAGGCTTTGGGGACCAAGGCTGCCTAGGATTGAGGAGGGTTTAGGGTTAGGGTTTAAGGCTTAAGGGGTCAGGGTTTAAGGTTTTAAGGGTTTAGGGTTAGGGTTTAAGGCTTAAGGGGTTAGGGTTTAAGGTTTTAGGGATAGGGTTTACGGCTTAGGGCTTAGGGTTTACTAAGACTTTAGGGCTTGGGATTAGGGCTGAGGGTTTAAGGAGTTAGGGTTTAGGGATCACCTGTGGATCCAAAAACCTACCGTTTCTTTAAGGGTTAGACCCTCTAATTAAGCGGTCATAACCTACCATTTTGTAGGGTTCGCGGCCACAGGCAGGGATTAGGGTTAATGAAGAGTTTGGGGTGTAGCCTTCTCCCAGTGGGCAGCATCGACCAAGGCCGTGAGGGTGGTGTTGAAGGAGATTGCCTGGGAGGAGGGCTCCTTTCGGGTTCCTCGAAATAAAGGGCTTACCCATAGGCCCCAAAGTAGTTCCTTTTGGGGGTTCATATTTAGAATTCTATAAGGTAATCCCAAGAAGGAACTACTTTGGGGCCTATGGGTAGGGTTTGGGGTCCAGGGCTCCATACAAGTACTGTAAAGCTTCTGGAACAAACCAGGGTTAACGTCTTTTTCGTTCAGGGTTTGGTGCCTAGGAGGGCGTTCATTTCAATGGTGCTTGCCAGATGTGAGGGGGTAGATAGATAGATAGATGGACAGATAGATAGGTAGGAACGTTGATAGATGGATGGGAACGTGCGTAGATACATAGCTAGCTGGGAGCGCAGGTAGATAGATAGGTCTCCAGCTAGGTAGATAGATAGAACAGGTTATAGATACATTGATAGACAGGTGAGTAGACAGAATGATGTACAGCATACTTGTGCACAAAGGCATGAATAGCACGATCAACCAACAAACGAACTAATCTGTTACAAGAAACATACCTGCTTTGATGAACAAAATAAGTGTCTCTGTCTCTCGCGCTCTCTCTCTCTCTCTATATATATATATATATAATAGATATATACAATACATGCACGTATGTATGCATGTATGTATATGCGGCAGTACGCGTGGATCCGACATGTCTGGTTCAGTTGCAATGCCCAAGAAAGACGTGTAAATATTTCCTAGGTGCATCTGCAAGGAGACTCTTGGCCGGGAAGGAGTTGAGCAAATGCAATGCCCATTGCCAGGCTTCCGCTGCCTTGATGGCGGCCAAAGCAGCATTGTAGCTGATGGTGTCAGGTGTGATGGAAACCTGAGTTCTTGTGAAAGAAGTTACCCTAAGGGTCCAAATAGTCCTTGTTGATGGTTTTTGATATCCAAAAAGGCCCTAAAGTCCTATAATAGGGAGTACTTGGACCCTCTGGGTTAGGTCTAAGGCAAAGCACAGAAAGCGTCAATCCGAATACTATGCTACGTATCCCGCTACTGCCTGATACCCTGAAACACTAAAATTTCTGGAGGCCGATCATGCTTAGCCAAGCAACCTAGCACCACAACGCTCTAAGTTCTATAACCCTAGACCCTAAAGTAGCTTCGAAGCTAAGTTGCTTAACAACAGCCCAGGAACTGTCGGCATGAGGTCCAGCAAATGCACAGCTAATAGCCACTGTGAGCCCTTCTCACAAGAGCTGATACTTGCATTGTAGCCTAGGCTCAGGGCTTTAAGGGGATTTGGGTTTAAAGGCCCAGGGTGTAGGGGTTCCATTTAAATCCCCTAAAGAGGTATGCAATTTCCCTGTACATCCCCCTAAAGAGGTGTGCAATTTGCCGTTACTTTGCTTTCGCTTCTAGCAAGCAAAAAGCGTAAATGGCTTCTACGAGGGGCACCAAGCAGCTAAAGATATCTGGCAGGAAAGAAGACTTGACCATGCAGCTCAATATCTGGATGCCTGCTTGCCATGCATGGCCCTTCTGGCAGGCACGAAGAGTGGTGTTGTAGCTGACCGCATCTTTTTCGGTCATCGCATCGAATTCCTCAGATGGCTAGGCTGGATTTCCTGTCTAAAGTTCCGAAATGTAGAGATTCGGATACTTGATGGTCAGAAGAAATCCCTTGGGCACATACGGATTTGATTCTAAGGTCCGGGCTGGTCTTTGGGGGTTTAGGGTGGAAGGTAGGGTGTTGTGTCTGTTAAGTTTTAAGATTAATGCTAAAACTCAGCCTTCTAGGTTTAGGGCTTTAGGTGCTGATATCCCAAAATGGGAGTTTCCGAAAATAGGGGACCCAAATATAGAACCCTAAATAGTAGGATCCTTATTTTAAGGACCCCAAAATAAGGTACCCCTATTTTCGGAAACTCACAAATCCTAAGCCCAAGCCCTCACCCTAAGCCCCGAAGCCCTACACCCTTAAACACTGAAAGATGACGAGCATCACGCAGAGCATGCTGCCATTGCCTGGGTTCTTCTTGAGGGCTTTGAATTAAGTTACCATAATAAGGAGACCATATTTTTTTACTATAGACCCTTATTTTAATGGTTACCAAGAAACCATACTATTTACTATAGGTCCCTATTATGTTAATTTTAAGCTATATTTTCTTAACAAGAGCCCAGTTGCATGCCTGACTCGTAGGAGTGGAGTAGGGCGTTGTAGCTGTGGACGTTGGGTGGGAGCCCGATCTTCGCGATGGATGGAAAGAGCTGCAAGGCCAATGGCCATCTGGGCTCTTGGTAAAGAGCTGAATACAAATTTTGCAATGAGGAAAGCAGGTGATCTACTCTCGCTCTCTCTCTCTCTCTGACTCTCTCTCTCTCTCTCTCAGTCTCTGTCTCTGTCTCTGTCTCTGTCTCTCTCTCTCTCTCTCTCCTTCCCTCCCTCCATATATATGTATGGATGTATGTATGTACACATGTTCATATGTAGACATCACTATAAAACATTATATAAATATGTACTATGTTCATATGCGCCCGGTTTCAACTAAGATAAACCGCCATACAACCCTGTAGGTCCTCATTATCAAGCTGTTGCATTATCAAGCTGTTGTAGACCGCTTGCTATATAGTAAGCAAGACCACCTACAGTCCAAGCCACTCAGAGCAGCTGTTGCAGGACCTTGCCACATTCATTTGTAGGCTGTGGAGTTGTTGGCTTAAGGTTTAGGGCTCGGCTTTAGGATTTAGCATTTCAGGTTTAGGGCCTAAGGTGCAACTTCACTGACCAAACAAGAAAATGAAAAGATCACCTCACACCTTCTGTGTACATTGCTTCCCGATGCATGGAGTGCTCTGCAACCGGCTTGCAGGTTCATGATCCCAAAGGGTCCAAAGTACCTATATAGTAGAATGTAGGGTTCCTATAGTAGGAATTCATATTATGATTTGGGAAGGTATCCCCCATGGTCCCCCATAACAGCACATAGGACCCGTTGGATGGATCCAAACCGCTCAGACCCTGAACGGCCCTGTACTTGATTCGCTGGCTGCAACCCACAGGCAACACCTACAACGCTGACCGTAAACCTATGTCTCTCACCTAAGCACTGTAAGTGTTTCCAGGCACGGTTACGGAGTTCATGGATAGCCATGCGAAGTCACCACTGCATTTCGAAAACCCGCACCCCAGACCCCGAAGAGACCCATTGCATAAGCCATACACCCTAGATTCCTATTCTCTTTTGGAGCCATGCCCATCACTGCTTCGAGTGTACTCTATCGCTCTTGGGTGCTTGGTTAGTTGGCTCTTTTTTCACGGTCTTCATGCTTCTATTCTACAGAGTCGTTCCAAGTGTCAGTATATGTGCATTTTTATACACACATGTCTTTTTACATATACAGATATATATATATATATATGTATCCGCAAACAAAAACAAGCAAGCAACAAGGCCTGATATGCCTTGCCTTATAGAAATCTTTTAGAAAGCCGTTAAAGGAACCCGTAAACCCTAAACCCTAAACCCCAAAACCCTATCAAAGACTAAAGGCCCTATAGTACCCGCCCCAGGACGGCTTCATTTGAGACCCTCTCCCGAAGTCCTAAACTTCATCGGAACACGTAAACCCTAAACGCTACACCCCAAACTCCAAATCCCTGAACTCTATACCCACAACTCTAAATCCTAAAACCCTACAAGCCCCAAACTCTATATCCTAAAACCTACACCCTAAGCTCTAAATCCTAAAACCCGAAACCACAAACTCCAAATCCTAAAACCCTAAACCCTAGACCTTAAAACCTAGCCTCTAAATCCTAAAACCCCAAACCCCAAACTCTAAACCCAAAAACCCGAAATGCAACGGCATGGGGCCGCAAGGCCGAATTGAAGCTGAGGACGTCGGCGGGGACACTGGCCTCGATAATTAAAACGATAAGCCAGGACCCCCCTCAAAATGGCCCTTTAATGGTCCTTAATCGTTGGTATTTAGGGTATATTAGAGGGTAGTTGGGGGGGCCTAAGAGGTTAATAGGGTTTAGGGTTTAGAGTTTAGGGTTTGGGGTTTGGGGTCTTGTTTTTGGATGCCTAGTTTTTGGGCTAAGGAGATAAATAAAAGCGATAAGGGTAATTTTTGTAAATTAGGGTCCCTTGTAAATCTTTGCAACGTATCAAGAAAAGGTTTCTATAGGGTTTCTATAAGGGTGCTATAAGGGGTAGTTCTCTAAATTAGGGTCCTTTGTAGGGTCCTTGTTGTAAGGGAGCCGCACTAATTTGGGGACCTAAACAGGGATCAAAACAACAAGGTTTAAGGTTTAGGGTTTGGGATTTATTGTTTAGGATGCCAAACCAGCCATCGTGATGCACCATGCAGCAACTTTCGAAACCCTAAACCCTAAACCGTGACCTTCATTACGTGCAACTGGGGCGCCCCAAGAAAGGCTTGGGGTTTCTTTAACCCAGGGGGTCCATATACACTACCTATGGAATTAGGCCCCAAAAAAACCATCCCTATTTTGGTTTTTGGGACCTAATTCCAAAATGGTAGTGTATGTGGGACCCTCTGGGTAAAGGGTTCTCTACGGAAGGGCTCGTTAAACACCTATGGGGGTAGATGGTGTAAGGTTTCAGGGCCTAGGGCTCAGGGCTGTTTAGGGTTCCAGGTTTAGAATGTAGGGCCTCCCGGACCATGAACCCTAAACCCTTAAACGTCTAGGGTTTAGGGTTTAGGGTTTAGGGTTTGGACCATGCAAGAAGCTTAGCAAAAGTATGAGCAAGATAATGCAGCACAGTTTAGCGCTTCTAACTTAGGGTTGATGCACTGACCAAGTCTGTTGATCCTTTCAGTCGAACTCGAAAGCTTCAGTAATCCGCTTCCTATCCAACCGTCTCCTCGAACCGGTCCCAAGAGCAGGGGCATCAATAATTAGAATAGGGTTAGGAGCCCAGTATACTAGGCTTATAACAAGGAACCCCCAAAATAGTATTGGCAACTATTAAGGCCCCTGCGCCACCTTCAACCCTAATGTAGGAACCTGATCAAGAAACCCGGGGCCTATAACCCCCAAAATAGTAGGATTCATATAAGGAACCTTAATAAAGGCCCAAGGTTTCTTAATCAGGTTCCTACATTAAACCCGAAACCCCAAACCTCCAAGTCGGCCAAAAGCTCCAATCTCGAAAGCCGCAGGTTTCCCGAAGCGGGTAAGGGTACTTGAAGAGTTTTTTGTTGGAGTTTCTATGGTTCTATATGGCGTGTATACGGCAATGGCTTCTGAGTGTCCGTTACCTCAGCATCGTTTTGTGCATCAGAAGGTGTTTCTGGGGTTCGTTTGCGCTCAGCTCAGCAATGAACAAAGCCTCAAAGCCGTGCTATGCCTACTTCGGAAAACTCATCCGACAATACTTCAGTACTTAAGCTTAGGGGCTGAGTACCCCAGCCCGCAAAAGGTTGACCTGTTCAAACATGGTAGGCTGTTCTTGAATAGGTATGCTTCAAGCAGAAAACCGAGTCTCCTGAATTAGGAGTATTGGGCTTTCTGACACAGAGAGCCAGACTTTCAGTCTTTCTGTAACAACCTATATTTGGGGTCATATTAAGGGCTATAGATATGTGTATGCATATATATATATATATATTAATTACAGAGTATGTGCATATATATATATATATATATATATAAACATAAAAAAACAAACATACACACATACATACATGTGTATATATATATATATATGCTAGAGATATCATCCAAATTAGAGGGGCCAAGACATCAGTTTTTGGTCCAAGGCTCAGCTAGCATCTCATGATGCAGCTGCAAGACCGCACGCCACTGGCCGCCCTTCCTCAATTGCTGACGTTTGTTTATGCATAATTGGGACATTAATAAAACTATATGTGCACATATATGTATATACATATATTCACCAATCAATGAAGTTCGGGGTCTCGAATAACTGAAAGCAGTTCACGGCTACTACCAAAAGCTTTTGATCGAAACCTGAACTCAATCATGCCGTTCCTTCTCTTGCTTACCTTGTTTCCTTGCTAGCGGGTCTTACCGGAAAGACAGGTCACTCAAAGGAGCTACTTCTAGTGTCTGCTGCACTCGCGAAATGCTTTGGCAGGGTGTAGGGTTTAGGATTTACGGCCCTTGACTGCGCAGAGGACGCAAATGAGCAGAGATATGAGTAAGATAACCCTAGTCAGGGTGCTCTAAATCTGTGTATAGCCCACATACTGAGTCCCGTAATCCTTCAAACCACTTATTTATTTACGGAAAAACTATGACAATAATCTTAAGGACCTTCAATAATTGGAATGGATCTGAGATATATTCCTTAGCTATATCATGCTATAGGCTTTTGGAGTATCTGTAGATCCACGAAAGCTGATCCGGCTCACAGGGTACTCAACAAACACGGCCCCCAACAAGCCCTGTACTGTCTGACCACCTTCTCCACAGCTCACCAAACGTACGAAGTTTGGTGTTCTGGGATCTTGGCGGTATGCATGCGCAGTGCATTTTGTATTGATGCATGGCTGAATCCTGTTTCCTGCTACTTTACAAGATTACTTACCTTTGGTTAGTAGGGAATGGAGGAATGGGGTACAAGTATAACTACTATTACTACCATTCTTCCATTCCCTACTAACCAAAGGTAGGATTATAGTTTCTGTCCTGTCTTTTGGGTTTGATGAAAAAAGCAGCCCAGGCTCTCGCATGCACGAACCGTGGTGTTGTAGCTAATTGTGTTGGGACCTGGGAAGGAGAGCGCTCAAAACGGCTTATGGGAGGGCTTTAGGTCTTAGGGTTTTGAGTTTCCGAACTCTAAGTGACGACAGAACACTGCTCTAAACCCTAAACCCTGGCTGATGTGGTTTACGATCAGAGGGGGGACGTTTGTGCCAAGCCTCTGGATTGAAGTCTACATTTGCTAACATTTGACAGGAATGGGCCGGCACATGCCATGAGGTGTTGTAGCAATTCCGCCGATGGAAATCGAACAGTAGATACCTGGTCCTAGAAGTATGAAAAGGTATACCTGTATCCCCAAACCCTACTTAAAATAGCAGCTTATGGTCCCTTAATTAGAAGGGTCCAGAGTCAACAGCCTGTCGTTTAGTGTTTAGGGCCACTAACTACAGCCTTCAGCTCCAAATCATGACCTACGCTAAGCTACCATAACCGATTTTTCTGGTAGCGTCCCTATAAGTTCCATATTAGAGTTTCCAGCCACAAGCAATATATCCTGCTCAAACCTGTGTCCTCACTTCCGAAAACTCACGGCTAGCTGTTAAACAACTTCCCCTACATGTCCAAAGAACCCAACATTTGTGTACTCGTTTTTCGGATCGTAAATACGTAGGTGACAATTTTGAAGAGTATGATATTTAGGTACTTGGACCTTAGGGTTCCTCCTCGGCCCGATGAACAAGACACGACCGAGCGAACATCCGAGCGAACCTCGCAGTCGAAAAAAGAAAGTTGGAACAGCAGCAACCACGCCAACTCCACAAGCAATGCAAAACACAAACACATGCTTCATGTTAATTCCGTGTTTCTATGTTCTGCCTGAGCCCCATGCCCGAACTATATGCCCTGAACACTGCACAGAACTCTGCTCTCCACATAAACCCTCCACAACCGCAGCCCAAAGCTTCCAACTTGCTTGAAGCAAGGGGTTCATTGCTAGCGTCGCCAGAATATCTCCCACAATATACATTCACATATAATGTAAACTCTAACATCCAGGAGTGTCGTTGCCTCGGCGCCAGGTGCTGTGAAGACCTAACACCGTCCTCAATAATGTAAACTCTAAACCTGCACCCTAAACTTCACAGTATTCGAAGCCAAGTGTCTCAGCCTCGCACGGGGCAGCATGTCGAAGATCGCCTCGGATGCTATACGGGGGTTGGCGTTCTGTTTGAGGCTTAGGGCTTTGGGGTTTGAGGATTTCGGGGTTGTGGGTTTTGTTGTTTCGGGGTCGGAATAGGTAGCCTGTAACACGCTTGAGAAAAACTGCCGAAGGATCCCTTTGAAAGGCACAAAACTCTCCAAGAACCAGAATCAAACCCTACAGCATACCCAAATAAAAGCCTTCGAAGCCCTGAGCCTGAGCTCTAAAACCTCAACCCTTGCATTCGTCGGAGTTAGGATTAGGAGCACTTTTGGGGATATAGACTCTCCATACGGTCCCTTTCAAGAGAGCCAAGAAAGGTCCCCTTTAAGGAGTCTCCCTAACACTACCCAGGGATTAATCAACCACCTCGTGGCTATAGCTTCCTTCCAGGCGGAAGCCTCGCCGCACGCAGTGATGCCCATAGTGAACCTCAGCCGAGAACCCAATGTAAGGGCCTTCAATTAGAACACGGTTCCTTGCACTGTTCGTCTGAAGGGTTCTATGATACAAGGGCCTTAAGAATCAGAGTGCGGCATAAGTCAGTTGTAAAGGCACCCTACGGAATACTGTTTGGCTATTATTCAAGACTCTGTGACTCTATGTAGCCCGAAGGTACCAAAGGATCCAATAATTTGCGGGGTTTGTACGGGTGTTTTGGCTGCTAGGGCATTTCGGGAGATCTATATACGGGTTGCACGTGGTGTCATTATCATAGGTGCTTTAAGGGTCCAAGGGGTAGGTACTTCGGTTGAGGATAGTAGTAGCATAAGCCCCTACCCTGGGGGAGTATATGATCATTAATTAATTAATGACTCGGAGCCTTACTGAAGCCTAGGTTAGGATTCAGGGCTTAGGGGTTCAGGTTGTTGGGTTTAGGGAGTTGCTCGTAGGGTTTGCGAGCTACCGGGCTTAACGGTTTCAAAGGGCTGCACGATTGGCTGAGGGCTGGGTTTTTCGAGGCTTGAGTTTGGGCCAGCGTTTAGGGTTAAGGTTTTGAGGTTTAAGGGTTTAGGGTTTACGTCACCACCATTGCAATCTCCATCCAAATCCTGGCATAACTAAATGCCTCCAACCTAAGCCCCGAGCACCCTTAACAGTCAGGCCCTAACCTCCAAACCCCAAACCCATACCCTCAAGAGGCTAGGGCCCTAACGCGCGAGCCCTGCAACCTCAACTTCAAAGATGCCTGCCGGGCTCCTGGTAGGGGTCTCGATTAATTAGAAAGGGTTTTGGGGAATATGAAGCTAAACCCTAAACCCTAAACTAAACCCTAAACCCCAAACCCTAAACCCACCCTACAAGGAATTCTATGACCAGTTGTTAAGGGTCCTGTACTTCCCCCCTCCCCCTGCCACATAAAAACTGCCCGAAGGAGAAGATACTAAAGTATGGTCCCGTCTATGGACGTCATAAACAAACGGGACCCCACTTAGGGCTCTTTTCGAGGATGGTATGGGATGTAGTCTCCAGGGTTCAGGGTTTAGTGTCTGCCCAGAGGAGCTACTAATTCTTTTGAATGCCTCCGTGGGGCTGTGGAATGTGGATCTGGAGGTCTCCAGCCGCATCGAAGAAGTGGAGAATCTGCTGCCGCTTCCTTGGCTTTGGCTTTCAGTTCAACTATCCCAGTTTGAACAAGTATAAACTGCTTTCATAACTGTTAATTTTAACACTCAGGTTCCAAAATAGCCCAACAGCCTTACATAGTGTGGTCTTCGTGCCCAGAGGCTTTAAAATACGAGTCCTTAGATCCTAAGGGTAAGGAGCAGGCCCAAGCAAAAGTAATTAAGCATTTTAGCTAGAGTCTCCATTGTAGTTCCTTGTTGGGGTTACCTTATAGGATCCTATATACACAGTTGGCTAAACCAGAAAAAAGGAACTACAATGGAGAGTATACCTCCAGAGCCCAGCTTCAGCTCTGAATGGCTGCCACGCTGGAGGCCCTGGATGAGTACCTGTCCAGATCTTCCATCATAATGTAGGAACCTGATTAAGAAACCTTGGGCCTTTATTAGGGTTCCTTATATGAATCCTACTATTTTGGGATTATAGGCCCAGGGTTTCTTAATCAGGTTCCTACATTACACTCCCGGGTGAGTAGTAGGGAATGGGGGAATGGATCCCTATATTATATAGAATCCCCAATAGTAGTCCCCATAATCCATTCCCCCATTCCCTGCTAAGCAGAAAGGAGTACGCGTTATAACCCTTGGGCTCTAAGGACTTATATTATATCTTAAGGTCGTTGGGCCCAAAGACCATACTGCATAAGGCTTTTGGGCTATTTGGAGCCTACGGGTAAGGAATACTCCTTAAACGGTATTAGGGATCCTATTGCAGTTGGAGTATGTTCCGCATTTTCAGGGATGGCTCCGGTTACAGATCGAAATGAGACTCGAGATCAAGCCGTTGGAGCCTAAAGGCCTACACCTGAGACTAGGTTCATCAGAAATTCCCTAGTAATAAGGGCACCCTTTTTCCTAATACTCAGTTTTAAGAAAGGAGACCCCAAACCTTTTGGCCAAGTCACTCTCAGCCCCACGGGGCTTTCGAGAACGATGTTGCGGGCAACAACGAGCAAAGAAGGAGACCCCGAACCAAAACGGGCAAAAGGGCACCACTCAGGAACCTAGGAGAGACTGGATCAGACCGTTGGATGGACTCTGGTCCTCGGGAGCTGTATCCCCAAAACCCTGCAAAATACTGTTGATGGAGAAAATCCTGCATGACCCTAAGGACCCTAAACTATGGGAATTATGGTATATTACTTATAATGGGTAATGCAGGATTTTGTCCATCAGCCGTAGTAGGTTATGACCCCTGAAATGGAGGATATACCCCTTAAAGCAGTAGGTTTTGGGATCCCCAAGAATAGATCGTACAGAAAGATATGTACCCATGCTTTTGGGCAGAGTTGCTCTGCAAGGAAGTCAACGAACTTGGAGTTTTCGTCCACTTAGGCCAACCAGTTCACATGTGATCTACCCATAGGCCCCAAAGTAGTTCCTTTTTGGGGTTCATACTTAGGATTCTATAAGGTAATCCCAAAAAGGAACTACTTTGGGGCCTTTGGGTCAACCTTAGAACTGATTGGAAGATTCCTTACGGCGTTAAACTTATTGGTACATTCCTTAAGGACGAAATGAACCCTCAAAGGGTTTAAGGTTCATATACCATATAGGGATTCATAGTATATGGGTATAGGGCCCCTGCTTTTAAGGGTCATTTGGTCCTTTAGGTCGTAGTTTGGGATCCAAGGTCTAGAGTTTAGGCAAGAACCCTTCTCACTGTCTTGTAAGACCTTCAAGAAGCCCTGTAGGAGCCCTCATCAACAGTCTTAACCTTAGGCTCAAAATGGCCCACAAGGCTTGTATGGTATGGTCTTTGGGCCCAAAGGCCTTTGCAATACGAGTCCTTAGAGCCTAAAGGTTACGAAAGCCGAACAAGCCGTTACGGACCGTAAGCTTAGGGCGAGTCATGCGTCAGGCCTTCAAGGGCACGCGGCTTCGCGGGGCCATGGCAAACACACTCGAAACCCCACCGGAGGAGATGAAGATGCATCAGGCTTTAATGCAGGGCTTAGGCTTTAGACACAGGGTTTGTAGGGTGTAGGCGGTGTAGAAGACAAGGTAAATGCAGAGCTATAAGTAGGCTGAACCGCAGTTGCAAGCAAAGCTGTAACTATAAATGAGTACGATATGCCCGGTTAAACGTACTTGCAACTCTATTCGATATCGACTTGCTAAACTGTCGCCGGATCCTTCGTGTAAACCCAGCTTGCTGCGAATGTAGGAGCAGGTTCGGGTCCAAGACTTTGGATTTTACAGGACTGCTAGCTTTGCACCATAGCCTATATTATAAGCACTAATTAATGCTAAAGCCGCGGTTTGGGCTGCTGGCTTCCATAAAGCCCAGCTGCATGGGTCGTAATCTATACCGCACACTTTCGAAACATTCATACTACAATCCTGCAAACTACTGTCCGAAACCCAAGTACCACTAGTACCTAGTTATTGGATTCTTTGGATCTTTGTGGAAGCCATCAACTACAATGCACATTTACGACACGCAGCCGTCCCTGGATTCGTGCTAACAACCTTCAGCTACCAGAACCTACTTTTCGTATGTTCTTATTAGAAGCCCTAGAGTGGACTTTATCACAAAAAACCTAGGATTTGGTAGGTTCAGCTAGAGGTTCCTGCGCAATCAGTTCGGTCTTTTGTGGGAAGTCAAGCACAGGTTCTGCGTAGTTGTCCGGAAGTTGGGTTGACCTCCATAAACCCTAAACCCTAACTCGGCTACTGAGGTACTGTTGTTGAGTAAGGCATGGGAGAGAGGATTTATAATAGCCGGGACTGAAACGCAGCAAGAAGACGATGAATCTAGTAAAGGGCCTCTGGCTTAAGGTTTACTGCAAAGGTCGTTCCTATAATTTAAAGCTGTAGCTACCTGCACTGGCTGCATAACAAAATCATGAAGGCTCTAATTATATAAGGTTCCTAGAGTTAGCGAACCATGAAAGCATGCCTCCGTGAAAACCTTTAACACCACTGCAAGCCTTTCCAGCCGGCGTAATGAATCTTCTGTTTGCCCTGGAACAAATTCGTTCAAACCAACATGGGGGTATATGAATTGTTTCAAGTCCCAACGCTACATCTCCACACATGCAAGGCAACAGCCCCGCCTGCACCACATCGCTCTGCCAACCTTGGACACTAATGGAAGCAACCCTAAACCCTAAACCCTGAACCCTAAACCCTAAACCCTAAACCCTGAACCCTAAACCCTAAACTAAGAGAGGGGTCGCTGACGTCGAGCGACAGACCCCGAACGCTTGGCCGAGGGCCTCACAGCCCGAGCGCCCATACGAAAAGAGAGACGGAAAGGCGAGGGTTAAGCCTCGCCGCTTGTCCTGGACAGGCCAACGGAATTGGCCTTGCTTACGACAACGTCCGAACTCAATTAAGGGCTGGCCGTATCCAGACAACCTTTGGCGTAGCTAAAGAGCAACCCCAAATCGTGAACCATTGTGCTCTGGAGGGCGTTTAGGATTTAGGATCTAGGGTTTAGGATTTAGGGTTTAGGATTTAGGGTTTAGGATTTAGGGTTTAGCATTTAGGATTTAGGGTTTAGGATCTAGGGTTTAGGATTCAGGGTTTAGGATTTAGGATTTTAGGATTTAGGGTTTTAGGGTTTAGGATTTTAGGATTTAGGGTTGTAGGGTTTAGGATTTAGGATTTTAGGATTTAGGGGATTGAGGGTCGAATTTGGCTTATCATGCCCTGCTTATAAAAATGCCATATTTAATTGGGCCGAGTGACCATATCGAGGAGTCCTCCTTCTTCTTGTGANTTTAGGGGATTGAGGGTCGAATTTGGCTTATCATGCCCTGCTTATAAAAATGCCATATTTAATTGGGCCGAGTGACCATATCGAGGAGTCCTCCTTCTTCTTGTGAATTCTAGGGTTTTTGGATTTAGGATTTTAGGATTTAGGATTTAGGGTTTAGGATCTGGGGTTTAGGATTTGGGGTTTAGGATTTAGGATTTTAGGATTTAGGGTTTTAGGGTTTAGGATTTTAGGATTTAGGGTTGCAGGCTTTAGGATTTTAGGATTTAGGGTTTTAGGTTTCGGAGTTCTGAATCGGAAGATTGAGGGTCGAATTTGGCTTATCATGCTCTGCTTATAAAAATGCCATATTTAATTGGGCCGAGTGACNTAGGTTTCGGAGTTCTGAATCGGAAGATTGAGGGTCGAATTTGGCTTATCATGCTCTGCTTATAAAAATGCCATATTTAATTGGGCCGAGTGACCATATCGAGGAGTCCTCCTTCTTCTGGTGAATTCTCGGGTTTTAGGATTTAGGATTCTGGGGTTTAGGATTTAGAATTCTAGGGTTTAGGGTTTAGGATTTAGGATTTTAGGATTTAAGGTTGGAGGGTTTAGGATTTAGGATTTTAGGATTTAGGGTTTTAGGGTTTAGGATTTAGGATTTTAGGATTTAGGATTTAGGGTTTAGGATCTGGGGTTTAGGATTTGGGGTTTAGGATTTAGGATTTTAGGATTTAGGGTTTTAGGGTTTAGGATTTTGGATTTTAGGATTTTCGGTTTTAGGGTTTTAGGGTGTGTCGACCAAACTGTTGCGATAAAAAGTATGTGCGACTCCCGCATAAGCGAGTTCGTCACGTCCGTGGACACCGACATATATCTCACGGCAACCCACCCAGAGCATTTGTCTTCAGCTTAAGTCCTCAAGCGTCCACAGGCAAGCTCGCAGTCTTTCCTCACTTGTGACAACTCTAGAGGTTGCTGCCGTAGAATCAACATGGAGCGAAGGGAAGCTTATTTTGTTGAGAACATCAGCTCTTGCTAATGATGAGGGCCCGGCAGAGGCGAGATGCAAGTCATGACGCTCACTGCTTACATTCAAAGAGCTTCGCCTGGCGAAGGCGACTCGAGGTCTACTCCTTCTGCCTGAAATACTAGAATCTTAAATTTTNATGCAAGTCATGACGCTCACTGCTTACATTCAAAGAGCTTCGCCTGGCGAAGGCGACTCGAGGTCTACTCCTTCTGCCTGAAATACTAGAATCTTAAATTTTCAGGTTTCTAGAGCTCAAGAGGAGCATTCATTCAAACGAAAACTTTGCAGGGCCGAACAGGCCCTGCCATGCCGGAGGCCCGAAAAGGGCCGAGGCTACTCCCAGCCGCAGCCCGCCAAACCCGAACATGCTATTTTCAGGTTTCTAGAGCTCAGGAAAAGCATTCATTCAAACGAAAAGTTTGAAGGGCCGAGCAGGCCCTGCCATGCCGGAGGCCCGAAAAGGGCCGAGGNGTTTCTAGAGCTCAGGAAAAGCATTCATTCAAACGAAAAGTTTGAAGGGCCGAGCAGGCCCTGCCATGCCGGAGGCCCGAAAAGGGCCGAGGCTACTCCCAGCCGCAGCCCACGCCAAACCCAAACATGCTATTTTCAGGTTTCTAGAGCTCAGGAAAAGCATTCATTCAAACGAAAAGTTTGAAGGGTCGAGCAGGCCCTGCCATGCCGGAGGCCCGAAAAGGGCCGAGGCTACTCCCAGCCGCAGCCCACACCAAATACTTGAATTGATCATTTTTTCAAAAGGCCTCGGACCTCCAGGAGCCCGAAAGGTANGGCCCTGCCATGCCGGAGGCCCGAAAAGGGCCGAGGCTACTCCCAGCCGCAGCCCACACCAAATACTTGAATTGATCATTTTTTCAAAAGGCCTCGGACCTCCAGGAGCCCGAAAGGTAGGTAAATTTTAAATCACACCAGAAAAGAAATAATGCAATGGAAAATACGCTAAGGAACCCTAAACCCTAATAGAGTATAGTTTGGGTGGCCGGGGTGGGTGTACTAGCAACGCGAGCGCGCGGCCNCCTAATAGAGTATAGTTTGGGTGGCCGGGGTGGGTGTACTAGCAACGCGAGCGCGCGGCCCGGGGTGTTTCACACCCTAGCGCGCGCCCTCGCCTGACACACCCTAAACCCTAAACCCTGAACCCTGAACCCTAAACCCCAAACCCTAAACCCCTAAACCCTAAATCCCTAAACCCCTAAACCCTAAATCCCTAAACCCTAAACCGTGGCTCTGGCAGTTTGGGGTTTTGTGTTGTCTGCCGGGTTTCAGGGTTTCAAGAGCTTGGAGTTTCAGGGCTTCGGGTTCAAGGTACCCCAAGGGTCCAAAGGACCCAATAATCAGGTACTCGGTTTCAGGATAGTAGTTATGTAGGTCAGGATTTCGGAGAGTATATGATTATTGGGTACTTGGACCCTTGGGGGTAGTTACCCAAAGGGTTCCAAGACCGTACCTTAAGGACGAAATGAACCCTAAAAGGGTTTGAGGTTCATATACCATATAAGGATTCATAGTATATGGGTATAGGGCCCCTACTTTTAAGGGTCATTTGGTTCTTCAGGTATATAGTAGAATGTAGGAATTACTCTACGACTATAATTTAGGGAAATATCCCCATAACAGTACCTAGGACCCTTTGGGTTACATCCTATGCTCCCCCCTACCCTTTCAGCACCATTTCTCAACCCGCCTAAGACTTCAACCCCTCAAACACGGGGTCACGTCCAGGTTGTAGGGTTTAGAACCTGAGTTTAGCGCAAATCAACCCCTCAACTCTGAACGCTAAACCACCGACGTAGACCCAAGGGCGAGTCGCCGCAAATTACTGCCACTGCTGGCCGTCCATGCTCATCCATCCGTTCTTGTATGCCACTGCCTGTTGTTCCTTAAACACCGTCATCAAAACGTGCAGGTCGAAGCGTCAACTTCTGAAGCTTGCCCTGGCTCTTGGCCTCGTTCCAGATCTTGCTGGCCCGAAATACATCCCGCACAATCCCGTCCGAGACCAGCATTTTAGGGTCTTTTCAAAAGTGCACGATAAGGGCTCCTTTGAGCGATACTATAATGGCTACTCAGTGATAGTCAAGGGCGCGGATACTATAAGTGTTACTACACAATAATATCAGGAACTTGACTGGGGCTCGTGCTTCGAAACAACCCCCTGCTTGGCCTCGTCGAGGGTGTTTCCTGCAATCAAGGGAGGGAGGTCTCATCTTGCTACGAGGGCCTGAGTGTCAATACTAGCATACCAACTGAGACCAATACTAATATTCATTAGTATGCAATCTTGCAATTAGTAATCAGATATCCACGTACTGTTGGTATGAATTTATGCACAAAGAGCTCACCGAGGCACATGAGACAGTCGGGCAACTTTGGTGGCCGTCTCGGTGCTCAGGCTTTCCATGCAAACAGGGAGCATCAAATTGTCAGGGACAGTTGGTTTGGGGTTAGGGCTGGGGTTTGGAGGGGGTTGTTACAGAACACTTACCAAGTACTGAAGCTGCTAGCTTTGAAGCATCGACGCTTCACGGTTAGAATTGCCTGCGGGTAGTCGTGCGACTTCGCAAGCCAGCTTGGCCAAGTAAGGGATTCAATATGGTCACAAAAAAAGTCCACCAAAACACGTATGCGGCGTGTTGCCCTACATTGGTTTTCAGAGGCGAAAGTCCACTTACGAAGCTCCGCATCGCAAGGGTCCAAGTGCTCGATCCGTCTCACAGGGACCATCCTCAATCCTAGACTCCAGGACCCCGAACCCCAAACCCTAAAGCCTACCTGGACCTTACAAAACCTTCCTTTTCAGGGTTCCCTACTATGATAGCCACTCCGTTTGCTCATTGCATGGAACCTAGAGGCTCATACCCTACCCCCTTTTTAGGACACCTAGTTTTATGGTCAGGATCTGTTATCTTAAAAAAGTAGGCGCCCTAAAAAAAGGGGTAGGGTATGAGCCTCTAGGAATACAGTACCGGCCTAATACAGGACAGGAGTTTGGGCCATACTAGCATAAGTACAGATCTCCCTAAGGAAAGAAGTTGGTAATTGCCCAGGCCCATGTGGTACAGAGGCATCCGTAAGCACCAGAAAACGGGACATGTAAAACCATCCACGCCCTTCACAAGAAACGAGCAAAACAGGAATACAAGTAGCACAATCACACTATCTGGCCCACCCTAAACCCTACACCCTATAACCCTACAACCCAAACCGTGCCTAGCCGATTCTGTGCCTGAAGGCCATTGGGGCACCAAGAGTTGGAGGTCCTATGGCGTTAATGGGGCTTTGTTCCTTGACGGATTGGTGTACCGCCCAAAATCCAAACTCCACATGAATATATTCAACCTGTACCCCTACAAAATACAAGGATACCCAGAGGGTCCATATACACTACTATTATGGATTTAGGTCCCCAAAACCATAATAATTAATAATGGGTATGGTCTTTTAGGGCCTAATTCCATAATCGCAGTGTATATGGACCCTCTGGGTTATGACCCCTTCCTTAGAGGGTATAACCCCCTTAAGACAGTAGGTTTTTGGATCCCCAGAAAGCCCGACTGCCTGCAGGGGCAGTCAAGAGGACGCACAGCGATGCTGTGGCGATGGACTGTAAAGAGTTCCTGGGGTCTGAGGTTTAGGCGGTTTAGGGTTTCTTAAAGGGATCCCGAAAGGGTTCCTTAAAGGGATCTATAAGGGGTTTAAGCATTAGGGTTGAGGGTTTAGGGTTCGGGTCTCGGATTTCGGGTTTGGGGTTTAGGGTTAGGGCTTAGGGTTGGGGACGTAGTGTGCCGAACCCCTTCAAAATCCCTGAACCCAAAACTGTACAACCCTAAAACCACAAACTTCAACCAACCAAAACCTTGCAGCCGAAACTTGAACACCCTGCAGCCGAACACTCTCGTCAACAAAAACCCTGAACTCGAAACCCCGAAGCCAAACACTCTAAACCCTCCCGAGCCCCAAACTTGAAAAAAACAAAACCAAGAATTTCAACCGACAAAAGCCCTGAGGCCGACAATTGTTTATCCTAAACCCCAAAACCCTAGAACATCAAGCTCCAGGGACCCCAAAAAATCTAAAACTCCAAACCCTGAGTGTTTCTGGGGCTGTTTCTCAATGGGTTGCTATAAATGAATATGGTTTACTATACAAATTTAAGTCTAGTTTAGAGGTTTAGGGGCCTCAATAATTGAAAGAGGCTTTTAATAAACTACTAGTTGCAACAACGAAGACAAGGCAATGGTGTTGGTAAGTCTTCCGACTGCCATTTCAACCCTAATACGCACAAATCTTCGAAGTCAAAGCTGAAAGGAGACTTTTCGTGTAAGGCGGTGGCAGGAGCCGCTGGACCAACTCTGCCTGACAAACTTATTCTTGTGGCCTTGACGGGCTTCGCTGGCAAAAGCAGTGTTGTAGTATGTTCGTTGCTTTTTTGGATGCGATTTCAAGCTTTGAAGGGGTTAGGGCTTAAGGTTTCAGAAAGGTTATAGCGTAATTTGTCTGTCCAGAGTTTAGTGTGGCTTTGGCTTCCGGCTGTGGGGCTTTTACAAAACCCACATGAACACGATGAAACCGCTTAAAACACCGATCCAGATGCTCAAGGAGCCAAGCCGGGAACTCTCAGGATAAGTGAAAAGGTCCTTGATTTGTTCGCGCGGCCAGGAGGTTCCAGGGAACCTTCTGCTGTGCCGGTGCATTCGGGCTCCGGCGAACCCAGCTGTCGTGCACCGCTGTGGCAACTACCCTCCAGCATGCAGTGCAATGCCATGTGAACGCAATCTGTGGAGCTCTCAGCGAGCCACGCAGATTGGTCTGCTGACCGCGCATTGTCATACTGTTGATGGACAAAATCCTGCATGACCCTAAGGACCCTAAACTATGGGAATTATGGTATATTCCTTATAATGGGTAATGCAGGATTTTGTCCATCAGCAGTACGACATGAGGGCGACAGCACCCTCGGTGATTTCGATAACAGCAAGAAATGTCAGAGAAAACCAGCCTTGGCATCCTGGGGGCCCTAAACCGCTTGAAGTCACAGCCATTATAATATAAGGCTAAGGCCCCCCCAAAAAAATTGGGCATTTGGGGTTTAGGGTTTAGGGTTTAGGGCCCCCAAGGTTCAGGATAGCAGTAAGGTAGCTTTGCTTTTGTGAGAGTCTATGAATAATTCTGGGTACTTGGACCCTTGAGGGTCGTAATCACATGCCCCAGCAATACCATCATACAATCACTGCTATCCGAAATCCGAAAACCAAGCACCGACTATAACTATAGGCTCCTTATGGACCAGAAGGATGTGCCTAAGGCGCTCTTAGACTAAACCCCAAAATCTAAGCGCTGAGGGCTTGAAGCTGAGGATTCCAAAGCTCTGTCTCGCACCGTAGGGGCATGAATGAACCAATAGTAGCACACTACTGCTGATGGACAAAATCCTGCATTACCCATTATAAGTAATATACCATAATTCCCTTAGTTTAGAGTTTAGAGTCCTTAAGGTCATGCAGGATTTTGTCCATCAGCCGTAGGACCTTCGGACCCCTCTGTCAAGCATTAAGGCCCCTGACCCGAAACCCTAAACCCGGCAAACCCTATAGACAATGCAAACCCAGATTGCTTGAAGCAGGAGCTTAACCCTAACCCACCATAGATCCCCTATAGAACCCATTAAGGAGCCCCTTACGACCCAGATCGGTTTGAAGCAGGAGTTTACAGTAGAAGCCAGAAAGTTGGAACATAATTGTCCTCATGCCCTTAATAAGGTAAAGTATAAGGGATCCTAGCACTAATCCTCCTAAAGCCATGTTCCAACTTTCTGGCGTCTACTGTAGTTCAAGATTCAGCAAAGTGAGCGCCACCCCTCTGGTCCGACCAAGCCGGAAGCAGAACTCTTAGGATGAACCCATGGGCCCCTAGTATGGGCCCTTAAGCCTGGGATCCTTATATACCTAATATATACCCTATTTGTACCCTTTAAGGTCCCTTAAAAGGGCTAAGGGCCCCTACTAGGGGCCCATACTTCTAACCTTAGAAGAACAAAGAAAACAAGACCTCCCTAGCAAACCAAAGAAACTCCTTGTATAAGGCATAAGGGCTTATATCTTAGATGCCGAGTACCCTAGCCCAAGAACGGTTCACCGCTCATTTTCAGTTATGGTAGGAGTATGGAAACCCACAAAGTTAAAGGTTATCTACTCAGCTACTAGGATACTGCATTGAGGTATCACAACCCTCAGCAACACGCATCTTGGGTTCACTCGGTACACCCAAAAGGCTCAATTCTTCACCTTCGAAAAGCCGAAGTCCGGTACCCGAAACTTTTGAACCCCAAACTCACACCCTAACCCCACCCCCGCCCAAAAAAAAAAACACCAACAACAACAGCAAAAGCCCTAAACCTCTGTACACTTCAAAGCCCAGCGCCTCTCTGAACTGCGCTCTCACAAACCGCGGCTCTAAACCAGTATGCCCTCTCCCCCTCCCCTCGTCCAAAAACCAAGTTCCCAACACATCCTAAACCCCTAAACCCCTACCTGAAGGACCAAATGACCCTTAAAAGTAGGGGCCCTATACCCATATACTATGAATCCTTATATGGTATATAAACCTTAAACCCTTTTAGGGTTCATTTCGTCCTTAAGGTACCTCCCTAAACTTAAACCCTAGAGCCGACCTCCCTAAACCCCACCTCTCTAAACCCTAAGGGTTTAGGGTTTAGGGTTTAGGGCCCCAAACCCTGGAATGCCCGAAGAAATCTGGGTTTCGGCCTCGGTCGCCGCCTTGGGCGGTGCCTTCAGAAGTAAGGCCAGCCTGTCACAGGAGAGCAAAGGGTGCCGTAATAATTTGAATACGGATCCCTTGAAGGGTGCCTTTAAAGGGGTTCCATAAGAGATGCTATAAGAGGTTCCCTGAAAAAGGGTTCTATGGGCACGGTACTTGGAGGCTTAGGGGACTTAGCCATGTTGAAAAACGCTTGACAGGACTAAAAGTGGTTTTTGGTTTCTGGGAAGGGTATTGGGATTTCTGAAGGAGACCGGGGCATACAGTGTTGCGTATTATGATTGGCTTATATGTATGGTTAATGAACTCGGTGTAAATTTCGTTAAGGGTTGGATAGGCTTTACCCAAAGGCCCCAAAGTAGTTCCTTTTCGGGATTACCTTATAGAATTCTAAATATGAACCGCCAAAAGGAACTACTTAGGGGCCTTTGGGTAGGGTTTACTTGATGATCTCCGCCCGAACAATGCAAAAACAGTTTCCGACCGTATGGACGTGTAGCTTCAGGAGGCCTGCGCTGGAGCTGGCGACTTTCCCACAACTTCGATGCTCGTCATCTTCCAGAAGAATACTGCCACTGCTAGTAGAAAAACTTACGGGGACATACTCCCCTCGTAGCAAAATCAGGCGATGGAATGTACTAGATGTCCTCTTTCACAGATGCAGCGACACATGCTTTCAGCCCAAGATGGACCCGAAACCCTGAAACCTACACCCAGATATACGAGCTATGGAAGCTTGTAAGCTTGTAAAGTTTTTCTTGATGCCTCAATCCACAAATCTAAACTACCAAAAGGCCCTTAAGTAGTTCCTTTTGGCGGTTCATACTTAGGATTCTATAAGGTAATCCCAAAAAGGAACTACTTTGGGGCCTTTGGGTAGTCAACCAAGTCTACGTACTGGGAAAACTGAAGCCTAGGCCAGGCCCTGCGGCCCTAACTCTTATCCATGAAGCCCAGCCCTCCCCAGACCCCCAACTACGCTCTATTCTAGCCCACATAAACACTATTCAGGACCATGACGCTATTAAAGGGTACGGGGTCCTGGTCAATTTTAAAGCTCCGAGCTCTGAAACATAAACCGAAGGCCTTGTCCAGATACTCCAACACTCTCTATATCGTATTAGGGTTAGGGTTTAGGGTTTAGGGGTTATAGGTATCCTAGAAAGATTTCAGGTTACGTTCCTTAACTAAGAGGTGTTGGAAGATCTGAGAACCTTGATCGTTGCCTAAATCCGAAAGCTCTAAACCCTAAACCCGTAAGCCTAAGTCTCTGGTAAAACCTATAGTGAACCCCAGAAAGTTGGAACATGGCTTTAGGAGGATTAGTGCTGGGATCCCTCATACTTTACCTTAAGGGCATGAGGATAATGATGTTCCAACTTTCTGGCTTCTACTTTAGGGTACCTTAATAGTAGGCTACTGGGGTATACAATAAATGGTTAGCAACCTACTAGTTCGGTATGTGGAGGTTTAGTGGTCTGCATGCGTAGAAAATATCATCTACAATGCCCAAAATTATAGATTATGCTGCAAGGATATCGCTCTAATTGAAAAGGTCCCTCTTATCCCAAAGGGTCCTACGTACTGTTAGGGGGATACTTCCCCCAAAATCATGATAGTAGTCTCTAATACAGAAACCCTACATCCTACATACGAAAACTGCGGACCGTCTGGGTATCTAAATATTGACGCCACTATGCCTAGCAGAGTTCTGGGCTCCGGGCGCGACGAGCTGATTTTCGCGCTTCCAGGACTCTGGCGACTGCCTGTTGCGCCAACTATGGGATCCTTATAAGGGAGTTGGGGGGGGGGGGGGANTGGGGGGGGGGGGGTAAGGTTTTTTAAGTTTAGGAGTTTAGAGTTCATGAGACGGGGTCCACAAAGGGTCTCCTAGTCATCCCAACAGCTCCCCGGACGCTATAAGCTTCCCTAAGCTACGCGTAGGGCCCTTAGGCTCGAAGGACTTGTGCCCGAAGACGGGCTATTTTGAGCCTGAGGGTTGTGGTTTCCCAGTACCCTTCCCCCTGGAACCACTTTAAGGATACTGTATTCCGGAGCTTCAGCAGGAAGCCCTGGGTGGGGTTTAAGGCATCTATTCTAGGGTTAGAGGGCTGAGGGTTTAGGCGGGGGCAAACATGGGGATGTGTAAGGCTTGGAGAATGTTTATAGAGAATTCGAGGGTTTAGGGTTTACCTTATAGTCTGCACTGCACTTACCTACGTAGTACGTTACGAGGTTATGACTACAAAGCCGACAAAACCCCTCAACACCCAAGCCCAAAACCCAACCTTTCCGTCGTCGTAAACGTAGGACAAGAGAGTTCACCTTAGGGGTCCATGTACCCAAATAGTACAAACTTTGGCCTCAAAGTACCTATATCGGGACTACTTTAAGGCCAAAGTATATACTATTCGGGTACATGGACCCTTAGGGTCAGTTACAAACGCAGGCTCCCCCTCCCCCCCTCAAAACAAAAACGCTTCCAAGAGTCCCCATCAACGAAAGTCACATACCTCGATTGTCGCAACAGGCATACTCAAGTTGTTCGGGTAAAGTCCTTGAATCTATACCTGTATCCGCCAACTCTACAAAATAGTAGCTATAGACATCTGAACTGCAGTGTACAGCCCTCAAAACCGCAGGTTTTTGGATCTCCACGCAAGCACAAAATCCGGAATGCCAAGCATTGCCAAGGGTCGAGACGAAGAATCCCCAAGCCGTACATGCACACTAATAGTCGAAGCCAGCAGGTGAAGTTGGGGGATCCTTTACCCTAAGCGTCCATGTACCTCACCCTATAAAAAAACTTTAATTGGCCTTAAAGTAATCCCTATATAGGTAATTACTTTGGGTACGTGGGCCCTTAAAGTTACTGGGTTCTGGAGTACCATAGTACGTTTTTCGGACCGTGAAGTAAATTTTATACCCTCACTCCATCAAAGTCCAGATTACATACTCAAAGGGTCCAAGTGCCTAATTATCATCTACTCGCCCAAATTGTAAAATAGTAGCCTACATGACTACTGTATGTTATGAGTTTGGCTATTTTGAGCCTTAGGGCTGACGCCACTCCTAGTTGCATGTGCAGGAATACCTGTATCCCCAAACCCTTGAAAATAGTAGTATTCGAGGGTTTTGCCCTCGAAACAATAGGTTTTTGGATCCCCAGGTATGTAAAAGAGCCTCGCCAACCGCCAAGCAATCATCTCATCCAGAGAGTCCTAGCGGCCAGGACCAGCCGAAGCCCGAACTCCATTAAGACTTTAGGGTTTAGGGGTTTAGGGTTGAGGGGTTTAGGGGTTTAGGATTTAAGGGTTTAGGGTTTAGGGGTTTAGGGTTTAAGGTAAACGGTACCGTAAGACCTTAAAGGCTAAATTAGCATGGGGTTCTGATCATTAGAATAGGGCCTCCAGACATTGTACGCGTCAACGACACTACGGCAAACAAACGGATCCGACTTTCGAGAATTTGACTTAAACACAAGAACACAGGGCACTGATGACCGTAGGCTTCTGTGGGAAGAGCTGTAAGAAGGAGTATAAGGGGATACTACTATACAATTACCAACCATTCCGACCGCCATATTGCCTTCGTTTCGGGCTGGTTTTCCAGGAATCGTACACTAGGTTCCTGAGTAACCCCTTTATAATAAGGGTACCCTTTTTCCTACTATTTGGTTTCTAATAAGGGGACCCTAAACTAAAAAGGGCAAAAGGGTAGTACTCAGGAACCTAGTACATGTTCGTGGGATCCGGTGGTCTTTCGGGCCCGTGAGTCCTAACTCAAGGCCCCCAAACATGTGGAGGCTCCTGCTACAACCCTAAGGGTCCAAGTACCTAATTATCATATACTCTCCCAAATAGTACCCTACATAACTACTATCCTAAACCCGAGTACCTAACTATTGGGTCCTTTGGACCCTTAGGGCAAGGGTTGACTAGAGTTTAGGGGTGAGGCATCGGGCTGCCGGCGGTGCCCGGATTGAATATGTTTACACAAGGGGACCATCAGCATCCAAGGGCTTTAAGCCTGGATGCTCGAAGGGTCTGCGACGTTCCTCTCCACTGTAAGACTCAACGCCACAAATGTGAGCGATAAAGGCCCCTTGGAACATCATGAAATAGAGGAGAGTCGCTCGCGCTGTGACATGGCCGTTTAGAGCATACCTAACTCTATAAGTCTAATTGATCAAGGCTCTTTCTTTGTGAATTCCTTGTATATATACCCTCAAGCGGCTTTTCCGAGGCTTGCCGCACAAGACTCAACCTGCTAGGATCCTGTATCCGTTTCACGCCTTTATTGTTCAGGTTTCAGGTTTAAGAAGTGCGCAAGACGCCCGCGGTCCCGGTATGCTGTCAGTACGGCATGCGGTTGCCTTGATCCCAGCGTACACTGATCCCTGAACCCGACTGGTGTGGTCAGGACGCACCCTCCGAATAGTCTCTCTGACACACACGCACACACACACACACGCACACACACAGGAAATCCCTGCCCTCATCGTAGAGCAAGTCTAATTTTCTGCTGCCCCTTCGAAAAGATCTGCCGTGGTCGCAGCAGCGGTGTCTCGCACGTCGTCGTCCTCCTCCTCCTCCTCGTCGCCGTCGTCGTCTGCGTCTGCGACTATGGCCGTTGTTGCAATCACAAGCTAGGTAGTAACACGTACCTATCGCAGAATCGCTGTAAGAACAGTGATTCTGTATATGTGGTGCCCTAACTCTGCCCCAAGACAATCCTTGTTGGCTGCTATGGACACGCCCAGCAGAACGGCCAGGGCCTGCGTGGCAGTTTTGTTTGATTTCGGGTCGAGGGTTTAGGGCTGTCTGTGGCAATTAGAATTACTCTGGGCTTGCTTCGGGGTTGACAAACAATGTCAGGATTGTTTGGGAGCTTCAGGGTAAAGGATGTTAGGGTTCAGGACTCCGACAAGTTTTAGACCGGGGCATGGACGAGACCTGAGAAGCCACAGTCATGCAGCAAAGGCGCGCAAGGCGCACTATGACAAAGGGGCCTGGATAGCCGGCCTATGATCCGGGGGTCTTTGCATAGTATAGCTTAGCCAAAAGCTTCGCAGAGCCCTAGGACATAGTCTTACCATCCCTCGTTGTTTATTCCGGTCCTTATGTTATGCTTCCATGCTTCATGTTGACCTGTGAGCTTTCATAAAATCACAGCACGCGAAGGAAGCAGTTACCCCTAAGGGTCCATGCACCCAAATAGTACATACACATATATGTATATCTATCTATATATATATATACACATATTTTGGCCTTAAAGTAGTCCTTGTATAGGTACTTTGGGGCCCTATGTATATACTATTTGGGTACATGGACCCTTAGGGAAACAGCACATATACTGCCGTGGTAGTCCTCTTCACTCTTCAACTTCCAGGACCCGTAGAACAGGCCTTGACCGCAGCTGGATACCCTAAAGCTACCTATAGCCCCCATTGTAGTTCCTTCTTTTTCTGGTAACCAGATGTAAATTATAGGATCCTCGCCATAGATTTTGTTAACTCTAGACCCTGAACCCTAATTACACCCTAAACACTACTACACCCCACGGACTATAGTATCTCTTGTAGTAACCCTTATTTACTTATAGCACTCCTTAGAGAACCCCTTATAAAACCCCTCAGGGAACCCTTTACATCCCAAACCCTATACCGCAAACCCTACTACCCTATACCCTATGTTCGCGCCCACCTTGATCGTGGCCAGGTCCGAGGAAGCTGCGTGCTGCCAACATGTGCTCGCCAGGCCATGGAGCCTTCACAGAGGCCGGGATTTAGGGTTTATAAGTATCCTTCAAGGGCTCCTTTAAAGGATCTGCAGGGGTTTAGGCTTCAGGGGTTTAGGGTGTTTTGGTTTACAGCGTCCTGTAAGGGTTCCTTTCAGGTGATTTTTACTGATTACTTAGGGTTTAGGGGTTAGAATTTTGGAATATTGGGCTCAAAGGGCGTTTTATCTAGTGGCCTTTAATTAGGGTTCCTTTCAGGATCTATGTGGGTGACACATATTAGGGTTTAGGATGGTTTAGGGTTTGGGGGTTAAGTGTTTCAAGATCCTTTCAAGGTTCCTTTAAGGGATCTATAAGGGTTGACAATACCAAGGATCTGCAAGAGCTACTATTACAGTACGTAACCCTTATAAGGGTCCATGTACCCAAATAGTATATACTCCGGTCCTGAGGTACCCTTTAGAGACTACTTTTAAGGCCAAAGTATATACTGTTTGGGTACATGGACCCTTATGGTAAGGAGTGCTACAAGAAGACTTTCCGAGTAAATTGCAGGTTAGGGCACAGGGCTTAGGGTCTAGGAGTCTGGGTTAACGAGGAAGGGCTTCGCTGATTTACCCAAAGGCCCCAAAGTAGTTCCTTTTGGGGGTTCATATCTAGAATTCTAAGAGGTAATCCCAAAAAAGAACTACTTTGGGGCCTTTGGGTAGGGCTTGTAGGGCTTCGGAAAGTGTGGTTAGGACGTTGGGCTTCGGGTCGACGAGGTTTAGGGAGGAGTTTGATCGAGACTTGGGGGACGTGATGAGGGCTTTATGAGGTCTTATAGGTGTTTCAAGAGTTACAAAACATCTTCAACTTTTGAGCTTGTGGGTTTGTGTATATCCCTATTTCTGTGTGTTTCACACTACAAAATTTGTTGGAGTTGTACGTTTTTGAACCAGGATGTTGGGACAAGGGGTTTATAGAGATGTTCTGTGTGGGTTCTAGGAAACAGTCTGAGTAGCAGAGACTCGGTAATGGAGATTATTGTGTACATCAACCCCAAGAATACCTTTCGTAAGGATACATACCTAAAGATATGAATTGGGCTAAGGAAACCTACAAAATCTCTTGATAGCGGTACTGTTGTAAAAAAATTGCAAGTCTTTTGGGCCACAAGTAAACCCTGGCGGCCTGGACAAGACATTGCCAAGCTCCGGCTTCACCAATCGGAGAGCCTCAGTCTTCGGGTTAAGGTTGGGTACTGCCCCCACTCAGTAACAGTTGAATAATACCTGGACCCTACGGAACCTCCCTTTTTAGGGCTCCTTATTATGATTTCCTTATATAAGTCCTTAAAAAGGTAGGTTACGTAGGGTTAAGGTATTCATAATATAGATATATTAGGCCCTTGATGGTAGCCCTATTGTAGACTGTTACTGTATGGGGGCAGTACCTAAGGTTAAGGTTTCGGGTCGAGGTTCCTCAGTAACTCCTTGATATTAAGGGGAACCTTTTTCCTAATATTCAGCTTTAACGAAGAGACCACAAAAGGATACTACTCAGGAACCTGGGGTTTTTAGGGCTTCGCGCTTGGGGTGGGGGTTTGGGGTTGAGGGCCGAGGGTAAATAGTAGGCTACAGGGGTATATAATATACGGTTAGTAACCTACTATAGGTACCCGTAGCCCAAGGGTGAACTGAATCAAAAGGCGCACGGGCATCTGCTGTTCGGACTTCACGGGCTCAACATCTCTGCACGAGCCTGCCGAACAGCACACCTCATGTGGGCATGCTGAGTGGCCATGTGTGAGGCAAACTTCTTGACAGAGCTTCGGGTGGATTCATGTGCTTGTAGGGATGCAAGATGGGCAACGCGGCTTTGAAACCACGCGACTATCTCTGAAGCTGCAAAACGACGAAAGGATGCCGACTGAGGGAATTCAAGGATACCAGTCCATCCTGTGAGCATCCCATTGGAAAACCCTAATCCCCAGCCCCTCGGCCTTATGCAATCCTAAACTGCCCTAAACCCTAAAATCCAGACACTGAGCTCTAAACCGACATCCTGAACCTAAACTCTCGACTAAACCCTCGATGCTAAGCCTTTGGAAGGTGCACAACAGCCGGGTCGACGACGCAAGCGATGCAGCCCCGTCGCTGCTCCTTCCGACAAACCCGTAGGTCCATGTCATATAGGGGCAGGAAGACTGATATTAGCCATTCTACCCTTGCATAGCCCTCAGGGTTTGTTCTCAGAGATTCTCTTCAAAGCTTGTTTCCTATTGATTGATTCGGCTCGAGCCAGATTTATTGTCGGGCTATGTAACGTCCATGTACCAGGATACCATATAGGGTTAATAGCAGTATTTACCTAGGGCAAACTGTAAAGGAACTCCTATTCGCCAATCGTATTTACTGCCCTATGGTCTAAGTATCCAAATGATCGAGCACTATACGGGGTTACAGCTGATGATGGAGGGATTTCAGCATTGAGAGCTTCAAGGCTTACGGGCTCAGGGTTTACCTGTTCAGCCGTTCAGGATTAAGGGCTTGAGGGGAGTTTGGGAACTCAAAACCCAAGGTTTAGGCTTCCGGTCTTTGGGCTCGACATTGGTCTGGGGTCTGAGGCTGGGGGCTTCGTATGGCTTCAGGGCTCGGAATGGCTCCTGGCATCCCAGCTTTCCGAAGCTCCCGTTTGTAAGTACCATTTTGCCACTCTCTTGCCTCTGACTGCGTGTATACCTTTCTAGCGAAGTGCCCTGAGCCTCCGTACAGTCCACTTGACCCTAGAAGCACAGGTACCTTGCAGTGTGTTCCCCGGTTATGGGTACTATGAAGCGTGTATAAGTACCCTAAACCATAAACCCTAAACTCTAAACCCAATCATGATTAACTGGGCTTCTAGGGGTGCCACACCCCACCCAGAAGCCCAGCACTCCTAGACAACATCACTGCAAGAGTCGATAGACCTATATTGTACATAGTGGTGCCTTCAACAGGTTCCAAGATAGTAACATATATACTATGTAGGTACACAGGCCCTTTGGGTATAAGTAGTGGATTACTGGGTGCGAATCCTGGGCAAAAGAAATAAACGGCTGGGATAGGGTCCCATTGCACAAGTCTTCGCTCAACCCACACTGACAGAACGATCCTTTTGATTTTGCATCCAAACGAACACAAGGAGGCAAGTTGATACATATCTAAAGTCAGGAAGGAGCCAGTACCCCTAACTAGCCTATACCCTGAATCCGAATCCTTAACCCCCAAACCCTAAACCTCGCCCTAGACTCCGAAAGTTAAACACCGTGGGTAAGTAAAGCATCATTATAAGTAAAGCATCAGCTACTCCGGATATCAAAAGCCCGGCCTCCGAGTAACCCCCCGCCGCTTCGTTCGAAACCTGAGCCGGTGCAGCTACCTTGCACTGCCTTGTTTTGTAGGACCCCTATGCAATAAAGTCTGCACCCTAAACCCTAAACCCTGAACCCTAAACCCTAAACCCTAAACCCTGAACCCTAAACCCTAAACCCCAAAACCCTAACACCCTAAAACCCTAAACCCTGAACATGTAGAGGGGGTCTGTAGTCTACAAGACATAGGTTTTGGTAGGTTAAGGGAACAGGCATATGACCCTTCCTCAATCTACAAGAGGAGCAAAATTGGACTTAGGGTAGTTTAGCGTCCACGGTAGACGGCAGCTTAGGGGTTAGAGTGTTTAGGCTAGCTCAGGGTTAGGGACCAACAGAACCTACATCTCAGCATGTTTTAACCCCAAGGCCCGCCGTACAAGATCCTTTTACTCCACGCAAGCCACCCGCACGGCATTCCAACATCACACGATGCAAAAAGGATACTGAGTAATCTAAGTTACCCGAGGCTCCTAGCCTGAAACAAACCCTAGGCCCTAAAACCCTGAAGCCGTTAACTTAAGGGTTTAGGGTTTAGGTTTAGCCCTGAACCCTTATTGACCCTAAAAACCGTGGCTTCCTTCTCATGGCAGCTTAAGCAACGTTCCTTAACAATAACTCACTTTACTTTAAGCTTTAGGGCGCAGGGGTGTGGGGGGGGCCGACGGCTCTCCCAAATCGCCCAAACACAACACAGACAACAAAACACGTGTTGTAATGCTAGTACATGCATCATGATGGGAAACCGGGGTGAGCAACAATCATCAATACACATACGCACCATGGACCTGTGCTGCATATACCATATATGATCATTTATGCATATGCGTAGTTGAATACGTACGTAAGTACGCGCGTATGTATGCGTGTAAGCATGCATGCAAAATGGACGGATGGATAGACGGATGGACAGAGAGATAGTTGGATAGGTAGGCAGACAAAGGACTAGATTGACGGTATGATATTGATAGATCGACTGATCGATAGACAGACAGATAGATAGAGAGACAGTTAGTACGTAACTCAGGAACTCGGTAGATAGTTGATGGATAGAACAACAGAGAAAGCGAGAGGGAGAGAGAGAGAGAGAGGGAGGAAGAGACTTAGAGAGTAAAATGAGTAGTTCGGTAAATAGCTGGTTAGATGAAGTACTGTAGGGAGAGACAGACAGACAGACAGACAGACGGACGGACGGACAGACAGACAGACAGAGAGAAAGCTAGGTGGTAGGTAGGTAGGTAACTCGATGGAGGGAAAAGACAGACAACAAATGCAGTATACAAACTATGTGTATGTATACACATATATCCTCTTCATATTCATTATCTCTCTCTGTATATATATATATAGAGCTGTTACCGCATCTCACCACATCTGAAACGATGTTATGTTACAGTCATAAGCCGCAGACATATAGAATCATGCGCAGAATCACATTCGCAGCCGTCAACATAACCTAGAATATCACAATCCTCAGCCTGGCCCCTATCATAAGCTGTAGCATGTCTGACCATACAATATCACATGAAAACATCTCACGTCAAGTCATGAATAGCATGGACACACCAGTCCTGTCATGTCATATCATGGACAAGTATAGCAACGAAGCTTGGGCCGCCCGGCAGAAGCCAGAAAATCTGACCTCGGCTTCGCTTCGGGAACGGGGCGGGCTTCGAAACCCTCGGTATAGAGTTCGGGGATCTAGGGTTGGAGGTGTAGGGTTTAGAGGTTTACGGTTGAGGGTCGCCTTGGGCTCCGCTTCAGGCTTTCGGGTTTCGATCGTGATATTTGTTTCAATTATGTAGGGTCGTAGGTTTTGCGCAGATGGCTTTGAAGCTAAGGCTGGGGTTTAGACATTGCGCCTTAGCAGGTCGTAAGTAAGGGCATAACCTGGGACAGGATGCTTCCTAGATCCCCTGAGCCTCGAGGATTAGGGGTTTAGGGTTTGGGGACCAGGCATGCGATTTACTTTCCAGGTCTAGCCCGTGGCTTTTGGGGGTTTACATTTAAGTTTTTGTAGTTTCAGGCTTTCGAAGACGGTTGGACAGCTTCCTGAACTCTGTTGGCCAAGGGGTCAGTGCTGTTCCTAGTCTCAAGGTGATGCAAGACTTGGGTTGAGCTCTGTTGTTCGGCAGGCTACGCCTCTAACCACCAAAGCCGCATCGGAATTGTATATGGGTGGTTGTCAATATTAGGGTCCCTGTTTGGGTCCATATTTTCATACGGCACCCAATATTTAGGGTACCCAAAAAGGGACAGTAATTTTGACAACTACCCATATAAGATGTTCTAATTTCCGGGGCTGGGGGGGGGAAATAAGACCCCAGACCGAGCTGATCGTTGGCGGGGTAGTTTCTGAAGTTAGCCCCTTTAGCCCCAAAAATCTGAACCCTCATGTAGGAACCTGATTAAGAAACCCTGGGCCTATGCCTATAACCCCAAAATAGTAGGATTCATATAAAGAACCCTAATAAAGGCCCAAGGTTTCTTAATCAGGTTCCTACATTAAACCGAGGTAGATTTCAAGCTGCTTGAAGCTGGTAGGTTCAGCTGTTCGGATTTAGGTTGTGGGGTCGAGGCCCAGCGAATAAGAGCATGTGGGTAGTTGTCAAAACTAGGGTCCCTTTTTGGGTCCTTATTATAATACGGTACCTAATATTTGGGGTACCCAAAAAGGGGCCATAATTTTGACAACTACCCATGTAGGAAGGGAGTCTCTATCGGGTTGAAACTACAGGTAAGGGTTTTCGGTTTAATGCTTGATAGCCTCTAAGTACGACGAACGCACAACTCCCAACTCTTATAAACTTCGGTCCAGAGGCATTGAGCACATCAAGCCTCGACCACCCCTCAAAGGATCACTTAAACATCGTTCAATTTAAGGCTGAGGGTCCAGGGGGCGCAAAATTGCATTGCAAATATCAGGGCTGCGGTACCCCGGTCTTACCACTACCTATGCTGATGGACAAAAGTCTCTATTCTCCGTGGTAGGGAATGATGCGACAACTTCAAAACAAACATGACAGTGGCATTGGCATGCAGATCTTTGCCAGCTGCTGTATCAACCCACAAGCCAATCTGGAAACCCTAAACCCTAAACCCTAAACCGCGACCTGAGACTGAGCAACCCTTACATAACCCTAAGCCCCTTCACACCACACCCGAAAACCACCCTCAACCCTACACAATGTAAACCCTGAAGCCTGGAACCCTAAACCCCAAAGGGCCCAAAGTACCTACATAGTCCCTGAAGCCTGAAACCCTAAACCCCAAAGGGCCCAAAGTACCTACATAGTAGAATGTAGGGTTTCTATATTAGAAAAAGAAGCTACTATTATGATTTGGGGGAAGTATTCCCCACAACAGTACCTAGGACCCTTTGGGTTGTACAAGGAGTTCTTGGCTTTGGATCCTCCAGGGTAGCCCGGGGTATCAATCTTACAAAACATAAGATGGGGTTGCGGTTTCGGGTTTAGGGTTCCGAGACCGGAACAATTCAAAATACTATTCCTTGCTGTAGGGCTGTAGTAGGGCTCCTCATGACAAGCAAATACAAGTTAGCGTATACCAATAAAACATTACTCTAGCTAGTGACGTTCCTATATAAAAAGAAAAGGGTTGCTGGAGACACGGAAACCAAGCGACATGCTGCCGAGGATGGCCAGCATCCCAGCAGGTGGAGGTGCACCTATCGGTTTCTATGCTGTCGAGCAACCCACGGGGCCAAGGTAGAAACTTTTTTGGTTCAGTTTTTTTATCATGGGAACCAGAAACAGGAAAATAACAGACACTTCTTGCGGTTATCTATATTAACCTGGGAACCCAGAAACGCAAAATCAACACATTTCTTCCACTGAACAACCTAGGTTTTAGGAGGGTTTCTAGAATAACTTGGGGGGTTACAATCCCTAAACCTTATATACAAAGCCTTCAGCAAACCCAATAAGATGCCTGTAAGGGTTCAGAGCTTTAGGGGCTTTTTGAAGGTTTACGGGTTTACAGCTTATGGTTTGGGTTTTAGGGTATCAGGCTTATGGTTCCTTGAACGGTTCGCGAAGGGCTCCTTGAAAGGTTGTTTTGAGGGGCCGGGCTTCGTAACGGGTCCTGCTGGTTCCTCTAAAGGTGAGCCCTACTTGAATGAAGAGCTGCGGCTGTGAAGTCTGTTTTGCCCCCAAACCAAGTTATACCGAGGCAAAGATATGATCGCCCCGGGTGGGCGGGCTGGGTGACATGTCGATTTCTGAGCCGCTGAAGGTTCAGTAACTTATGCCAAAATCCTTTAGCATTGCATTCTATTCGAGTTCTTCACGGGGTATATGTAGAACTCTACCTGCAAAAAGTTAAGGCTTAGTTTGGGATGTCTGCGCGGTTCTCTCGAGCTCTAGACTAGAGGGGTGCTATAACGGTTTGAGCGTTCTGGGTGGGTTCAGGGTGCTTGGTCTTAACGCTTGGATTTGTTTGGAGCCCTTGACGGAATGACAAACAGTACTCTACTGTTTTGCATGAGATAATCTAAACCCTCACCTGATTGCATTGCGCTCAACTTGAGGAACAAGTGTTTCAATCCAGCGTCGTGGTGTCCAACACCGACCCAGGTGTGGCACATTCCCGGAACATCCTCTTGGAATTGAGCGATGCAGTTCTTTGAGACGTAGCCCCACAGCATTTTTCAAATCACGTTGTCACTGAACGACAGTGACCAAATCAACCGCCGCTTCTTTCTGAGCAGTAGTGCCTCACGCACTCCTGGGATCCCTTAAGGATGCCCGACTGCCGTTGCACGTAGTCCTTAGGGTGTGCACTTCGTCCTTTTTTAACACCTCCGTCGGGTCTCTACGCATCAAATCATACACCATCTTCCCCGGTGTTGCGTTCTGGATTTCGTTCGTGGCGAGGATGAGCTTGCAGACCACACGAAACATGAGATGAGACCTGCTGTGCCTGTTTCCAACCAGACCCTGAAGCCTTCGCGGATGCGCGCCTCTAAACCCTCAGAGGAACCCTAAGTTCCGAGAAACCCTTGGACAAACCCTTGTGGAACCCTCAAAGAAATCTATGACCCTTTGTAGAACCTCCCCACCCTTGTGTAACCCTTAAAGAGATCTACAAACTCTTGTAGAACCTCCTCAGTAGTCAGAACTAGACTGTTGGGTGTAGCTGTGACACGGATTGCTGCATGGAGCAACAGTGGGCACTGTCCCAAATTGGTATTTGCAAGTGCCCTAGTGTACGTGTCTTCCTAGACAGCGAAATACAAGAAACCCTCACCAATACCAAGCGAAAGCCGTGGAGCCTGTATCCCTTGGGGTCCATGCACACATACAATAGGTATGCTTGTCGTACAGATACTATATGGAGAGCCCTTTAACTAGGTCGGGGTTTCAGTAGTCATCAACAGTACTCCCCGCCTGCGGTCCTTACAGTGAACCCCAGAAAGTTGGAACAGGGGTTTAGGAGAATTGGTGCTAGGATCCCCTATACTCTACCTTAAGAGCATGAGGATACTGATGTTCTAACTTTCTGGCTTCTACTATACATATCCCACCTCCTCCTGTCGCAGCTCCACCCGAGCCTGCTGTGGTGGTCGAAACACGGGGTGACGGTGGTTGGGAGTTCGGGCAGCCCAGTTTGACGCACCCTGATCCCATCTGAGCCCTAAACCGTAAACATGCTCATAATATGGGGGTTTCAAAAAGTCGGGGACCCTAAATTAATATAGTACCTAAACAATAGGATCCTACTCCCACATTATTCAGCCCACTGTAAGCACCCCCTGAAGCCCCAAAATCTTAGACTTCCAGACACGGCCTGGCACTCTCCGACCAAACCCGCCAAGCAACGGAACCCCAAACGCCGAACCCTAAAAATTGTATAGAAACCCCTGTGCAGTACATACAGCGGAACCCCAAAGCCTAAGCAGAGGGAGAGGGTGAGGGAGAGGCCTACTAAAGACTACTGATGAACAACATCCTGCATGACCCTATATACCTAAACTGTGGCAATGTGGTACTTTGTTATGCACTTAGGGTCATGCAGGATTTGGTCCATCCACCGCAGTGTAAAGTATGGTCACCCCTAAGCACTAAACGCTAAACCCTGCACGCTAAAACCTTAACCCCCTAAACCCTACAACTTCCGAGTCGTATTCGGACCGATGAACCCTAAGCACTTGGCAAGCACCTAAGGTTCCGTTTAGGATTTAGGCTTTAGGGCTTAGGGATGCTTGTTATTTCATAATGTACTCCTCAACATTGATTAATGCTAACCTTCCTTACTATCATCCAAAAAACGACTATTAGGTACTTTCGACCCTCATATTCCTTTCGAAACCGAGAGGAACACACTAGAAAAGCCTTGTGAGACACTCTCAACGGCAACTCCGCACCGTAGATCCCTGTAAGACTTGAGCCGTACCTGCATATTCTTCTCTACCTGGAGGGTCAAGATCCATATTTTCTACTATTATGGAACTAGACTTCAAAAGACATACCGGTTATGGTTGCTGAATCCTGGTTCCATTCTGTACGGTATGTGATATGTAGTTATTTCAGAGTTTCAGAAAACGAGGACCCCAACACCGATCCACAATAACAACAGCTTCACCGAAAGGAGCCCCTAATCGGAACACCCTGGACACATTTTCGGAGTGGGACATTGCGGGCGGTCCTACACATGGCACTGATCTGTCTCTTGATTGACCAGGTATCGCGAAGACTGCGATCCAGCATGAAGGTTTAGGGCTTAGGCTCTGGGGTATTGGGTTTAGAGGGCTTTAGGCGCCCTCGGCTAAAAATATGCTACGCGCCCCCATGCCCCCACCTGTGGGCGATGGTGTCGCTGAGTTGCCTGTTGCACCTGTGCGTTGGGGTCTTCACCCTACATCCGAAACCCGAAACCCTACCCTAGACCTTTAAACCTTAGGCCGTGAACCCTAAACCTCATAAGCCCTAAGCAGCCCCGCCTTCAACAACACAAAACGAACTAAACCCTAAGCTCTAAACCCTAACCCTAAGTAAGCCCTAAGCCGCCCCCTCAAAAGAACAAAAACAAACTAAACCCTAAGCCCTGCATGAACCCTAATAGGCCCTAAAGCCTACCCAAAGGCCCCAAAGTATTTTTTTCGGGGGGTTAATATTTAGAACGCTAAGGAACTACTTTGGGGCCTTTGGGTAAGCATGCCTCTGAAGACTTAACGCTACGGGTCGAAGCCTCAATGCCAGTATGAGCAGCAAGAGGAGCACCCAAAGGGTCCTAAGCACCTAATACAGGGGCCTTAAAAATTAGAGCAGGGTTTGGGGTTGTACTATACTATAATTATAATAAGGAACCTCCAAAATAGTTACGAAGGCCCCTAAAGTACCCGACCTTAATGACGAAATGATCCCTACAAGCAGGGGGCCTATACCCTTATACTATGAGCCCCTACAAGGTACATGAGCCTTGAACCGTTTTCGGGGTTCATGTCGTCTTCAAGGTAAGGGTCCATGTGCTCAATTACAATGTACTTTGCTCCCGCAAATACCTTACGTATATACCGGGACTACTGCGAGGCCAAAAGTACCTACTATTGGGCACATGGACCCTGAGGGCTATATGGGTCGTAGGTAATTCCTCCTACACCCTAAACCATTAAACCGGTCCATGCTACATAGGAATCCACCCTTCTACTATGAAGATGCCTAGGACCCTTGGGTGAGGGCTCAGAGTTTAGGGGTAGTAGTAGTAGTAGTAGTAGTAGTAGTAGTAGTAGTAGCAGTAGCAGTAGCAGTAGCAGTAGCGGTAGCAGTAGTAGTAGCACTAGCAGTAGCAGTAGCAGTTGTGGTCGTCGTAGTCGTAGTCGTAGTCGTAGTCGTAGTAGCAGTAGCAGTAGTAGTAGTAGTAGTAGTAGTAGTAGTAGCAGTAGCAGTAGCAGTAGCATTAGAAAAGTGAAGTAGCAGCAGTAGCATGAGCACCCAACTTACAAGTACCCACGAACAGACAATCACCTGGGAAAGCCCTACACACATTTATCTAGCCCCAATGGCCCAAAACCTTTAACTTTGACTGTTCGAAGCTCGTGAGGCCGGAGAGCTATAAGCCACCGGCCTTGCACGCAGCAGTTACATTGAAGGCGACCAGAAACAAAATCTTTGACCGTACAACCCTAAACTTAACCGTATACAGGGTGCGTGCCTGGACTATTGGAATGATGAGGCTTGTATTGGCCCCTAACTGTAAGCCTGAGGGTCTTAGGTACGAAAAGCGGTACTCTGAATGGCTTTTGCGTGGGGCTTGGACTAGCACGGCTCGCTCTTCCCCTTTCTTGCGGAATCCTGAGCCCAACAAAAACCTGGAAGATGCCTGGTAAACCACCGTACCCACCCCTTTCAAAAACAGTGATTCAGACACCGAAAACCGTCAGTGCCCAGTAGGTTCAAATCCCACGATACCCAAAGAACCCAAACCCTGGCGATGGACCTGCTGGCGGCTTGGATGCAGCCGGAGCTTGACTTACCCCTGTCACGGTCTGCGTCTTGATTGGTTTGTCTAGGGCCTAGGGATTCAGGGCCATGGTTTTAAGGATTCTGGAAACCCCAAACGGTAAACCCGTGCTTCAGGGACCTATCCGGGGATGGCAGGTTGGTGTATGTCATCTGGCACCACACAAAAGCACCAAACACAAATGTGTTTTGTACTCCCGAAAAACGTCTTCGGGCGTCTGCGTTGATCTTTGTACTAGTGAGACGGCTCATATACCTTTGATTTTGAGGTACATGGACGCTTATATCCGAAACCGTTATGGTACGTACCATAATAGAACCCCTAAAGGAACCCTCAAAGGAACCAGGAATACATGGACCCTTAAGGCAACACGTTGACATAGTTTACGGAGACTGGACCTCAAACACCCAAATCACATACCTTTTTAAAGACGTATGTAAGGAAAATATACGAAGGAACCCTTAAACGGTAGGTTTCTTAGGGAAACTGAGACAAGCAATGCCTTTGGGGATGGAGCAAGTCCGCTCTACACAAAAATCTTGCCAAAACAGAACCCTGCCTTTTTTGGTGGCTTAGGGCTTGTTAGGGAAGCCCAAGGGTCCTGGTGCTCCGTAGTTTGGGACTTTATGGGCTGTTTGGTACCGACAACCCATAAATAAGGACTACTTGGACCGAATGGGAAACATTCGAAGCATTAAAAGTGCTCCTTAGTTTGGGATTTGTATGGGCTGTTTGGGTTTGAAAGACAGTCACTGGCGCGGGTGGGTCCTTCTGCGATGTGCGAAACACTTGAGTTCACATACAAACCTGTAAATTTCTACATTACATGACAAAAAAGCTTCCCGGCATGGAACCCGTCCTGCCAGGTCTTTGTTGCTTACCAACCGAAATCGATATTGCAGAGAACAGCTTGAATGCCGTCTACAGTAAACATTCGTGGTACCAAAAACCCACAAATAACCTGTAAATTTCTACATTGCATGACAAAAAAGCTTCCCAGCATGGAACCCGTCCTGCCAGGTCTTTGTTGCTTACCAACCGAAATCGATATGGCAGAGAACAGCTTGAATGCCGTCTACAGTAAACATTCGTGGTACCAAAAACCCACAAATAACCTGCAAATTTCTACATTGCATGACAAAAAAGCTTCCCAGCATGGAACCCGTCCTGCCAGGTCTTTGTTGCTTACCAACCGAAATCGATATTGCAGAGAACAGCTTGAATGCCGTCTACAGTAAACATTCGTGGTACCNCCCAGCATGGAACCCGTCCTGCCAGGTCTTTGTTGCTTACCAACCGAAATCGATATTGCAGAGAACAGCTTGAATGCCGTCTACAGTAAACATTCGTGGTACCAAAAACCCATAAATAACCTGTAAATTTCTACATTACATGACAAAAAAGCTTCCCAGCATGGAACCCGTCCTGCCAGGTCTTTGTTGCTTACCAACCGAAATCGATATTGCAGAGAACAGCTTGAATGCCGTCTACAGTAAACATTCGTGGTACCNCCCAGCATGGAACCCGTCCTGCCAGGTCTTTGTTGCTTACCAACCGAAATCGATATTGCAGAGAACAGCTTGAATGCCGTCTACAGTAAACATTCGTGGTACCAAAAACCCATAAATAAGGACTACTTGGACCGAATGAGAAACATTCGAAGCCTTAAAAGTGCTCCGTAGTGTGGGACTCTTATGGGCTGTTTGGGTACCCCAAACCCATAAATAAGGACTACTTGGACGGAATGGGAAAAGTTCTAAGCCTTAAACCCCCACCACGGACCTAGAGCTGCACCACCAACAGATCTAACTACCTTAATTTGGCGTTCTACGATATTATAGGTATAGTTGGCATATTTGTTATTATAACCCTGGTTACTAATGCTCGTTTGAAGTAAGGACTCTTGCCTGTCGTGCCCTTCGCATCCTTCGCCGCGGTGTCCTCCTCTTTCGTACCAGCATTGCTATTCACACCAAACCCTAAAGCCGAGGGGCTTAGGGCCAGGGTTTGCCTAGGGATCCCGAAGCCCTACTGTGCTAAGAGTTCTACCCTCTATCTAAGATATGGGTCGTAGGGTTTAGGGTTACCTACCATTTCGTAGGGTTTGGGGATACAGGTATAACTTCGGGACACAACCTTCAAGCACGGGGTCCTTCGAGCCTGAGATAAAGGTTTCGGTTTGGGCCCTCAACCCACCGGCCCATGGACAAGCCTGCACGGTGCAAACAAATAAACAAATACTAAAGTTACGAAATAGGTACCCTTAGATGAGGCCCCTTTAAGTCCAAAGTAGGTACTATCTGCGCAAATGGACGCTTACACAACCCCTGACGTTCTGGTGTTGAGTCTTTGATGCCTTTAACTCCGAGATTTGTGCTGGAGCCAGCGGAACCGACCCTCTCCTTCCCTTGAGATCCCCAAACCCCTTAATTAAGGAATATACATTGGATCATAATCTTATGCCCCACATTGTTTAAGGTATATTCCTTAATTAAGGGGCATTGGGATCTCTGGCTCCATTTTTGATGGACACCCCAAAAAGGCCGAGGCTAAAGCCGCCAAGCAGTAGATTCCGTCCCTAAGGGTCCAAGTACCTAATAATCATATACTCTCCTAAATATTGAGCTACACAACTACTATCCTACACCCGAGTACCTAATTATTTGGTCCTTTGGACCCTTAGGGCGTGAGGGATGTCAAGGCAACCTCGAGCCCTGAGCCCTAAGACTCCATGTACCCATATAGTAGGTACTTAGGCCTTAAAGGGGTCCCTATATGGGTACTTTAAGGCCTACGAACCTACTATATGGGTACATGGAGCCTTTGGGGAGGGCTTTCAAAACGGGTGCATAGGCGGAGCGATGAGGCTCCAAGCACAACATTACCTAAAACATGAATATGGGAGTTTTCGAAAATTAAGGGTACCTTTAAAAGGATCCTCCAGGGGTTCTCTAAAGGGATCTATAAGGGTTCTATAAAGGGTTTAGGGGTTAGAGTTTCCGAAAATAGGGGTACCTTATGTTGGGGTCCTTATAATAAGGATCCTACTATTTAGGGTACTATGTTAGCGTCCCCTATTTTCGGAAACTTCCATATTGGGTCCTTTGGCCCCTCAGCGCAGGGTAGCACGAGTATTATGTCATACTGTGAAAGCCTCTGCTGTCCAGAGACATTATCAGGGATTTCAGGATGCAGGATATTGAGTAAACCGTAACCCTAAGCCCCCAATCTGAATTTTAACCCTTACCCCAAGGCTCAAAACAGCAACCAAGCCGTATATAGTATGGTCTTTGGGCGCAAGAGCTTTAAAGTATGAGTCCTTGGAGCCTAACGGTTGCAAATCTCCTTAGAGGAACAATTAAGAAACCCTATAGAACCTTCATGGATCCCTTTAAAGGAGCCCTTAGAGACCTAAGGAGGGACACTCCTTCGCCGTGCTCGCAGCAGCTGCTTTGGCAGGCCCTGATGGTTCCGAATGGGTTCAGGATTTCAGAACTCGGCTGAACCCTGAACCCTCAACCCTAAACCCGAAACCTTAAACCTGAAAGCCGAAACCTTAAACCCTGAACCAAAAACCCTAAACCTTGAACTCTGAACCTTCAACCCTGAACAAACGCCGCTGTGTGGCAGGACTCTCTATACTTTGGTGTTTCAAAGGCATGGGGATACTGATGCTTCAACTCTCTGGATGTAGGTGGCTTTAGAGCTTGGGGTGTGGAAGCCTTATCTGCTTATGGGCTAGATTCGGGTTCTATGCAACATACAACATCAAGGTTCAGTAGGCTCCTGATCGGGTTCGTAAGCCATGGATCCTAAACCATGAAACGCGAACTTCTCGCTAAGCCTGAATTGCAGTTTGGCGCGGTCCGGGAGCAGAAAATTACGAACGACTGTGGGTTTTAGGAATCTAATCCAACTTACCATACAAAGGGAAGCATCCGCGTAGCATACTATATGTATCCGTATTGTCGCAACTTGAATTCAGTGGACTAGCCTGGCAATTGCCCGGAGAAACAACGAGAAACCACAGCACACACACACACAACACACACACACGCGCGCAGACACAGACACACTCACACACTCACACACACACAACACACAGACACACACAACACACACACACATACACACATACACACAAACACGTACACACACACATAAACACACACACACAGACATACACACATACACACTGAACAAGACAAACGACATCACAAACAAGCAGTGCTTTGCCAGGCCTGAGGTTGCCTTCGGCGCCGGCGGTGCAGCAGAACCGGCGCCTGTGAAGACATGTAAAATAGAGATTCTCCACCCAAAGGCTCCAAGTACTAATGTAGTAGGTGCTTAGTAGAAATTGGGGCCCCGTAGTATATACTGTTATACCGTTACTTGGGCCCTTTGGGAGCTCAGGTAACTTCGTGGTGCAAGGTTTTGGGGCTCTTGGGCTTTCGGGTTTTAGGATGTCTTGTGAAGGGGTCCTGTCTAGATCCCCATTGGGGGTTTGTGGCATCTTCTGGCTTTAGAGTTCTTCGTGATCAGTATATTAAAGGGGTCGTAAAATTCTTCATGGTTGCTTGGTTATGTGATAGCATCAGCATATTTTGGCCTATCGGGATGCGACAGGGAGATATCATTATTTCCTTAATCCTAAACCCGATAACCCTTAACCGAATCATTAGTTACTCCGATCCCTACAGTACCCCCCCAGCTAGGGATTTCAGGCTTTGCGGTTCTCTGGTCTATGACTCCTTTAAAGTAAAGAGGATCCCTACACTCTTGAAGGTCCAGAATTGCGCCGGTGTGAATTCCAATTAAATTTGAAGCACAGAAAGTCAAGCTACACAAGGTACTCGTGAGAGTTTAGGCCCACGCACTTCGGAACACTCCCGGCTGCGAGACAGCCGATGGGAATTTCCCATTGATTGTGACCGGCGTCTCCCTCCGTCCCTTCATCGTAGTCGTAGCCGATACTACCGATTGCCATGCGCAAAGGCCGCCGAGAAACAAGGTGCCACTCTCCACATGGAGGTAGGTGGCAGCCGGGGAATTGCACCAAAAACAAATCATGGTGAGCGCAAGCACTGCGTGTGGATGCGGGAACCAGGTCTTGCGTCGATTTCAAGCCGGACCTGGAAAACCCTAAACCCTAGCTTGAGCAGGGCTGCTTGCAGGAGAAGGGAGCGCTGCCAGCGAATCAGCTCCCCCATACCCGCCGAAACTTTGGGGAGCTGTGTCATGGCAGAGGAAGCACTGACACGCCGGGCAAGCTGATGGGGCCAAAGATTTGCTCCGGCATCAAGATGTTCACTGAAGGAACAGTTCATTGGATCCTTATACCCCATCGAATCCTGCAAGAGTTCATTTAGTGGGTTCATTTCAGGCTGTGTGGTGGAAGCCGAAGCAGTACTACTGCTACTACTGCTACTGCTACTACTGCTACGGACTACGACTACGAGTAGTTTACTGCTACCAGTACTGTCAAAGGGTTGTGACTAAGGGACTGAATGACGAGTAAACCGGGTTTTGCTTTTGTATTTCGTTGAAGCTCTGGTAAGAACTTGTACATCGCAAACCCGTAGCATCAGTAGTCGTAGTACTACTAGTAGTAGTAGTAGTAGTCGTAGTCGTAGTATTCAAGTAGTAGTAGTAGTAGGAGTAGTAGTAGAGCTAAGAGTAGTAGTAGTAGTAGTAGTAGTAGTAGTAGTAGTAGTAATAGTAGTAGTGGGTAGTACTAGGAGTGGTAGTAGTAGTCGTAGTCGTAGTATTCAAGTAGTAGTAGAGCTAAGAGTAGTAGTAGTAGCAGTTGTAGTAGTAGTAGTAGTCGTAGTAGTAGTCGTAGTAGTAGTAGTAGGTAGTAGGTAGTAGGTAGTAGGTAGTAGGTAGTAGGTAGTAGGTAGTAGGTAGTGGGTAGTGGGTAGTGGGTAGTGGGTAGTAGGTAGTAGGTAGTAGGTAATTGTAGTTGGTAGTAGGTAGTAGTGGTATTTGTTGTCGTAGTAGTAGTAGTAGTAGTTGTTGTTGTGGGGGTACTAGTACAAGTAGTCTTAGTAGTAGTAGTAGTAGTAGTAGTAGTAGCAGTACTACTACTACTACTACTACTACTACTACTACTACTACTACTACTACTACTCGCACTAATACTAATAGGGTCTTTAAAAAATTGATGCTCTCATGTGTACCCTTGTGGGACCATGTTAACATAGCATCTTCCATAATCACCTGTTCCCGCCCAAGCGATCTCCTTGTGTAGGGTTTAGCGTTTAGGGTGCAGAGTTTAGGGTTTAGCAGGAACCCCTTCCTTCTTTCCGGCTCGGGGGGTCATGCGTTGAAACACACCCAGCTAGAGCTCTCTCGGATATGATTCCAACCCAACCGCACAACAACTGGAATAGGCTTGTGGGCTAGACTGTAGTCCAATCAAACAGGGAATATAGTGGGGATATACCCGGTATACCATGACCATTACTACTACTACTACTACTACTACTACTACTTCGGACCCTACACAAAACACCCCCAACGGCCCGCCCGTCACGGAACCCTTGAAGGAGCCGTTAAAGCACCCGAGACCCTGAAAGTGCAGTAAAGTTCTTGAAAGAGCCCGAAGGAAACCTCAAAAAAAAAAAGCTATAATATCTGTGTAATTATAAATATATTATACACGCCAGTAATCTACTATTTCGGTAGGGTTGTACTAGGTGTCGGATCCTACATTTTTTTGGAACTGCGATGGAGACTATACGTCTCCCTATTACGACTTCCTTATATAAGTCCTTACGTACAAAGCTAAGTTACTTCGGGGTCAGGGGTCGACGAAAACCCCTACGCCAACCTCAAGTTTGGGGCTGGGCAGATGTGACTTGATGACTTCGAAAGCCTAATTTCTGGAAACCGCAAGCCATTAAAACAAAAAAAAACGACAGCCTGAAGGCCCTAACCCTAGACGCTGTACCCTAAAACTTGGGGTTTCGAAGGCAAAAACTTAGAGCCCACGGCCCTAATCCCCCGTTGGCCGACAACTTCGCCTGAGAGAATCTTCGGGGCTGCCTTTGAGGGTGGCGAGCTCTTCTCAGCCCCTGCAGGAGCAGGTACTTGAAGGAGCAGGGGACTTAGTAAGTTGGTTATAAGTAGGGTTATAATTAGGGTAACTCCATTTAGGGCACTTATAACTCTACTTATAACCTACTTACTAAGTCCCCTGCCCCTTCAANTGAAGGAGCAGGGGACTTAGTAAGTTGGTTATAAGTAGGGTTATAATTAGGGTAACTCCATTTAGGGCACTTATAACTCTACTTATAACCTACTTACTAAGTCCCCTGCCCCTTCAAGTAGGGTTCAGGGCTTAGGGTTGAGGGTTCAGCGCTTGGGGTTTCAGGGTTTGCGGCGATCTTGGTTGAGGGTTTGGGTGTGTGGAGGCTTAGGGCCAAGACACTCTGAAGGATCAAGACCCCAACAGGCTATCCTACCATGGTTTAGCTTTTGATACGGGCCTCTTTTTCGAGGTTAACCATCGGCTGGATCCTGTACAAGGACCGGATGCTAGGCTGCAGGGCTTGGGGATGTTCGGGGAACTCGGGGTGTAGTGTGTGCGGATAGAATGTAGGACTTGGGGTGTAGAGCAGAAGGTGAAAGGGCACGTACATGTGCTCATGTTCTGGAGGCTGTGCTGTACATGGGCGGCCTTAAACCGACGCTGATTATGAGTTATTGCCTCGGGCTCGGCTTGTCCGGGCGAAGATCCTGGTTCACAGCCCTTCAAGAACTCAACCCTAAACCGGTGAACTCTAAACCTCACACATAAGCCACCCAGACCCGAAAATCGGGCAGTGTAACAGACTCAAAAGCCCGTTTCTAATTACTAAGGCCCCTGCATTACTTCTTGCAGTTTCTGGTTCTTGTAGCTATAGTATAATGTATATTCTAATTGCTAAGGCCCCTGTACTACTCCTGCGGGATCCGGGCCTGCTGGCGCTGCCGCTGCCGGCTTCGCAGGAACTGGGGCAGTTGCAGGCTCGAGAGGGTTTCGGGGCGTAGGGGTTTAGGGTGTAGAGGTTTAGGGTTTAGAGGTTTAGGGTTAGGGGCTTAGGGTTTTGGGTGTTCAGAGTTACCCTAGCCTCAGGGTCTTTGTTTAGGGTTATGCTTCAGAGTTTTACTAAGGGCTTATGTAGGTTCATAAGCAAAGTATGTGCATTTGGCCTACAGTGCCTGTGTTCATACCTGTAAGGCCGAAGTAATGTACTATACAACTGGCAGTATAGCAGCCTGAAGATTCTGTATTACGGTTGCCGTGGAGTTGTCACGAACGACCCTTTAACACTAAAATCTTGACAGACCCCAAGTGTCCAAGCAATTGCATAGTATATACTCTTGGGGCCAACACATCTACAAAGTATCTACGGTACCCTTTGGGTCCAAGTACATAATTATCATCTACTCTCCAAAATAGTAACCTACGTAACTACTATCCTAAACCCAAGTACCTAATTACTGGGTCCTTTGGACCCTTAAAACCCTACTTTAAAATCCTCTAAGCCCCTTATAGAACCCTTTAAAGGGACCCTAATTATTAGGTCCTTTGGACCCTTTGGGAAACAGCTGAAGCCGTGGCCTGTGCTGGTCTTTGCTGCGGCATTGCTCGCCGAGGCTGCCGCGCCTCACTTCTCAGAGATGTGCTCCTCCCTGGACCCTAAGAAACTTACCTTTTTCGGGTTCCCTAGTATGATTTCCTTGTCTAAGTTCTTAAAAATATAGGTTGTTCGGGGTCAAGGTCGGTCTTAAATAAAGTGTCCTACTGAGCTCTGGACTAAAGTCCCTGACGTCCTGCTATTACAGAAGAATACAAGGCTTCCTCATCAAAGTATGCAGCGCAGATGCAGGGAAAAACCATTTGTGAGTCCCTGATGCTACGAAGTTGACAATGTCTGAGTAAAACGGGGTTTTGTTTTTGTCCAGTTCTTTGCGTTTGCGGTTCGCGGCTTAGGGTATGTAAGGTTTACAGATTAGCCCCAAATCACCTACGTTTTAAGGACTTAGACGAGGAAGTCATGACAAGGAAACCCCCAAACAAGTACTACCCTAAGCCTAAACCCTAAACCCTAAACCCTAAAACCCCCTACAGTAGAAGCCAGAAAGTTGGAACATCAATATCCTCATGACCTTAAGGTAACCTATAGTATAGGGGATTCCAGCATTAATCCTCCAAACACCATGTTCCAACTTTCCGGGTTCACTAAAATTTTCGGAATATATCTTCCCAAAGGGTCCAAGTGTCATCATAGAAGGTACTTCGTAGGTATTTGGATATTTGGACCCCAAGACTACATACTACACGACACCATTACTTGGCTTTTTTGGAATTAAACCCCAACATGAAAGGCCCCTATACTTTAAGGAATATATTCCTTACTCAAGCGGTTTTGGGCTCTCTGGGTTGAGAATTTCAAGGCTCTGGTTTGGAAAATTGGGCTTACCTAGAGTAAGCCTGTACCTGTCAAACACGGACATGACCCACTAGATGAAACATAAGTACATTTCACGTGGGTTTTGAGGTAGCTTGGTTACTCTAGGTATATCTTCAGTGGCAACCTTTGCATGGGCAAGCTCATCTTTGTTGAGAAGTTGGGTTCACAGGATGTAAGGCTTACTGACCCCCTCGATCTCCGATCCCTTGTCACCGATACCGGTTCTAAGCATTACAAGGGTCTCTGGAGTCAGGGCTTAGGGGATAGAGTGTAGCAAACCATCAATCCCGAGTTGAAGCTTGCGTGCTCCCTACAAGCTCGACAAACGGGAGTTTCCGAAAATAGGGGACCTCAACATAGTGCCCTAAATAGGAGGATCCTTATTATAAGGACCCCAAAATAAGCTACCCCTAATTTTCGGAAACTCCCAAACCCTGATGAGGTGTAGCAAAAGCCACACTAACACAAAGCTGTGAACAACGGTTAGGGTGCGGGGCCGTGTAGGGCGCCCTCAAGCCCACGAATGAGGAAACACTAAGGGTCACTAAGGTCGGACAAGATGAGGTTCCCAGCTTAGCCAGCAACCCAAAATCCATATTCAACGAGAAGCCTGTGGCTGTCTTCGCAGCAGTTGAAGATGATGTGTCGGTGCCTCATGGTAGGCAAGTCGCCCGAACACGCATGAATTTGGGAGTGCAAGGCTTGAGAGGGTGTGAGATTTGTCAACCATACAACTCCATGTGCCTGTACAGTACATACTTTGGCCCCAAATGGGATTCGCATATCGGTACTTTAAGCCCTAAGTATATACTACGATATAGGTACATAGAGCCTTAAGACAAATATTGAGATGAATGGTTGCCTTTGCGTCTACTTGCGTTGTATGCCATGTGTTCGTAAGCATAGCACACACAACCACTAAGCTGTAGATCCGAACACTCTGCAGTGAAGGTGACTCGACTGGCGGGCCCTTGCAAGACCCCTTTGTCTGCAAATCGAGTCTGGCTAGGTGTGCCAGCAAGAAGATATAGACCCGTATGAACCTGCGTTTAGGGGTTGCTACCAGACAACATGCACTCGCAGCTACAGGTGCACGTAAGAGTCTAGACGAAAAGTCCTTACCCTAAGCCCTAAGCACTACCTAAACCCTCCAAAACCTACTTTTTTGTAGGGTCCCTATAAATTCATATTAGAGTTTATAATAAGAACCTAAAAAAAGTAGGTTTAAACCCTAAACCCCAAAACCCCAAAACCCTAAACCCTACACCCTAAACCCTGATTCAGGGACTGGCAGGTTTAAACCCTAAACCGCCTAAACCCCAAAACCCTAAACCCTGATTCAGGGACTGGCTGGTTTAAACCCCAAAACCTAAACCCTAAACCCTACACCCTAAACCCGGCTCTGGCAAGGATTTATAACTTAAGGGTTGTCCTTCTGCCGCCCCCACGCGCTTCGTCTCCTCTTCTTCTTCCCCTAAGGGGTCCTAAGTACCTACCCCAAAGGCCTCAAAGTACCCAACGTAGTTCCTTTTGGGGGTTCATATTTAGAATTCTATAAGGTAATCCCAAAAAGGAACTGCTTTGGGGCCTTTGGGTATATAGGAGAATGTAGGGTTTATATATTAGAAATTACTAGAAATCCAGTTACCTCAACCCTCAAATTACTAGTATGATTTGGGGAAGTAGTATTCCCCAGAACAGTACCTAGGACCCTGTGGGTTCTTCTTCAACAATGATTCGGAGACGAAGAAGAAATGGCCGGCAGAACATGAGCGGCCTCCAGGGTCTTCGCCCAATGATTTCAAGGTTCAGGGTGTAGGGGCTTAGGGTTTTAGGGTTATATGAGTATATGGGGTTTAGGGCTTTAAGGTAATATGAATATGTGGGGCTTCGGGCTTTAAGGTTACATGATTATATGGGGCTCAGGTGTTTTAAGGTTTAGGGATCGACCCAAAGAGAGTTAAATCGACCTCAAGCTTTGCCTCGTGCACCCGAATCTTCGCCGACCGTTTGGCTTCTTGGGTTTAGGGTTTAGCTGCTCGGAATCCCGCAAGATGCGCTGCGAGTAGAACCTCAGGGTGTTGCTGTTGCGCTGAAGCTGTTAAAGGAACCCTGGACATGGACCAAGGAGTCGATTCCGACAGCCCGGGGGCCCCGAAAGCTGTAACCAGAGAGCCTTCATAGTTAGACATGGGTTTTCGGGTTCTCATAAGGTTTAGGGTTTAGGGTTTAGGAGGGTTCTTGAAAGGAGTTCCTTCAAAAGGGCTCCATTACGGCCATAAGGGCTTGATGATGTAGGGGCCTGAATAACTAGATTACGGTTGTGAGGCCCTTACCTGAAGGACGAAATGACCCTTAAACGTAGGGGCCCTATACCCATATACTATGAATCCCTATATGGTATATGAACCTTCGTCCTTAAGGTAACGGAACCCCGTCCCAATGAGACCCCAGAACCTTTGTTCTCCAGGGCAGCGGCCCGTTGCAGAGCCCTTCTCTGCGGGAGCACCTGCCGGCGGTGTAATCATTAGCCTAGGACTTCGTTTACGGGCTCCTTTAAGGGATCCATGAGGGTTTCGATATTGTTTCAGCTTTCAAGGTTTCGGGGTAAACGGCTTAGGGTTTAAGGGTTTGAGGCTCAAGGTTGGAGAGTCTTTAGGCGTCAAAGCTTAAGTTCGCCACGAGCCCTGTGAAGAGGCTGCTGCGGGGGCCCTGTAAACATGGAGGCCGGCAGGGTGTCCGACCCTCCAATCAAGTGTAGGAGCCTCAATCTCTCGAACAGGGTGCATTTCAATGGGTTCTACTTCAGCTACTATAGCGGCACTAGAATATGGGGCGGACTTTTTCCGGGTGCGGCAAGTGACAAGAGTCGCGCTCATAAACTCGAGTATATGGGGGGGCCTTAGTATTTCGAAGAGGGTTATGGGGTATCTTCATTTTAACATTGTGCTATCTTATGATAGGGAGCCCTCAGGACTGGTCTTGGTAAGCATTCAGGCTTCTATACTGAGTTGTCCCTACCATTAATTATGTCCATATACTATCCACAATATATATATATATATAGATAGATAGATAGATCCCAAAAATAGAAACTGGCAGCTGGCAACAGGGCAACACTGCGGAGCATAACCTAGGGTATACGGTCGCAGGTCTGATTCAGTGTTTCTGGGCCGAGTGTTTCGGGTCTGTAGCTAGAGCTCAGACCTCAACGAATGCTCAAGCCACATATGCATGTAAGTATGTATGTAAGTATGTATGTATGTATGTATGTACCGTAGCGGCCCTAGCGTTCCAGTTACCTAAATAGTATAGTAGCTAACCATGTACTATACACTCCAGTAACCTACCATTTAGGTAACTGGAGCCCTCGGGTGTATGCGTGCATGTATGTACGCAGGCAGGCGCATGCATGCATAGATGTGTTCTGGAGCTGCTTTCCCGGACTCTTGGACTCGGATGTGAGGCTCAGGGCTGGCGGGGTTAATAAAGAGGCCCCGACAGAAGATATATATATATACACACATGTGTATATGTATATATATATGTATATTGAAAACATATTTATGTATATACACACATAAGAAAGAACTATATAGACATGTAAAGACAGACCCTGATTGCATGCAGAACCCGTTGTTGCACTTCAGACAGAGTGCTTGCTCCCCAGGGGTCTAACTATCCTTTTGGGTTCTGCAGGGGTTCCGATAAAAAGGATCCTAACACCCATGAACCTCTAGAACCCTAGAACACTACAGCAACTGCCCAAGTGAGCTGCCAGGTGATCGAAACACGTCGAACCAGAAAAGGACATGGATATTCGGTGTCTGTTCGACCGCTGCGAAAAGGGCAGCAAAAGACAGTACGACTACTCCTGATTCTTTTTACTGTAAGCCTCACTAACATGCTTAAGCTTTAACTGGGCTTTTAAGTAACCAGGGAGAAAAAAGTATAAACTGGTGTTTCATCATGGTTCCATTAAGAAAAGAAGTATTAAAGTATGGTACTCCAAAGCCCAGTTAACAAAAACCCCAAGCCTTGAACTAGCCCCTTTAAAGCATCAAAAACATCGTTAAACCCTAAACCCGCAGAACCCTGCCTTTAGGAGGAGTCTGGGTCCGTGCAGATGTCGAAGCCGCCGGAGCGCTCCCTAGAGACGATTGGCTTCAGGGTTTAGGGTTTAGGGTTCAGGCTTACCCAATGCAGCAGCCGACAGGAAAGCCAGGAATCGCATCATGGTTTAGGGTTTAGGGTTTAGGGCTTATGGTTTCAAGCGAAGTGGGGCCGATTCATTATTTCTAGCGGATCGATAAAACGAAAGAAATGTCCACCCCGACTAAAACAACAGTGGGAAACCCAACGAAGCCCACAGTAAAAACCCAGCGAAGCCCTGTACACGACAAACTAGCGCACCAAAGCCAGCACATTGTGATTTTACCATCTGCCACGCCACCAGCTACCTGTATCCCCAAACCCTACAAAATAGTAGGTTATGACCCCTTCATTAGCTCTCTTCTTCAACAACCGGGCCCCAAAAAGTTCAAACTTTCTAAGATACAGCTAATATATAAGGCCAAAAAGCTTGAAGTTCCCCCGTTCACTATCTAAGTTAGAGGGTATAACCCTTAAATCAGTAGGTTTTTGGGGATCCCAAGCCCTGGCTCATGGTGGAACCTCTTGAAGAAATGCACGTGAAACGGTCTAGGATTTGGGATGTGGACCTGTCCATGAAGTGCAAGGGCTCGAGTGCCAGATGCACATGATGCAGCAATTGATGTGACAGATCCTGCGAAGTCCTCCACCTTTCAAATTTCTTTAAAGATCATCCAAGACTTTTGAGGGTTAGAAATCATGCCTGTGAAGGCAAACGCGAAGAATCGCGAAATTCCGGGATCGGATCGTGCAGCTCAAGTACTTCTTCAGAAACTCCCACCACAGTCTCCAGCTTCTTGTGCTGGCTGTCCGTTGGAACATACCGGGCCGTCCCAAGAAGCCTAGAAACCCAGGAAAGGCGACAGGCTACTATCGGTGGCTTATCTGTAGGCTCATACCCTACCCCTTTTTTCGGGTACCTACTTTTCCATACAACAGATCCAAACCATGAAACTAGGTATCCTAAAAAAAAGTAGGGTATGAGCCTCTAGGTAATACCCGAACGGTCCAATTGAATATAGAAGGTACTTATTAGATATTTGTGCACCATCAGTATATACCATACTTTTAATTGGGCCCTTTGGGACAGTTTGAAGAGGGTCTTGGTGTATGCTATATACTATGAACAGACCGGGGTTCAAAGGGGATACTATTGCTATTTATCCGACCCCTGTCGATACATCATAGCATCATGAACCTCAGGCCGAAGAATTTCACATACGACCTCTAATGATTCCCAATTCTTGTGCCAAGGATTCTGCAATACTGTGCGAACAATGTCCAACGACACCGACATAGGAGAAGGAATAGGGTTCCTGCGTGTTCCTTGATTATAGACAGATACACTTTTCTCACTATACCATGCCCCGAAACCCTCATTCGGCGATAATGGACCCTACATATCATAGCCTCTTGGATGTTGTAGTATCGATATGTATCGATAGAACCCCTGTGACATACCCTCCCCATTGTAGGGCCTGCAATCTTAAAACAGAGTGTTGGAGGTTTACTGTGGAAAAATCTTAGTGGGATCTGCATAGCGATGCTGCGAGTAAGTATCCAGACTCGACAACTTAAGGTCAGCCGTGTCGTTGTGCACCGGGAGCATGGTCAAATATTAACCATGTCCGTGGCACACGGGTAGCCAATGAAGCTGTTCGGAATCCGCTGAACTGTTCGCCATTAGTTGTAAGAAGGAAGCGGTTTAGTCGTGGAGATGTGCATCTCACCATAGATGTACGTGCACGGCTGAGTACCCACCTGATCAAAATAACTGACCTGCTTTCGACATTGCCGAGAACATAGGAGTTCAACAAGAGGTCTGTACCGACCGCAGTTCCTGTTCTTTGCGATTAGGAAACCAAGATCGAGAAATGCCGTCTTCAAATGCTGTCGCCGAACCACAGGTCCTATTTGGCTTGACTGAGGCTTCCCTGACCACCTACCGTAAAGCATGTGACTTCAAGTTTAATCTAAACCGTGAAACCCTAAACCCTAAACCCTAAACCTAAACCCTAAACCCTACACCCTAAAGCCTGAAACCCCCGAGCATAAACTCTGTACCCCTGAACCCTTTAAATCCAGGTCCCGCAAGGCCCCGGGCCTTTCGGCGATGTCTGCGTGCGCGCGGAGCCAGCAACGGCGGGCCCACTGCCTGTACAAACCAGTCCAACATCAAACTTACGGTTTAGGGTTTAGGGTTTAGGACTTAGCTTTGTGAACAGAGTGAGATCTAAGGTATCCAGATATGAGCTATCTGATTCACCTTTGGATAGTCTCAATGACTCAGGCGGAGACCCTCAGCTTCTCAGCTTGTTTGTGGTCATCTCGGACCCTTGCTCGGCAATGCCAGTGTGCAACAACACCTACAACAAATGCTACGTGGCAGGTGGGCCTCACAAGCAAACGCACATCTGCAGGTTCATTTGTATATGTATATGTATGTGTATATGTATATAAAAAACTGAATAAAGAAGTATTATGTAAGTACACATGTGTATATATATACACTTATTTATATCATGTCATGCTATGTAGAGTGTGGATATGTATATATATATATGTATATATATATATGTATCTGATGCAGACATACATCCATGCGTCCGTCCGTCTGTCCGTCCTTCTGTATCCATCCATCCGCACACATACGTGCATACATACCAGCACACGTACATACTTACATACATACATCGCATTGGGTCGATTTCGTTCGATGTAGTTGGCATTTGTGCATGGCGGCAATATGCTTCAAGTTTTGTGTAGAATCGTGTCATGCCAGAAAGCAACGGTGTTAAACCGCTGGAGGGCATGCAGGTTCCAGAACCACGGCTTCAGGTCTTAACTCAGACAGTCTGGAATCATCCAAGTCCGCAGTGAAACATCTCTATGAAGTCTGAGAGGAGCCTTCGATACAGAACGCACGAACCCACAGAGCTCGTGATAGGAGCTGATAAAGATGTCTGAACAGTTGCAACAGGGTTCAGGGCTTCATGGTTTGTCATAATGATCTCGCAACTGGAACTTGGGCTTCATATGTTGAGCTGTACACCGGTATTTATAGGGCTTCGGGCTTAGACCTTCGCACTTCGATTCGAATAACTCAGACGGTTTGCTCAGTGGACCCTAGGACCAAAGGATCTGCAAAAGGACACAATATTAGAAGCTTGAGCAATTTAAGGACCCTCAGGAATACCGTGACGAAACAATTCAGGTTATTGACTCAAGCTGCCACACTAATGACGGAGATTCAAGTTCCCTAAACCCTAAACCCAACCATGCATTCACGATCCAGTCGAAGTGCTGCAACCCTTGTTGAAACTACAGCTGAACCTTCCAGTGCTTGGGGTTTTGCAGGCAACCGGATGGGGCTGAGTCCGTCCAAGGCCTCAACCATAACCAGTGTAAGTGTAGGTTTCCGGAACCATCAAAAATCTACCTGTATCCTAGGAACATCTAAGAAAGGAACAACCTAGGGAGCGCGGAAAGCTAGATCCCGACACAATGAAACCCCAAATCCCCAAAAGCAAAGCCGTAACTCTGAATCCCAAATAGTATAGCCATATAACTCGGAATCCCAAATAGTAAAGCCGTAACTCGGAAGCCTACAGGACTTCAGTGCTACGTCCAAAGTTCGGCCTTTTGGGGGCGTCTGCGGGCGGGAGGAGGTGGTGGCCCCACTGCCTGCGCAGGTAAAGGATTATCGGCTTTCCTGCTATTAAAAAGGGTTCAGGGTTTAGGGTTTAGGGTTCTTAAAAATGGATCATAAGACTTCGCAAGCAGGGTTTAGGGATCAAAGGATTTCGGATTTTCAGGCTACTTAAAAAAGGATCAAAAGACTTCGTGTATAAGTAGGGTCGCAAATTTGAAAGCAAGACAACTCCAACTGGTGTACTTCTAACTTTGCTTATAGCCAAGTGGCACAAGTCATTCTCCCATGTCCAAAAAGGTTTAGGTCAACCTAGCATGCCGACAAGGATGTCCAGGTCCTGCAAACCCTACCCGTTTGACTCGTTTTATGTTTTCCATGCTGCTTCATGGATGTGGCTCCTTCGGATACTTCCACCCTATCTCCCGTGCATGGGATTTGCCTGAGTGCAGGGCATCTGTCTGATGGTTTACGGTCGAAAGTACCCTCACGTCCAAAATGCAAATACAGTGCTGTACAGTGCTGTAGAGTTTTCTATTGGCAGGAATGACCATCAAAGAAACAGCTAACATCTCGGCAAATGGCCCGGTCGTGATGGCTGGCACAGTAGAAACTCTTGAGAGGATGTTGGTACAATTTGTAACTCGGGAGTCCAGGTTGAGTTCATACACCCTTGCACCGTTTTACCTAACAGTCAAGGTTGAAGCGACGTTCTCGAACAACATCTTCTTGACGACGAGAAACCCCATCAAAATCTTCCAAAGCAAGCACCGCGGTCGGTAACCCAAGCCCCAGACCACTGCAACCACTGCCTAACCCCAAACCCTAGACCCTAAACTCGGTTGGCCTGGCTCAGCATTTCCAGAAGCCGCCTCACCCTTCGGTGCTCAGGCGGTGGTTGCGAGGCTTTCGGGCTCAGGTCCTAAAGGGTTTGGGGTTTTGGGGTTTGGGGTTTTGGGGTTTAGGGTAGGGTCTGGGCGGAGGGTCCTGCAGGGTTTAGGGTAGGGTTTGGGGTTTAGGGTTTGGGGTTTAGGGTTTGGGGTTTGGGGTTTAGTGTTTGGGGTTTAGTGTTTGGGGTTTAGGGTTTGGGGTTTAGTGTTTGGGGTTTAGGGTTTAGGGTTTGGGGTTTAGGGTAGGGCTTGGGTGCAGGGCTTACGGGCTACCTAAACCTGTTTTGTTTTGCAGGCTCTTGAAATCAACCCTAATATGGAATGTATATGGGCCCTGCAAAAAGTTAGGCATAGGGCTTACCGACAACTACCGCACGCTGCCTTCATGCGTATGAGGATTTAGGGCTTGTGCTAAGGGGTTGGGGCTCGGGACGGGTTTGGGGGCTTCAGGGGTTCAGGAATGAGAGTGGTTCAGCAGGGCTTCTGAAGTCGCGATGGCTTCGCAGACTTGGGGTTCAGGGATTGTGCCCGTTCCGAACATACTTTGGCCTTGAAAGGGCTTGCTACACCCACAGGGTCCAAGTTGCTTAATTGCACGGAACACTGTCGACCCCTGTGCTTGGGTGGTTTCATTGCTTGCATTGGTCCGAGACCTGACTTGGGGGTTTGGTCGGCAATCCTGTCTGTTTGTTTCGTCCAATCGGACTATGGCGGGGGGAACCGTGGTCTTGTGCAGTTTGCTCGGGTGTCGTTAAGCGCTTGACCAGTTCGGGTTTAAAAAAAAAGGCCATACCCTAAAGCCTAGCCCCTATAAGCTTTAAGCCCCAAGCAGTTTTTCGTATTCAGTTCTGCTGCTTGATGCCTGTATGCCGGTGCACAGATGCAAACAACATGCTGCTGCACATCCAAGGTTTTTCTGACCTGAATCATTCTCTAAGCTTCGCTGCAGACTGTTACCTGACGAAATCTTGAGTTTGATTCCACAAGCTGGGGTCAGTTCCAGTTCTGAGTGGAGCATTCTAGGAGACACATTAGAGTCATTAGAGCCTTCAAATTCCGATGTGGCACTTCCGCGCTGCTTCTGGGTGGCTGAGGTCGCATGTAGCCTTTAGGATCGTTTCGTCACACCTTCCAACTTAACATGGGTGCAGTTGCTGCAGCAACCACTTCGGAAAGCATCATTTCTTTTTGCGAACTCTTATTCTAGTTATGCCTCCAGGCTAAACCGTACCTACATTGACAGTGAACAGTGTGCTCGTGTAGTTGAGAGGGGTTTTGCAGTGGGCACAGTGTAATGTCTTGTACTTCGCGAATAATCGACAGCTCCTATCCGAAGATGCTTTACACAATGGCACTGCTTGTGTGGGCTGTAAGCATGAACACGTTGACCTACCAGGGTCATCGTGTTTCGGTGTCAGCCGAAGCGGAATCAGACGCTGATGATGCGAAAGCTTCCCTGGCATCTGACGATGCTGCAAAGGTCTACGGCTTGCTTAGAGTGTGCCGCATCAGTGTGTACCATTCCATGATGCGGCTGGATCAAGATGGAAAGCGCCAGCTGCGTTTTTGGCAGATGCTCACTGGTAGATCGTTGCATGGGGAGGCTTATATATTTCATATTGACAAGTATAAGGCTCTGGAATGTCCTTGCGATTTACAGCAGTTTGGGAGCCACCAGCCACGAAGCTTTGTTGCGAAGCTAGAAGCAGAACAGGGACCTCGACTTTGGGAGTTGCTAGACATGACTGCTGAGGGAATGGAATGGCTAGGATCTGAGCCCCCTGCAAATATTCTCAGGGCACCTCGTCCTTTCTTGTGGAAGGTTCTTGCTGGGACTTGGCAATCTCTTGTGTTTCCTCATTTGCCGAGAACGAAGCAGCATGGGTCTTCAAGCCTCACAATCAAGTGGGGGCTGTGCGGGCAAGAGCCGCCCCCGTTGCCAGCACATGCGCAAAACTTCCCAGATGAGGATGCGTCAAATCCCATGCAACTAGAGACTGCTGTGCTTGATGAGGCCATTGATTTCTTGCAGGAATATGCAGCTTCCATGAATCCTGACACGCCGGGAGAGCTGTTCCAGGAAGTTGAATATCTCGCACTTCAGCGATGTGTGGCTACTTTTCAGTCTTTGCTGGCAGGACTTGATCCCAGTGCATTTGTTCGTTCGGCAAGGGACATGGTGGGAAAAGGTTCGGGTCTGTGGCGATCTTCTCGAAGGCCCTATCAGGTGGCGTTCTTGGTCAAGGCAGTTACCATGTCCTCTTTGCTTCGAGGTGCCTCGGCAATGGGGGAGGCCCTGCAAACTGCCGCAAGCATCCTCTTGCCCAACGTTTTGCAAGGTGTATTTCGCGATTTGTTGCAGACGTGCCACCAACATGTCCCACACGCCTCTAGCATTTCCAGATGGAAGGTCGTACTTGACGGAGCCTTTATGCTTTTCCGACGAATCCGTCATGAAGCATTGCGGAACTCAGAACAACCAGGAGTTGTTCATTACCTCATGGCCGACGCTTCATCGCAACATGGACGTGAATTTGAACACATTATTCTTGCCAGCATTCAAAAGCAAGACCTGGGACGGCTCTACCTTGCTGCAAATGCCCTTTTCGACGTTTGGTGACTGTGGCTGCCTATGCAAGATGTAGATGCGCAAAATTAGGGCTGCTCCAACCGAAAGTGCAAGAGGTGACCCTAAACCCCCGAACAAAACAAACAGAAATCGTGCAACAAAGATAGCGTGGTCTCATTTAGTTAATGTTGTTGCAGCTTGGAGCTTGCCCGATCTCAGGCAACAGGTTGAGAATGATGATCGCGAGGCTCTGGCAGAAGAGACCCAGCTCTTGGCAGACCTGGCGGCTGGCATCGAGCAGCATCATTTGCCAATTATGGCACTGGGGTCAGGACGGACCAGCTTGCGTGATAAGTTCTGCACCATCATGTTTGCACTTATGTTGGAAGCCGGACCTCACATTTCCAGCCTCGGTAATTTCGTTCAAGATATTGTTGCTGGAACCTTCGATCTTGGAGTCGAGTTTTCCTTAAGTTCGATTCGTCCAACCTCATGCCGTGAGCTTCTACCGTGGTTCGATGCCAGCCAGGCTAGCAAACCCTCTCATGAGCAGGAAGCAAGTGATGCAAATGAGGATGATTTGTTTGATGACATTCCAGATGAGCCGATTGACAGAGACAACATTTCATTGCAGAATATGCTGTCCATTCCAGGACCTTTGCACGTTCTGCACAATGCCACAGACCGATTGCTCGAGCATTTGCTGTACGTCGGAAAAGCGATACCGCGTCTAGTGGCAATTTGTCGTTTCCTGTGCAATCACGAGACCAAGCAGCGTCTGGTCTCCACATGTTTCTCCGGTCCTGTAAGCCGGTCTTTTGAGTCGGACATATTGAATTTCCATGCCAAGGTTAATGAAGGGCGGTGGGGCTCGGTGGCTTTTGCCGTGCCTGAGCTTTTGCATTTGCAGAAGCCGTTGCGTACATTTTGGGATTTGCCAGCCTTCGGCAGTGGCCAAGAAGCCGGTCGTCCTGATGAGTCGGGCACCGGTGCAAGGCTCGATTTCGTCCATGAAAGCATCGAGCTAGCTGATTTCTGGGCGCAACTGATGACATTGGACTGCCTTTTCAACTTGGTGCGAGAGCTTTTTGATTGGTTGGAATCGTGCCCATGCCACCACAATCGAGTTGCGCCGCCGGACAGGAAACGGGCCTGGGAAAGCTGCCCCCTGCGTGGGCGGCGTCTGCCGGAGATCGCTTGTGGTGAGATTTTCGAAGTTATCAACCAGCTTTGTCTAGTGAGTGCTTCACAGCTTTTCCTGGCATTGCCAGATGATGTTTCCAGTGAGTGCCGCTCGTCTTGCCTTCTGGATTTTGAACACGGCCGCGGTATCTCACTTTTCAGCTGGTGCTGAAGATGTCGTGTTTCTTGGAGCCTCCACTGCTGCTGCTGGGCATAGCGCACCACGACCCAGCAAAGCCCCAGAAGCAGCGAGATGCATTGCGCAGCTGTTTGGTGTCCGACTGCCGACATCCGCTTGTTTTGAGGCTGCAAGAAGGTGAGCTGAAAGAGGAAGCCGAGCTGTTCCTGGGGGGAGAGGACCTGCGAATGCTTGATGCCCTGGCATCTTTTATGGGAAATGTTCGCTTCGCTTGGGGCACAGAGAGACGGGTCGAAGGTGGCCATGCTCAAGTCAACATGCTGACGGTAAGTAGACGACGCCGTCATGAAGCAACAGACTCTTTGGCCTTGCGACTGGGCGAGATTAAGAAAATCCTTTCATCAGACAGTGTCACATCGTTCTTGGAGTGTGTGCAAGCTGCCCGAAGTCCGCAGAAACTAATCCAATCGCTGGGCATGAACAAGCATCCTAGCTGTCGCTTGGCAAAAAGTCCATGGGATCCAATTTATCGAAAGATCATTTACCATGCAGACCCTCTCTCGTTGTACAGTATGCAGCAACCGCAACTGCGTGTGGAGACCCCTGCTGACCGTGGTGGGGATCATGTGCTGGAGCCGTTGAGAGACCAACCTGCAGACAACCAGGATCTAGCTCCGGAGACGGTCCACATGCATCGCCAGCTTGCATTGCGACGTGTAAGGAACCATTTGAGCGAGGTGTGCAAGGGCCAAGAGCCTCGTAAACTGTTTTCCTGTGACATCCCCCCATCCTCGCTGCGGCTGTTGTGGCAATGCTTGGCCCCATCCCAGACCACGCCGGCTGTTGCGCCGGGAGGTGAGGGTCATGGTTCTGTGTCGCCCGATTCTGCGCAGGCGTGCACAGATGCATTAGTTTTGCAAGCCTCCCAGCATCAAAGGGTCTTTTTCAGGATTGTTGGCTTTGGTCTCTCTCGTGCCAAGCTAGCGATGCCAGGAGATTTCGACAAGAGTGATGTTGGCATCGTCCTTTTGAGGGGCACAAATGCAGCAACTGCAGATGGCACGTGCCGTGTTGAAACATCTGCAGTCAATTTGCAGTCCCCTGCCAGTGGTGCTGTGTCTGGTTTGGAAGCGGCCCCACTGGTTCTGAGATTGTCTTGCCTCACGCTGGCCCAACTTCGGTCGTTGACTGTTTGGGAGGAGAACACATCAGTGCGGGCCGATGAAGCGAGTGGGGCAATGTACATGTTAGTGTCTGCCTCAGCCAAGGCGTTGGCGATACGTGATGAGCTGCCGTTGGCTGACAGATCCACGTATGAACTTGTGGAGCAGCTTCTCACAGATGGATGGGAGTGTGTGGTTGCGCGTGGACAGCAGCTGCAGACAGGTTTCCCAAATCAGCTGTTAATTCATGTTCGTTGATGGTTTTGGCAAAAGTTTGGTTTCTTTTGTACACCTGTGCAATGCATCCAGCACAACGGTTTGTGTCACATTGAATATCGTACTTCCCTGAAGTCTTCGCACATCAAGTGCAGCAAGGAGTTGACCGAAGCACCCTTAAAGATTTTCCCATTGTTGCCCATCCCCAACATTCTCGCAGCTTGTCACGTGCATCCCTCTCCGCATCTATCAGACTTTCACCCTGCCAGGAGCCAGGCTGCCGAAGAACCGTATGTCCTTGGTGGCCTGAAACGCTTTTGGATCTCACCTGCCGATGCCGAGGACCCATTCAGCCAGCGCTTGCGCTCGTACTTGAGAGCTTTGCTCTGTGCCGATCAGCATGAATCTCCTGTTCCTCATTTTGAGGAAGTTCCTGTGTACTTGGGCCTTCTGAGCCCGGATGAGCTGCTGGTTTGGCAGGAGAAGCAAAAATCGATGCGCAAGAGACAGAGGCCAGCTTTGCAAGCTGTGGCAGACGCAGATGAGTGGGAAGTGCCTGATGTGGAGCCGAAGAGAGCGGCCAAAGCTCCACGCACTGGTGGCAAGCGCAAAGCGAAGCCGAAGCCCTTGATAGCCAGCGAAGCAACGGAGGCTGCTGTGCTCAGCAATGAGGCCACAGATGGCCATGAGCCTTCGGCTCCCGTGCTGACAGATGAGCCCTACGATGAGCTCCAGCATGGAGCTGGCTTTGCGGACCAAGGGTATGAGAGCATGGATGAGCAAGCCGTCGCTGATGAAGTGCTTCAGCAGCTAGAGCAAGACCTTGCGAAGAGTAACACCGCGGCTGCCTCTGACCCTGCTGGCCCTCCTGGCACCAGCGGCAAAGTCAAAGATGACGGCAGGCCTGGCAGCAGCAGTTCCAGTTCCAGTTCGAGTAGCAGCAGCAGCTCCAGCGGTTCAGACTCAGACTCAGATTCATCATCATCCTCACCTGTTGTTAAGAAGAAAAAGTCGCAAAAGTCAAAGGGTGCTGGGAAAGCGAAGGCGGAGAAGAAAAAGGAGCAGACGGAGACGACAGCATTTGCGTCTCGTGACAGAAGCAATCGGCTCGACTGGGGGTTGCATCACCTTGTGCCACGCTACAAAGACGGACTGCTTCACAGCTACCAGATGTCTTGCCACCATCCCCGTCACAACTTGGGTGGCAAGCTTTGCTCGCGTGAACTTTCGGTCAATGTGGTCGGTTCTGAAGAGGGCACGCGGCGAATCCTGAAAGCCTGGGCGTTGCTTGGGCACAGTTGCGAAGATAGGGCTTCCCACATGGATAGGTCCAGCCGGCAGAACCTCTTGGATGCCCTCAACGATGGCACCTTGTTGTCAGAAGCCGAGTTAGATAAGCTGATCGTGGCCACAGCAGAGGAACCAGTGGTTGCACCCTTCTGCCTACCTCCTGACTCTGCCAAGCCAAAAGGCAAGGGCAAGCTGCTTCTGGGGCGAGCTGCCAAGGGCGTGCCGAAGGACGTGCATGCACGGATGGAAGAGCTGGCAAGGAGGGGTGGGGTTCCACCCACTACTTTGGCTCAGCGTGGGAGGAATCAGAAGAGTCCAAAGACGATGTACCACGTGCCGAAAGAGCTACATGAAGCTCTCATGTTCAATTACCTACACCCGAATCTGCCCCCACCAACCGGCTATTTGTGGCGCCACTCGGCAGAAGGTTGGCGACTGGTGATCCGGGGTGGATGATCCGGTGGATGAGCTTTTCTGCTCGCCTCGTCATGGCAGACGGCAAAGAGCAGCAGCTCCTGGGTTGCAGTATTGAAGCATGTGTCCTGGAGTCCTGGAGTTGGAGATTCACCGAACTGGTAGGGTATCGTAGACGTAGCCTACCTTGTGGTAAATTGTGTTGGACCGGACCTGTTGATGTCGGATGAAGTGCTACAGAAGCATGCCCCTGCTGCTGCTGAGTTCCGTTCTGCGCGGACGGCGTGTGGATGCTGGCGATATCGTGGATGCTGCCTGGTTGCAGAGCGTCGTGAGTGACAGTGTATGCTTTGATGAGGGGCTCGACACTTGCAGCCTTGCAGCTTGCTGTTGCTGCCCATGTGGATTTGGATTGAGTGTCTACAGATTGATGCTGAGGAGGGACTGTAGGTATAGGGGTTTGTGAGGTGTTGATGTCCAGTTGGTAAGTCCATATAAGTAGAGTGAGAAGCCTGGCAATGGACGTGTGACTCTGCCTGGGCAACACTATCGTGATTGCAAAGTATAGCGTATGTGTTTGTCAAGAAGTTTTCTGTCGCAGTTGCTTAGGTTTCCCTTGAAGAAAGGACTCTGACTCTGAGTCTTTGTTACACTGCCCTTGGACAGTCTCCTCCCATCCGCCCATGCCAGTCAATGAATGCATAATCCGGTACCAATTGGCAGACAGCTAGTGCCAGTCTAGTTAGCAATCCCACAGCCCAGGTTTTCGTCGATGCGATGTTCCCTGGCGGATCTCAGATCGCTCGGGCAGCTGCTAGCATAAAACACGCGTGTGAGAATTGAATGGACTGAATAGTTAATAGTTACAAGAGTTTAGGTGAGGTTCCTCAGTTGGGCTGTGCTTGGAGACAGGCTACATACACAATCATACTTGGAAGCTGGGGGTGTATGTTATAGTATGTGTGAGGGTGGCTTTGCTCAGAGCAAAATGGATCGGTCAGGTGTGAACGAGCCTGCACTTTACTCCTTGGCAGGCACTTGGCACAAGTGCATGAGGATAAGCTTCGCAAAGTGTGCTACATTCGTTTGCAGACAAGCTGGTTTGGGTCCATGCAGTTGCAAGTGGCTGCAGTCTTGACCATATGGGTTATTGTTGTTTTAGCCTAAGGTTACCGGGCTTGGGGTTTAGCTGTCTAGTGTCTAGCTACTAGCCTCTGAGTCCGAGTCTCAGCAGTCCGGAGTCGGAACAGGTGTCGATACATCAGTGATGGACGTGATGATGGTGCTGATGATGATTTGATTGCTGTCCTGACACCGTCCTGAAAGTAAACCCGGTTGATTCTAGTTGAGTCTAGTACTAGTTGTTGGCATGCCAGGACGGCGATGAATACAGATGAATTCATGATTTCTGTCGTGGTTGTGCACACTTTGCCAGAGGAATATGCTAAAGCCCTCATTGTTGCCTTGTTGCCCTTTACTTCTCAGACATACTCCGCAAAGAGCGTCGGTACCGGTCCCGGTCCAGTACTTAGGGATATTTGGCACCTCCGCTCCCGCAGACCGCGCGCGAAAACCAATCCCGTCACAGGATGCAGTTTCTTCACAATTTTCCAATGTTTTCCTATTTTTTCACATTTTTTTAAAACTCAGCCAATAAAATGGTACACAAATTGACTTTTTTGAGGGAAACCTTCAAAAAACAGCTTTTTTCCAACAACAGCACATATCTATGCAGGGTTGTGGCTTTTCGCTACATTGTCTGAAACCTTGAAATTAGGCCGATTTCAACAATACAGATCATCTCAGGTCACGGCTGTGAGACTGTCAGTCGTGCTGGCTGCTGTGGGTGCTTCCTATGTCTACGGTAAAAGTCCCCGTAGGTGTTCCTGCCACATATTCCCGGACGAAATTAGGAATTATCCGGTCTTGCCAATTCTACGGTATATTTTTCCGTAGCAGGTTGTTCCCCGTTTTTATTGCTTGAGGCCACTCGCCAAAACGGTGTGAAAAGTTTGCAGGGATTTGGTGAGCGGAGTTGAACGGAGTTGAACGGAGTGTTGTTCAAGGGATCTGACAGACTCTACGGGAAACTGCTCCGGATGCTCCCGAGCACCGAAAACACAAAAAAAAAAAAAAACAATTCAAAAATAGCTTAAATCCAAGGAAAAAACAACCAAAACTTCAAAAAACAATAAAAATCGTTCTGAACTGGTCATTCTGTGATTGGCTCTCCCTTTGGCGCGTCTGGCTTCTGCGTTCTGCGGTTGCTCTGTTCCCAACAAAGGCCAGAACCTGTGTTGTGAGTGGCAGTCAGTGCAGTGTGGCAGTGTGGCCGCGGGCCCGGCCCCCCCCTGCCCCCAAACCAACCGCCACCTTATCTTGTCAGCCCAACCCACCACGCCCCGCCCCCCCCCC